>CM029013.1:209840659-210288159 GCA_016801055.1 Panax notoginseng | reverse complement strand
CTTAATGAACATTTATGCTAAGAACACATAAGATTGGACAATCAATGGACTTAAGCCGTATAAGTCTTGAATAAGTAATTCAAACCTAAATAAGTTATGAACTTATGAAGATTAATTATGAACTTGTCATATAATTACCTTAAGAAGTTGGCATGATTAATAAGATGTAAGAATATTAGTTTAAGGACATAATCCATCATTAGTTATGAGAAATGAATGTATATGTAATTTATACTTAATAAGTTATAAGCTTACAAAGAACACATAATGACTTAAACATGAAAATAAGTTGTTGTATTAGGTAGGTTGAGATGTCTAGTTGATGAATTGAATCCATTTGGAATGATGAACAAATCATTAGTAACGAAGTTTTATCGGAATTCACACGATTGGACGATAATCGTCGAATTCGTAAAATTCTCGGCATGGAAGTCAGATTTTGTGTTTGAACTCAGAAACGTTGGTTTTCAATGGAGACAAGTCTTATTTGGCATTATAGAGTTGCGGACTCGAAAATGACCAGATTTCGACTTAGAACGAAGAAACGAGCTTTGAACGTTCACGACCGTTTATCGTTTTTGTTAAGAACGAACTAATATTTGAATTTTTAGTTAACGAAGTTAAATAGATAAAATTCTTGCATGAACACGTAGGGTATGTAATTTATGAACCGTAAGCTCTTGAACGAGCCAATTCGGCCTTATAACGAAGAAGTTACGACCCCGAGAATCTCACTAAATCAAAATTTTGTCAAAATTTTCTGAGGCACAGAGTCCGCGCCGCCGCATGACTCAAGGCACAAAGGCCCGCGCCGCAGTACGAGGCCGAAACATGATGCACTGTTAGTGGTGCCGTAGCGTGACACAGTGAAGGGCAAGTGGCTCCGAAGCCGGGACTTGAGCACTTCTAACCTGCGCCGTAGCGCGAGTCCAAGAAGGAAGTCTGGCGCCGTAGCGCTAGCCTTATGGTTTAGACAGTAAAGAATGGTTACAAGTAGAACATGCATGTTAATTGATTAACAAGAAACTAAGGAACTTAAAGTAACATTATAATGTGACAATTTTATGTGATTAATTGATGTTACACTTTTAATTAATTAAATTAATGTTAAAATTTAATTAATTAAAGGATAACATTTAGAATATGTGTTAAAGGATCTATTAAAAGAGTTAAAAGAGTTTTTAAAACCGTTTTTCGAAACAAGGCCTTACTTTTAGGGGCCTCACAAAAATTATGTCCTCGAAATTGGTATAAGGTTACACGCATAAGTGGGGATAATCCCTTCTCATTTTATCTTCTAATTCCCACGCAGCCTCCTTGGAATTGTGGTTTCGCCAAATTACTTTTACAGAAGATATAACTTTATTTCTCAATGTTTGTTCTTTCCTATCTACTATCCGGACAACAATTTCTTTATACGTCAGATTCTTCTCTATTTGAATGGGCTCATAGGATATCATGTGCTTATAGTCAGGCTTGTATGGACGTAACAAGGAAATATGAAACATATTGTGGATGTGTTCCAGTTCAGGCGGTAAAGCTACCTTATATGCCATTTTGCCCACTCGCTTTAATACCTCAAATGGTCCTATGAACCTTAGACTCAATTTCCCTTTCTTGGCAAATCGTACTTTCCCTTTCTAGGGAGACACTTTTAAGAACAAGAAACTACCGACTTCATTATCTTAGTTCTGACGATGCAAACCTACTTAATTCTTCTAGCGATCATGAGTTGATACCAATCCAGCTCTTATTGCTGTCACCACATCGGCAATTTGTTGAACTAGTTCCAGTCCCAAAAGTCGTCATTCTTCGACCTCATCCCAACATAACGGCGTTCCACACTTTCTTCCATAAAGAGCTTCATATGGTGGCATACCGATACTCGCATGATAACTATTGTTATAAGTGAATTCTACTAAGGGTAAGTGATCATTCCAATTCCCTTTGAAATTCATCACGCAACCTCTCAGCATGTCCTCCAACATTTATGTTGTTAATTCACTTTGCCCATCGGTTTGAGGGTGATACACAATACTCAATCTTAACTTTGTTCCCATCCTCTCTTGCAAGCTTTTCAAAAAATTCAACATGAAGCGCGAATCTTGATTGGTAGAAAATGAGATGTCTTCATTAGTCGATCTATGATAACCCAAATGGCATCAAAACCCTTTTGCGTAGTCAGAAGTCCCACCACAAAGTCTATTGTAGTGTGCTCCCATTTCCATTCATGTATTACCAATGGTTTAAGTTGTCCACTCGGCCTCTGGTGTTCTGCTTTTACTCGTTGACAGGTAAGACATCTACTAACGTACACTATAACCTCTCGTTTCAGATTGGGCCACAAAAAGTGATGTTGAAGGTCCCGGTACATATTTGTGCTTCCCGAATAAACATAATATGTCGTGTTGTCTGCCTCATACGAAATCTCCTCTCTTAATTCGGTTACAGCTGGCACCCATATTCGACCTTTGAATCTCAATATACCATCCTTATCTATCTTGAACTTTTCTTCTTCATTTTCTATTATTCTTTTCTCTATCTTCTCGCACTCTCCATCGTTTTCGTGTGACTCTTTTACTCTGTCCAATAAGGTCGGATGTGCTCGTATCACAAATAACTTCTCTTTAGACTCTTGAGGTCCCTTCACCGTTATTTCTAATCTATCAATTTCTCTTATTAGCTCCTCTTGAGCTGCCAACTTGAATAATTTCTCTCTTTTCTTTATACTCAATGCATCGACTACTACATTCGCCTTTCCCAGGTAATAAAGAATATCACAATCATACTCCTTGATTAATTCCAACCACCTCCTTTGTCGCATGTTCAACTTCTTTGGTGTGAAGATATATTTCAAACTCTTATGGTTTGTATATATATCTCACATTTTTCTCCATACAAATAATGCCTCCAAATCTTCAACATAAAAACTACTATCGCAAACTCTAAGTTATGGGTAGGGTATCATTTTTCGTAATCCTTCAATTGGCGTTTCAAATACGCGATGACCTTACCGTGTTGCATTAGCACACAACCAAGACCTCTATGTGATGGATCACTATAAACCCTAAATCCTGTCATCTCATTCGGTAATGATAATACATGCGCCTCGCTCAACCTCTTCATCAACTCCTTGAAACTTTTTTCACATTTTTCCATCCATACGAACTTCACTGTCTTCCTCGTTAGATTTGTCAATGGGGTTTCTATCTTAGAAAAATCTTGGATAAATCTTCGATAGTACCCGGCTAATCCTAAGAAACTTGTCACCTCTGTTGGCGTCTTTGGCTACGCCCAATTACTTACCGCCTCTACCGTTGCAGGATCTACCAAATTTCCCTCCTTGTTTATCACGTGCCCTTAAAATTGGACCTTCTCCATCTAAAACTCGCACTTTAAAAATTTTGCCTACATCTTCTCCCTTCTTAGCGCTTCTAGAACCTTCTTTAGATATTTGGCATGCTCTTCTTTAGTCTTCGAATAAATCAAATTATTGTTAATGAAAACTACCACGAACTTATCCAAGTATGGCTTGAAAACTCAGTTTATCAAGTCCATGAATGCTACTGGAGCATTAGTCAAACCAAATGACATCACCAAAAATTCGTAGTGTCCATAACGATTTCAAAATGTCTTCTTCGATATGTCCTCCTTTCGTTTTTTCAACTGATGATACCCCATTCGTAGGTCTATCTTGGAAAAACACTTCGCTTCCTCCAATTAATTGAAAAGGTCCTCAATCCTTGGTAATGAATATTTATTCTTAATCACTATTTTGTTCAACTCTCGATAAATGATACAAAGCCTCATCGAGCCATCCTTCTTATTTACAAATAATATTGTTGCTTCCCAAGGAGACATATTCGGCTGAATATGTCCTTTATCTAGCAATTCTTATAGTTGTATCATCAATTCCTTCATATCTACTAGCGCCATACGATATGGGGCTTTCACCATTGGTGCGGTTCTCGGTACTAAGTCTATCATGAATTCGATTTCTCTGTCTAGCGGAAGGCAAGGAAGATCATTTGGAAACACATCTTTGAAGTCTCTCAATACTGGTATATCATCCATTTCTACTCCCTTTTTCTGAGTATCCACGACATAGGCTAAATAACCTATACATCATTTTCTTAACAGTTTCTTGGCCTACATCATCATATGATAACACGATTGCCTAAGCGATAAGCTACCATAAAACACTACCTTAGACTAGTTTGGTGTCTGAAGGTTCACGCATTTCTTCTAGCAATCAATTATCGCCTTATGGTTATACATCCAATCCATTCCAAATATTACGTCGAACTCTCCCAATTTTATAGGAATCAAGTCTATCCTAAATTTGTGTTCCTTAATTTCTACACAATAATTTATGTATACAAATTGTACGAGGATTACTTCCTTAATCGTAACTTCTATGTTAATAGGATTTTCTAATCGTTCTTGGGGTATATTTGATTACCTAGCAAAATTATCAGATACAAAGGAACAGGTAGCCCCTAAATTAAATAATACGTAAGCATTTATATTATTAACTGGAATAATATGTGACACCATGTCCTTTGCAGCAACAATATCTTGGACTGTCATGTTAAAGGTTTTGGCAGTCGATCGATTGGGTTGCGTTGGTCTGCTGATCATGAGTTTGTGCCTCTTCCCTGGTTACCGCTACCTCTGTTGTTTCCCTTCATCAGGAAATTATTGATTTGATGCTCAGTTGAGAAACAATTGAAACATCCTCTAATCTTCTTTAGTTTTAGGAAGTTTGCTGAAATGTGCCCCTCTTGGCCACAACGATAATAAACATTCATTCCATTCCAGTATTCTCCTTGGTGATTTTTCCCACACTTCGAACATGCTTCACTCCTTTTCTTAAATCATCCCTGATTACTCCCTGTCGAATTGTTATTTCTATTGTTGTTATTGTTGTTATCCCACTTCCTCTTTCCCAAATTGCTTCTTTCGCTACGACTTCCTCCATGGCTTTCTCCTCCAACGTGCTTATTCCTCTTCTCTTTCTGATACTGACTTAGAGCCTCACTAGCTCCTTCAGAAATAATAACCTTATATAGCAATGTAGCAAATGAATCGATCTAAAGTACTGACACATTGTTGTACAACCACGGCTTCAATCCTTGTTTAAAATGTCAAGCTTTTCTCCCTTCTATATCTACTTGGTGTGCCGCAAATCGCGCGAGTTCGTTCAAATTCACTGCGTATTGGACCACATTCGTCTCCCCATGCTTAAGTTCTAAGAATTTAACCTCTATACGGTTTTGCATGCTCTTCAGGAAGTAATTCTCGAAGAACAACGTCTTGAACCTCTCCCTCGATATAACCCCTTCTATAGCTCTTTGCTGATTCACCTCCCACCAAAAGTTTTCTTCACCCTTAATCATGTAAGTAGCGTATGCAGTTTTCTGGTCTCTCCCTACTCGAGCGATGGTGAATGTTTCTTTACTCCTTAATCTAAATTTGTGCTTCGATTGGATCGGTAGTTCCCCTAAATTATGGAGTTCCTAAGCTCATAAAATCCTTAAAGTTTGTTGCAGGAATCCCTTGGGGATTGGGGTGCATTGGCTCATTGTTCCTTTCTTGAAGAACTTCTCCTAACAAGTAAGCTAACCGTTGGATAGGGTCTACTTGCTCCCTCTCATTATTGATCGATTCTTCGGATGCGGTTAGTCTACGTCTGGGCGGCATTTTTTGAAATGACAACTTCATATTATTATCCCATTATATTCTTTAAGTATTCCTTTGATGCAAAAGAAAATTTTATAACACATTTTTGAAATAAGAGCATTTATATTCATATGCCAACAGTTGTTACATCGATAAGATCTTCCTATAGCATACTGCTATAAATGTTATCACATATCTCCTAATATAAAAAAGATGGGGAAAACCAACATACTACCCCTCTAACAAAAATATACTCGGGGTTTACATATACTATCCCACATATTACACAAAAGATGGGAATTACTTATAACCGTACGTATATAAATACAAACTACCACTACTGGGCTACTAACACATAACCTCAACCTAACATCTAGCGCTCCACAGTGCTCTTATACTCAATCTGTCCCATGTGTGCCGTCATGTCCTTGATCATGGTATAACGGGTCTGTCATTCCTCCACTAGGTAATGGTATACTCCATCAATCCACCGGTCCATGGCTGTACGAAACGCATAGCCCATCTGGTTCATCTTCCTCCTCTTGCATCAAACCTCACCTTATATATTAGTGGCCCTATCATTGGCTTCCTTCCACTTCTTCTGAAAGTGGATCTTCTCCATAATCTCCATCTCTAGTCGTGTGCGAAGAGCTTCTTTCTCTTCCTTCTCACTCAATTCCCTCTACTCGGATTGTTCTAGCTTTCCTACTAGCTCCACATTTCTGGTCAACAGCCGGTGAACAAGGGTTCCTAGCTGAGTCCCTGTCTCCTTGCAATACGCAATTTCCACCTCCATCTCCTGCATCTCAAGATTCCTCTCCTGGTCCTTATTTTTCAGGTTCTGTATCTCCATCTATCTCTGCTGAGCCTCTGCCTTTAACTCCTCAACTATGGATCCTAACTCTAGGATTCGCTGTAAGACCCTGAATTATATAAAATGAAAGTATCTAATTTTCTTATAATTAATATTATATTTAATAAATGGTTAAATTGATAAAATGTTAAAGTTAACGATGATATTTGAAAATTTTGCAAAGTAAACAAGTTGATATAAAATATTCATTGTGTCGGGGAATATTCGATTGATCGAGGAATATTCGTTTTAACATAGAATATTCGTATGACGACACAATCATTTGTAGCCCCCAGAACAGAAGTATTGTCGTAGATAGAAAAAGACTGAAATATCTTTTTATAAAAATAACGGCGAAAGTTTTACCGTTAAATTGTTGAACTACCCGGTGGTAAAAGTACAATAATACGCGTGGTTGCATAGTAGCACACGGTATTGATTATTGATGCTTATGTAAGAAGCCACTCAGTTTACTCAATTATTGCTACAGTAATTGTTGCATATTATCTCACATTACTTGATTCAATTATTGTCACAGTATCATCTGCATAATATTTTATATTATTAAATCAATAATTGAGACAACAACGTTATTCATATTATTATTTGCAATATTGATGATGTCTAGAAAGTTCTGTCGAGGAGATGTTTGGTCACCTAATTGCGCGCCAATATGGAGAAATCCTTATCGAAAAGCCCCCTCTTTCCTGGAAATGATCTGGTTGTTAAATATTGTGAGTTATAATATTAATGATGAATAATTGTTGAAGTATTAAGAATGTGTTTATTGAAGATAAGTGAATTACAAATGTTAGAGAGGAATAATGCAAACTTGGAAAACTTTAGGGGTACTAAAGTGTAATAAGTTAAATCGATATGGACCATTGGTGGTGGTTTTAATAGTAAATCAATTTAGACCGTCGATGGTGGTTTTAATAGTAAATCAAACTGGACCGTCGATGGTGGTTTTAATAGTAAATCAATTTGGACCGTCGATGGTGGTTTTAATAGTAAATCATTATGGACCGTCAATGGTGGTTTTAATAGTAAATAATTCTGGACCGTCGGTGGTGGTTTTAAAAGTAAATCAATCTGGACTGTCGGTGATGGTTTTAAAAGTAAATTAATCTGGACTGTCGGTTGTGGTTTTAATAGTAATCAATCTGGACCGTCAATTCTCATAGTAAATTAATCTGAACCGTTCGTGAATTAGTTACTATTTAGTCATTTCTTCTATAAATAGAAGCTTAATTCTTCTTTCATTCTCACCAATTCACTTAGACTCATAAGAGAAACTATAGAGATAGAAACTATAGAGAGTAAGAAGAAGAGTATTCTGCTACTTCACTATTGCAGTATCCAGTCTTCTACTAAGGTAAGGGGTATTATTTCTTTTGTATTCATAAGGAATGCTATTTTTTTCATATTCATCCTTCAATATGTCGGAATAACCTGTCTACGCGGATTACGTACCGTATGACAGGTGAAAATCCATTTTTCAGTTTCGTATGTTATTTCTTTTCATATTCTTAAATCTAAACTTACTATTGTAAGTATTGCTTCTATAATCCTTGAAATGAGTGGAATATCATTGAGTTTTGCGCTTCATCAAGTATCGTTTCGTTGGAATATTGATCTGAACTTTCTTATTAAATATCAATATTTTTACTGAGGTACTATTCATGAGTTACTATTCACCCGATTACTATTCACTAAAATATTATTCACTCGGGTATTAAGGCCACTTTTCATGCCGGGGTACTATTCATGAGTTACTATTCACAGGTTACTATTCACCGAAAACATTATTTCTTTTCTGTCCAAATTATTTTTGATACATGCATACTATTCTTAAATTTTACTCCACAAAGCAGTATCATGTTGACAATTTGGACATTATTGAATTTTGGATAAATTAAATTATAAATCTTTAAAATTTATCCCGTGCTTCATTTTAATTGAATTGTTATATCATTGTCATCATCCTTATGCTTATATTGTGATGAAAGTCATCTTTGGCTTATGTGCATAGATGGACTGTTGATTGGAATGATTATGACCAGGGATCAGTCGGTATAATCATGACTTGTAATGTTACAAATGATGTGGTAAAAATCCTCATTGGCCTGTAGTGCATTGATGGACAGTTGTTGGTATGATTATGACCAGGGATTATTCGGTATAATCATGACCATTGATGATTACATGAATATCCTTGGCCCGTAGTGTAGGGATGATTCGATGATGTGGTTTATTTATTAAGCTGAGTCTCAGCGATAAAGTTGATGAAAACCTTTTTAAATCATAAAAGATAGTAGATAGCACGCTATACTTGACTCTTCTAATAGATTGCTTGTTTCGTTACAGTTAAACTTGTTGTCTATTATATTCTATCAGTTTAACATTGTTGAAGGCTAATGATAACTTATTCTGCATTATCTTAGTCATAATATTTCTTACTGGGCTAGTTGAGCTCACCCTTTTGCTTTCATTATTCTCTTGAGGAAATGAGAACATATCTGGGGCTAGTCGGGGAATGGAGTGATGGTCCGAGATGACTGTTTTAGTAATCCTCATTATTTAGTGTGATAGTAAATGTAATGAGGATTGAATTTGAGTTTGGATATTGTCTATGAGACAATATTCGTTAAAAACTCTCAGCTCTTGTTGTATAATTAAGTTTGTATTTGTATTATATACCATGTATTTGGCGACTCAAGATGGGTGATGTACACATATTTTGGGGGCATCACAGTTGGTATCAAAACTTAGGAATATTATCCCTGGCTGAGATGTCAGACAAGAACTAGGAGGGGAGAGATGAGGAATTCCTTCGCTAGTATGACCTACCTAAGTTTATTTGATATTTAATTGGTTGGTCAGAGTATAGGGATAATATGTGACATGCCAATTAACCCTTGTTTTGTGGCAGTGTTTGAAAATGGCATCTGAAATGTTTAGATCAACAATGAAGCACATAAGACCATTGAGTCACCAACGATCAATACCCAGGATAATGTGCAATAGGAAGACAATAATCCTCAGGTAAACAACAACACCGATCAAATGATGAACGATGAGATGTTTAGAGGCTTTATGCAATTCATGCAACATCAGGCGAGAGCGGCTCGTGTTCAAAATACAGGTGGAAACACTGGAAACTCATAGATGGTCACCGCTAAGCAATTCAAGGAGCTGGGAGCATCGGAGTTTTGGGAAAAGCCAGAACCACTTAAGATAGAGACGTGGATAAAGTAGATCACCAAGATATTCGAAGTCTTGGGATGCTCTGAGGTGCAAAAGGTTCCCTTTGCCACCTTCATGTTGAGAGGAGAGGCAGATTACTTGTGGGAATCAGTAAAGCGTACTCAGCCTACCGCACTCAAAATGTCTTGGGAGAAGTTCCAAAAGCTGTTCAACGACAAGTACTTTCCCGAAAGTATTCGTCACATAAAGGAGGTGAAGTTTATCAAGTTGGAGAAAAATAATATGACCGTGACGCAGTACGAAGCTAAGTTTGCTGAGTTATCCCAGTTTGCGCCCCACTTGGTTGATAATGAGGAGAGAATGACGCGGATGTTTCTAAGAGATTTGAAACCCGAGATACGTCAATACCTAATTTCTCACAAATTATGTTTGTATTCAGATGTTGTAAATAGGGCTCAGTTATTGGAGCGCGATAATGAGTCGACCTAACAAAGTGAGAGCAGCCGGCAAGTCGATAATACCAGTGGTAGCAATCGTTGAAGCAGTGACAACAAACGTGGAGGGAATCAACATGCCATAAATGGTAACCACTCCGGTGGTAATCATAGCCAAGATAATAGAAGTGGAAATTTCAAGAAGAGGAGATTCAGTAATGATGGAAAGACGTCAGCACCAGCACCTGTTGTTAAGGAAGGAGAATGACTGTCGGTCGTATGTTACAAATGCGAAGTGGAGGGACACATCAGTCCAAACTGTATGTAACAGTCCAAAGCATATTACAATTGTGGAAGAGAAGGTCACCTAGCCAAATTTTGTCATGTACCAAAGTCATGTCCAGCTGGGATGGAGGCATCAAAGGCCGTCCTAGACAAGACAAAAACGGTAGTTCAAGGGAGAGCGTTTGTCGTAACCTCCCATAAAGCGAGGAATCCGAACGAGGTAATCACGGGTAAGCTAATCATAAACTCTTGCGAAGCTTATGCCTTATTTGATACCGGTTCTACCCAATATTTTATTTCTCATACTTGCGCTCAACGTTTAAATTTGACTCCAAAAAAATTAGACTTTGACTTATCGGTTGAAACTTTGTTAGGAGAATCATTTATTACATCCACTGTTTATAAGTCTTGTTTGATTCAAATCGGTAACCGTACATTACCTGTCGATCTTATTTCCTTAAAAATACTTGCGTTTGATGTGATTTTAGGGATTGATTGGTTAACTACTCATCATGCAAAAATTGATTATTTTTGTAAGGTTGTTAGCTTTCATATTCCTAACCAACCTACTATGAGAATTCAAGCGACCAAACCACTAAAGTCAATCACTGTCATATCAAACCATAAAGCTATTCGTTTATTGAAAAACAGATGTCAAGCTTTCTTAGCCCATGTCACATATTTAAACAAAAATACGTCAGATTTGAATGATATTTTTATTGTTAATAAATTTCCTGATGTATTCCCTGTAGAACATCCTGGCCTACCCCCAGAGCGTGAAATTAAATTTTGTATCGACCTCAAACCTAGTAAAAACACATTTTAAAAGCCCCATATCAAATGGCTCCTGTTGAACTTCAGGAGTTAAAGACCCAACTGCAAGAATTGTTAGACATTGGTTTCATTCGTCCTAGTACGTCTCCTTGGGATGCTCCTGTTCTATTCGTAAAGAAAAAAGATGGGAGTATGCGACTTTGTATTGATTATCGGAAGTTGAATCATGTCACCAGCAAAAATATGTACCCATTACCACGCATTGATGACTTATTTGACCAGTTGCAAGGCGCCAAATTTGTTTCAAAGATCGATCTTCGTTCCAGATATCATCAGTTAAAAATTAAAACCAATGATATACCAAAGACTGCTTTCAGAACTCGGTACGGGCATTATGAATTCCTAGTCATGTCTTTTATATTGACTAATGCTCTTGCTGCCTTCATGGATATGATGAACCAAATATTCAATAAATATTTAGATCATTTTGTGGTTGTCTTTATTGATGACATTCTCATTTACTCCAAAAGTCGTGAAGATCATGAGCAACACTTGAGGCTGATACTCCAAAAGCTTCGTGAAAACAAGCTTTATGCCAAGTTGAAGAAGTGCGAGTTTTGGCTTGTGGAAGTAGCATTCCTTGGGCACGTAATATCAAATCATAGAATATTTGTTGACCCGACAAAGATTGAAGCAATTCAAAGCTGGGAACAACCTAAGACAGTAACTGAAGTACGTAGCTTTCTCGGCTTAGCTGGTTATTATCGGAGATTCGTGGAAGGATTTTCTCGAATCGCAACTCCATTAACTCAGTTGACTAGAAAAGATACAAAATTCAGTTGGAGCGAGGAATGTGACAAGAGTTTTCAAGAACTCAAGATGAGACTCATTTCAGCACCTGTTCTGACAATACCATCTGGTTCGGAGGGATTTGTCATCTACAGTGATGCTTTAGGCGGAGGGTTAGGATGTTTTCTCATACAACATGAGAAAGTTATAGCCTATGCCTCATGACAACTCAAAGAATATGAGAGGAATTACCCTACTCATGATCTAGAGTTGGCAACTGTCGTTTTCGCACTAAAGATCTGGAGGCATTACCTGTATGGAGAGAAAGTGGAGATCTATACGGATCATAAAAGCCTCAAATATTTCTTCACCCAAAAGGAACTCAACATGCGGCAACGACGTTGGCTTGAGTTGTTGAAAGATTACAGTCATAAAATTCAATTCCATCCTAGAAAAGCTAACGTGGTAGCTGACACATTGAGTAGAAGATCATATGCGGGTACGAGTGTGATATTGTCAACGCAAAGGCCCATTTTGTATGACTTGCAAATGATGGAGATAGAGATAAAGACTCCAGGGACCCACGTGATGATGGTAAATATATGAGTAGAACCGACTTTAATCTATAAAGTTAAAGCTGCTCAAGCTACGGACCTAGAGCTGATGCATATGAAGAAGGTGCTATTTCGGAAGCAAGAATCGATGAAGAAGGAATACTACGAGTCAACTCCAGATTTTATATTCCAAATGACCCTGTTTTAAAATATAAGATCATGATGGAGGCACACAACACACCGTTTGCAATTCATCCTGGGAGTACCAAGATGTATCGTGATCTTCGACATACATTTTGGTGGAGCAATATGAAGAGAAAGGTAGCGAAGTTTATCTCAAGGTGTCTAACTTGCCAACGAGTCAAGGCGGAGCATCAAGTGCCAAAAGGTCCATTGCAACCACTTGAAATTCAATTCTAGAATGGAAGTGAGATCACATTATCATAGATTTTGTTACTAGTCTTCTCAAGGTTTCTCAAGTTGTAGATGCGATTTGGGTCATTGTTGATAGATTCACCAAGTCTGCTTATTTCTTACCTATACGAGAAACTTATTCACTTGAACGTCTTACTCGTATATACATAAATGAGATTGTAAGATTGCATGGTATGCTAATATCCATAGTTTCTTATCGAGACCCAAGATTCACTTCACGATTTTGGGTTAGTTTGCAAAAAGCTATGTCCATTGATTTAAAATTTAGTTCGGCATATCATCCTCAAACGGACGGGCAGTCGGAGAGGACTATTCAAACTCTTGTGGATTTATTAAGACTCTATGTTTTTGACTTTAAAGGAAGTTGGGACAAGTTCTTGCTATTAGTGGAATTCTCCTACAACAACAGTTATCAAGCAAGTATTGGCGCGGCTCCATTTGAGGCATTGTATGGACGCAGGTGTCGTTCTCCAGTATGTTGGGATGAGGTGGGTGAAGCAACAATGTTGGGTCTGAAATTGGTACGCATGACAACGAAAAAGATTCAAATGATACAGCAATGTATAAAAACCTCACAAGATCGACAAAAGAGTTATGTTGATCTTCATCGAAAGGACGTGGAGAAGAAGATTGATTTATTTAGCAGAGAGCAAGGTCAAACCGGTTGCTTATATATGCGAGATATGTGCAGGGTAACATCAAACGGACCAGTGTGCTATCAGTGCAAAGTCAGTGCAGTTCGTTAGCAACTACCAGAAACCTCATAATCAGTTCCAGAATTCTTACCACCCCAACAACTGCAACCATCCAAGTTTCAGCTGGAGTACCAATCAGAACAATCAACAACATCAAAAATCACATCAGTTTCAATCTCAACCACAATATCAACAGCAGTCTCACCAACGGTAAGTACCAAAACCACCTTATCCTCCTAGATTTCAACAACAACAGCAACATCATCCACCACCTGCATCTCAGACCGAAAAGAAGTCAGAAATAGAGGAGATGATGCTCAAGTATATGGCTAATACTGAGGTTATGATCAAGAGCCAAGCAATGACTATAAAGAATTTAGAGACTTAGATGGGCCATATGGCAAATACATTGAACAATAGACCATAAGGGTCTTTGCCAAGTAATACGAAAATAAACCAAGAAGGGAGGGTAAAGAATAATGTAAGGCCATTACTCTCATATCAGGAAAGCAGACTGCAGGTTTACAGGACGGTGCACCCACGCCACTTTTATAAAGATAAACCGCGCGGCCGCGCCTGGAGCAAGATGGTTCTGATGAGATTTTATTTAATGAAGGTTCTAAATAGGGGGAAATGGAGAAGAACAGTGTAGAGTTACCAGAGAAACTAGTTACCAAACAACTAACTGTACACCCCTCTTATTCCATATCCACAAAGATTACATAAACAAAGGGAAGACAAGCAATTCAACAAGTTTTTGGAGGTATTCAAGAAGCTACAAATAAATATACCCTTCGCCAAGGCATTAGAACAGATGCCAAGCTATGTAAAGTTCATGAAGGGGATCTTGTCAAGGAAGAAAAGACTAGACGACTTCAAGACTATAGCCTTGACAGAAGAGTATAGTGTTGTACTTCAACGCAAGTTACCTCCGAAGCTAAAGGACCCCGGCAGTTTCACAATACCTTGTGCCATTGGAAAGATGTCTTTCAGCAGATGTCTATATGACTTAGGGGCGAGCATCAACTTGATGCCTTTGTCAGTTTTTAATCAGTTGGGATTGCCGGCTCCAAGGCTGACAAATATTTCACTACAACTTGCTTACAGATCCATTACCTATTCGCGGGGTATTGTGCAAGATGTACTGGTCAAGGTGGATAAATTTATCTTTCTAGGAGGCTTCATCATCTTGGATTACGAAGAAGACAGTAATATAACAATCATTTTGGGAAAACCTTTCTTAGCCACGGGACGAACTTTGATTGATGTTCAGAAAGGTGAGTTGATGATGAGAGTTCATGATCAAGAAGTCACCTTCAACGTGTTTAAGGCTATGGAGTTTCCTACCGACGAGGAAGAATGTTTCCAGATTGATTTGGTAGACAAAATGTTGAATCAAGAAGTTGAAAAGTTGGTGGATAATGAGCCTTTGAGGAGTGCTTTATTATGAGAGTCAAAGATGGAAGACAATGAGATTGCTAAATTTATACATATACTTGACAAAGTGCCACGGTTTTGAAAACTTAAGATTCCTGTTGAGCCACTTAAAAATATTGGAGAGACATCAACAAGACTTAAGCCATCGCTTGAGATGCCCCCAGATCTTGAACTAAAACCCATTCCTGATCACTTGAGGTATGCATTTTTAAGTGATTGTTCCAAGTTGTATGTTATTATCTCTTCTACATTAACATCTTGCCAGGAAGAGAAACTGATAAGAGTTCTAATAGAGTTCAAATCAACGATAGGATGGACCATAGGAGACATCAAAGGGATCAACCCATCTTTTTGTATGCATATGATCCTGTTGGAAGATGATAGTAAACCATCAGTGGAACAACAGTGCATATTGAACCCGATTATGAAGGAAGTGGTCAAGAAGGAGGTTCTGAAATGGTTGCATGCAGGAATAATATATCTGATATCAGATAACTCGTAGGTGAGCCCGGTACAGTGTGTGCCGAAGAAAGGGGGAATGATTGTAGTCTCCAATGAGAATAATGAGCTAATACCGACCAGGACAGTGATGGGATAGAGAGTTTACATAGACTATCGCAGACTAAATAAGGCTACAAGGAAAGATCACTTTCCACTTCCATTTATTGATCACATATTGGATAGGCTAGCAGGTCACGAGTATTATTGCCTTCTGGATGGGTACTCAAGTTATAATCAGATTGTGATAGCTCTAGAAGACCAGGAAAAGACAACTTTCACATGTCCATATGGAACATTCGCGTTTAGAAGGATGTCTTTTGGGTTGTGCAATACCCCAGCAACATTTCAGAGGTGTATGATGTAAACTTTTTCATATATGGTGGAGCAAAATGTCGAAGTCTTCATGGATGACTTCTCAGTTTTTAGAGATTCATTTGACCTGTGTTTGGAAAAATTAGTGATGTTGTTGAAAAGATGTGTCAAAACAAATTTGTTACTGAGTTGGGAAAAGTGCCATTTTATAGTACAAGAAGGTATAATATTGGGACATATAGTTTCTAAGAAAGGATTAGAGGTGGATAAGGCTACGTTAGGGACAATTAAAAATTTGCCTCCACCAACTTCTGTTAAAGGTGTTCGCAGTTTTTTAGGGCATGCATGCTTCTATCGTAGATTTATTAAGGACTTCTCGAAGATCATGAAGCCACTTTGCAGTTTGCTAGAGAAGGACATCCAGTTTAAATTTAATGAAGAATGCATGTCTACGTTTGAACATTTGAAGAAAAAGTTAACTACAGCACCAATGATCACATCACCAGACTAGGACGTTCCGTTTGAATTGATGTGTGATGCTAGTGACTTTGTTGTGGGGGTTGTTTTGGGCCAGCGAAGGGATAAGATCTTTCATGTGATTTATTATGAGAGCAAGACCCTCACTGATGCTCAGTTAAACTACACCACCACGGGGAAGGAACTTTTAGCAGTTGTGTATGCTTTTGACAAGATTCGTACGTATTTGATTGGGACTATAGTGATAGTGTACACATACCATGCAGTAATTTGGTATTTGGTGGCAAAGAAAGATGTAAAACCTCATTTGATAAGGTGGATACTTCTTTTACAAGAGTTTGATCTAGAAATCAAGGATAGGAAAGGGACTGAGAATAAAGTGGCAGACCACTTATCTTGATTGGAAAATCTAGGATGGGGTGCAAATGACAAGCTTATGATTAATGAGTCCTTACCAGATGAGCAATTTTTCATGGTGCAAGGAGAAGTGCCATGGTTCGCAGATTTTGCTAGCTTCCTAGTAAGCAAAACAATCCCTTCTGACTTGACTGGGTATCACAAGAAGAAGTTTTTGCATAATGTGAAATGGCACATTTGGGATGAACCGTACTTGTTAAAGCAGTGCTCCAATCAAATGATAAGGAGGTGCATTCCACACAGCAAGACAGAGGGTATTTTGTAGGATTGTCATTCATCCGTATATGGAGGTCACTACGGAGGTGAAAGGACGGTGACTAGAGTTTTCCAAGCAAGATTTTACTGGTCGACAATTTTTAAAGATGCTTATAGTTTTGTTCAAAAATGTGACAGATGTCAAATAGTCGGGAACATATCTAAGAGGAAAGAAATGCCCTTGAATACAATACTTGAGGTGGAGATCTTCGATGTTTGGGGGATAGACTTCATGGGGCCTTTCGTCTCATCATGTGGGAATTTGTATATCTTATTAGCAGTCAACTACTTATCCAAGTAGGTGGAAGTGGAAGCTCTTCCAACAAATGATGCTCGGGTGGTTCTAAGGTTTTTACAAAAGAGCATTTTTACGAGGTTTGGGACTCTGAGGGAAGTCATTAGTGATGAGGGCAACCATTTTTGTAATCGTCAGTTCATAGCTCTGTTGGCTAAGTATGGGGTAGGTCATCGAATTGCTACAGCTTACCATCCCTAGACTAATGGCCAAGCAGAGGTCTCAAATCGTGAAGGTAAGAGAGTTCTAGAAAAGATAGTGAACCCCATAAGGAAGGACTGGTCATTGAAGCTAGACGATGCAGTATAGGCTTACAGGACCGCTTATAAGACTCCGTTGGGTATGTCACCATTTTAGTTGGTAGATGGAAAAGCTTGTCACCTTCCCATGGAGCTCAAACATAAGGCATATTATGTAATTAGAATGCTGAATTTTGACTTGAAGGCTGCAGGAGAAAAATGTCTACTCCAACTCAATGAGTTGGATTATTTCAGATTGCAAGCCTATGAGAACTCCAAATTGTATGAGGAAAAGTTGAAGAGATGGCATGACTGCAAAATTTTGGAAATGATGTTTAAACTAGGGCAAAGAGTGTAATTGTTTAATTCCAAACTTAAACTCTTCCCATGGAAGCTCAAGTCAAGGTGGTCAGGACCGTTTACTGTAAAGAAGGTATATCCAAATGGGGCGATCAAGGTTTTTGATAAGTTCCTAGACAAGCCATTCAAGGTCAATGGACAGCGGCTTAAGCACTATTTTAGGGGTGAGGTTGACAAGTAGAAGGTCACCTCAATTCTTTCTTCTGCATGATCGGAGCAGAGATAGTCAAGCTAATTAACTATAAATTAGCGCTCAATGGGAGGTACCCCATTATTTCTCTTCTCTCCTCGTGTTTAATTGTTGGTGAATCATGTCTATTTCTCATCTTTATGTTTAATTTTTAAGAGTATGAAATTTTTGAAACAAGTTTTGTTGGAGCTGATTGCACATACCATTTTGGTGAAGAATAGCATATAGAGCATTTGTTTTGGATATATTCATTCATACATGTTATTTAGTACACATTTTGATTTGTGTAATTGGTATATCTCTTAATTGTAAATGCTTTATATGCAGGTGATTTACAGAGTGTTATTGGCTACTTAATTTCTACTTCAAGTGCCGCTTATTTATGTGCATGAGTGGGAATCACGTGGGCTAATGCACAAATACAGTTTCCAAGTCAAGACATAACTCATGCCATAATTGCCAAGTTTGAGGATTTGGGCAGGAGGCACACTTCACCTGAGGGTAAAGGGCTTCATTCTTCCAGCCCCGTCATTGGTGCCATCTCCACAGCCCACGTAACCAACTGAAGCAGGAACTTTAACCCATGCTATTACTGAAAATGATGATCATCGCCTTTGAAGGTTGGAGAGGAAAGTGGATGTTATGTATGATTATTTTTCAGCCTTTGCAAGTGGATTATCGCGATCATTAGCTGAGGCCTTTGCGCAGCAAGGAACTATGTTAGAATGGACTCAGTTCGGGACAGCCGTGCCGTTTCCACCGCCATACTCACCACCCGAGGAGGGTGGCCATGCTAAAAATTAGGGGAGTTCTCGTAACCATTTACCTTCATTCATTAGGGACAATGAATATTATAAGTTTGGGGGTATTGGGTGGTTAGTAGTATAGTATAGAGCATGTAGTTTAATTTGCTTCATTTTATCCATGTTTAGAATAATTTTTGCATGATAATGTGTTTAGTTTAATTATGCTAAAAATTTTTGTTTTTTTCTTATTTATTTTCTGTTTTAGTTATCTGTTTAGTTGCATATCCCAAGTATCTAGTTAATGAAATTTTAGTTTAGCCAATGATGAATTAGAAATTTGATGGAATCTTGAAATTGGTTGATAGCACGAGTTGAATTATAATGTAATACATGATTTAATACATGCTTGTTGTTTAGATGCTAACAGTTTGCACATAAGTGTTCATGTTTACTTGTTGGTAATAGAATAACTTGTTTTCTTGCTGAGTAGAAAATGTTATTTTTTAAGATAGAATTGTGTAGGGAGTGGTTATAGACTATGAAAACACTGATAATCAAACTTTGGGAACACATGGGTATGCTTGCTATAAAAAAATTAAAAGAAAAGAAAAGAAAAAGAGAAAAATAGAAAAAAATTATTGTGGCTAGTCCTGTTTCGGGGCCTCTGTTACTTGAGCAAGTACGCCCGAGGGGATTGTCTTTACACCTAACGCCCTAAGGTCTTTTATGCTCTGGGAGTCGTTGGTTGAAAACTCGCTAAGGGATAACATTATTTTTCGCCTAATGGAATGAGGCATTGCATAGTCATGGGAAAAAGAAAATAAATCAATAAACACCGCGGAAAGGTGCAAAAATAGCCCTCGTGAGTAAAAATAAAGCAGAATAAACCCATTGTTGAACCTTAGTTTGTATTGAGGTGTTAGAGTAGTTGTTATTTCATTAGTATACATAGTTCTTGATTTAAACTTCAATTTTTTTTCTTAAGCAATATAACATTTTTAGTCTTTGCCTCTGTCAAGTTTATTTGTGAACACATCTCACACACAGCATCTTTATAGCGAGTTGGCATACTTGATTGGAATTCTATTATGGCTGTAAATCTTGGGACTGACTTGCATTATAGTGTAGTTTGTATAGCATGTAGTAGCATTATTTATTTTATTTTTATGTGTATTGCTTGAGGGCAAGCAATAGTTAATGTTTGGGGGTATTTGATAAGTAGGTTTTTTACCTACTTATTGGTTACCAACTCACTAGAATTTTGCTCAACTCAAGTAATTTTGGTATGTTTTATTTGCTTTTTGTCTTTGTTTTACAGTGTGCATAGCTGGAACTCCTAAAGCATCCTATTGCATAGAAATTGCATGGGAATGGAATTTGCAAAGACAAGGCATTGTGGCTTGTGCAAGAATGAAGATAGCAGCTGGACTTGAGTAGGTGAAGAAGGCACTTAGAGGATCAATGAAGTGGAAAAGTGAATGTGGACGTCAGGATTTTTATTTGTCCCTTTTCTGTTCTTGTCTTTTGTTGTTCTAAGGTTAGGTGAGATTTGTTTGAAAAAATAAGTTGTGAAAAGGTCCGACATGTATATGTCGACGATTGGACTATAAGAGTCGCTAGTTTGTTTTTTAAATGGTTGTACCAACACAACCGAGAAAAGATTTACACATTGACCCAGTGATGTGACACTGCTTAACAGGTCTTGTGAAATCGAGATTCGTTAGGGTCCGGGGACTTGGTTATGCAGAGGGAAGGTGTTAGGCACCCACTGACATCTGTGTTGCCATGGTGACCGCCACTTTTCAATTAAACTGTTATATGAATGTGTGTGTGTGGGTGGTTCAATGTGCAATTATTTTGAAGTAGTGATATGCCTCGTTTGCACCTATATACAAAGGGTTATAATTTTGTATAAAAGTTCAGTTTTAACAAGATATATCAATGACGTTTTATAAAAGAGGTTTTTTAAACCCTTGTGCTAAATAGTAATTGAGGCCTTTGATACTTCCATTTTACTATGGGTTTGGTTGGAGTGCTTTTATTTTTGAGATGCGAGGCATCTTCGAGAAAAATAAGATATATAGCAGTGCCAAACTCCTTGTGGGCATGAAAACCATCTAAGGAAATTCGAACAGTGTGCATACTTTACAAGCCATGTACAGCTAAAAATGTTTGTCATGGGAACCGAATCTAGATTCAGGAGACTGAATCTGTGATCACATGATTCCTAGGCTCACATGATGTAGCAATTTGTATGAAAGCTGTAAACAGTTTATATATATATATATATATATATATATATATATATATATATATATATACACAGACTTGATCAACCACCACGAAGCACATCCGTGGGGGATTGGAAATGTAAATATATAAAAGTGATAAATATATATATATATATATATATATATATATATATATATATATATATATATATATATAGACATGATCAACAGCCTCGAAGTAAACTCTAGGTGGGAAGAAATGTAAATATAAAGAAAGCTGTAAAGACAATCAACAGCCTCGAAGTAAACTCCAGGCGGGACGAAATGTAAATAAAGTTGTAAAAGCGATCAACCGCTACGAAGTAAACTCCAGGTGGGACTAAAGATGAAGAAAGCTGTAAAAGGCCACGAAGTGAACTCTAGGCCTTACAGAAATGTAATATAATTGATAAATGCACCGGATGCATATCTAGGCTCAATCAAACAGGGTTTGATGACAACAACATATATATAACTATTTTTATATTTATATATATAAGAAGTAAACGCTCCGGATCTAAAATCCAGGCTCATCAAACATAGTTCGACAATAGTTTATATATAAGTATATATATAAAAGTAAATAAACGCTCCGGACGTATATTCAGGCTCATCGAACAAAGTTCGACAACAATTTATATATAAGTATATATATTAAAACAAATAAACGCTCCAGACGTGAGTTCAGGCTCAATCGAGGCATAACTTGATAATGTTAGTCCAAATATATATATATATATATATATATATATATATATATATATATATATATATATAAACAGAAATAACAACCACGGACCGAAGTCCGGGCATACACACGTAAATCCGACTCTCAACGTGAAGAACGGTGTGTGCACAATAGTGGAGAAAGGCTTTACAAAGTGTAAGAAGGCTTGCAGTGGATTGCCAAAGAAGACTTCAATAGCTTTAAATGTAGCAGTATAGAAGCTCACAAGTGTATAAAATGAGAAAGCACTCAGTTTATAGTGTGTATAGAGCAAATTGGGCAGGGCTTCCACGCCATTTCTCTATGCAAAATGGCATCCCCATGCCCTTTAGTTATAGAGGGGGGAGCCGCAGGTGCACTTGCAGCTGCCTGGGCTGCTCGAAGCTCCGCAGGTCTCACAGTCTCGAAGTACGTGCACGCGTGCAACGTGATGTCTGGTCAAACTTTTAGAACTTCAATATGGGCATCCGATCGAGGTGTATAAGACCTTTTTTGGCATGCTATTGTCGAGAACTACATAATGACATGGGATTAGAGGTTGTGTGAAGTCAGAAAGATGGGACCATGCCCTTGGTCTGAGGCTTTAAATTCTATCCGGTGTGCTGTCTTGTGTAGTAGCCACTCTGGATTAGAGCTCTTTGGTTCTTGTAGGACATGTCCGTGTAGAATGTATGTTTAAATGTTGTTGAGATGGCACAATGGTAAAATGACGATTTCGCCACTCACTGGGGTTATCTCCGGTTTGAGCTGATTTAGCGGTCGTTGCTCAGGGTTATCTCTGAGATTGGACTGCTGCAAGTATTGATCGCCCTCAAGGTGGTCTCTGAGGTGTGCCTGACCTCCCAGGGTTATCTCCGGGCTTGGGGAGTGAGTGCCTTGGGGCTATCGCCAAGTGTTAAAGTTGATCGTATGGGTTTGAAACAATCATTTCTGGGGTTATCTCCGGAACTACAATTACATGCCTTGGGGTTGTCTCCGAGGTTTTAAGGTAGCGGTGGCTTTCCCAAGTCATTTTCAAGTTGCACCGCACAGGAAATCTGAGAGTTCTTCGTCAGAGTAACGTATGCATGTCTTCTTTTCCAGTTTTTGTCCGTTGGAATGACTTTTTATATGAAATGTGTCTAAACACATTGTAGTGAATATGAACGCTCATATGTTTTGATAAAAAATATTTAGCATAATAAATGTTAGAATTAAACTATGCTGAACATAATGATGTAAAAAAATTTGACTTTTGAAACAATCAAATTGGTACCTTTTTCTGCTATTTCTTATCCTATTTGAGGACAAATGAACAAAGGAAGTAAAGCAAAGTAATCTTGGTATTTAGTCTATCGTCGTGGATTGGGACTTTGATATGTTCATGCATTATAGGATGTTTATAACTGTGGGTAGGTGTGCTACTGAATGGCTACCTAGTCATGCCTATGTGCACATGGATAGTCCTATTTATAAATGAGACTCTAGCAAAATTTTCCAAAATTCTAGGCATTGTGTAGACACGTATTTTTAACTCTAATGTAGACGTATGTTAAAGTAATGTAGGCATGCATATAGTCCTAAAATGCATAAAAATAATGCTCCAAGTTAGAATTTACCACACCCTTTCTTAGGTGATTTGGAGACTTGTTGTGACGCCCCCAAAATAGGTATACATCACCCATTCTGAGTCGCCAAATACATGGTACATAAATCAAATACAAACTTCTTTTATACAATATGACAACATCGTAGCTTAGAGTTTTTACATGAATATTGTCTCATAGACAGTATTCAAACTCAAATAAAGTCCCCATTACATTTATTATCACAATATTTAATAAAATAGTGAGGACTACTATAGCCACTAATCCTGGACCATCTCGAACCATCACTCCGTTCCCCAACTAGTCCCGGCTATGTTCTCATTTCCTGAAGAGAACAATGAAAGCAAAGAGTGAGCTCAACTAGCCCAGTAAAAAATATTATGACTAAGATAATGCAGAATAAATTATCGTTAGCCTTCAACAGTGTTAAACTGATAAAGTACAATAAACATCAAGTTTAACTGCAGCGGAACAAGCAATCTATCAGAAGAGTCAAGTAGAGCATGATATCAACTATCTTCTATGATTTAAGAGTTTATCGTCAATTTTATTGCTGAGACTCAGCTCAATAAATAGTGTCACAACCACGAATTATCCATACACTACGGGCCAAGGATATTCATTTTTTCACCAATGGTTATGATCATACCGAATTATCCCTGGTTATAATTATACCAACAATTATCCATCAATGCACTACGGGCCACTGGGGACTTTTACCACATCATTTTTAACATTACTTGTCATGATTATACCGAATGATTCCTGGTCATAATCATACCAATCAACAGTCCATCTATGGACGTAAGCCAAATATGACTTTCGGCACAATTTAAGTATGAAGATAATGACAATGATATAAGCAGCAATTAAACGAAATCAAGGATAAATATTATAGACTTTAAATTTATCCAGAGTTTAAAAATGTCCAAATTGTCAACATGATAACTGATTTGTGGAGTAAAATTCAAGAATAATATTCATGTATCAAAAATTAATTTGGATAGAAAAGAATCAATTTTTTGTCGTGAATAGTACCCCCGTGAATAGTACTTTGAGAATAGTACCTCGTGAATAGTACCCCGGAATGAAAAGTTTCCCAAATACCCGAATAAATAGTAATCGGGTGAATAGTAACCCGTGAATAGTAACTCGTGAATAGTACTCTGACGTGAAAAATGCTCCAAATATCCGAGTAAATATTATTTGAGTGAATAGTAATCGGGTGAATAGTAACTCGTGAATAGTAACTCGTAAATAGTATTTCGACATGAAAATATCAATAATTATCAAGAATGCCCGGAATAATATTTTCATGAAATGATACTGGAGGAAGTGCAAATATCAAGGATATTCTACTAATTTCATAGAGTATAGAAGCAATACATTAATAGAATGAGGGTATAATCAGGAATATGAGACGAAATAATATTACTCACATACTACAGATTATGGAGGAAAATATTATTCCTTATGAATACTGAACAACAATAATATCCCTTACGAATACGAAAGAAATAATACCCCCTTACAACTGTTGAATGAAAATAAAATTCCAACGAATATTGAACGAAGATAATATTCCTTACGAATATTGAACGGAAATAATATTCATATGAATTCAAAAAATAATATATCATCAGAATAAGAAATAAAAAATTCCCCTTACGAATACAATAAATAATATCCCTTACAAATACGAAAGAAATAATACCCTTACTACTGTTGAATAAAAATAATATTCCAACGAATATTGAACGAAGATAATATTCCTTACGAATATTGAACGAAAATAATGTTTATATGAATACGAAAAATAATATCTCTTCTGAATATGAAATAAATAATACCCCTTACCTTAGAAGAAGACTGGATACTAGAATAGTGAAGTAGCAAACTTCATTTTTTTTCTCTCTATAGCTTCAATTCTCTCTCTATAATTGCTCGTGTGAGTCTTAGTGAATTGGTGAGAATGAAAGAAGAATGAGCTTCTATTTATAGGAAAATATATTTTTGATAATTGCATGTTTTGGGGCTCAAAAGATTACAGTACAGTACCTTCATCTTTTCTTTTATTTTTAATTTAGTCCTACAAGTATTATTAAAACTTGCACCACCTCCCCTAATAGTATATCATGTAAATCAATAGTACAATCATGTGACTCAATAGTTCTATACATGTGAAAAAAATAATTACAGTATAGTACATTCATCTATACCTCCATTTTTAATTTAGTCATGTAAGTATTATCAGTCTTGCACCACCTATCCTAATAGTACATTCATGTGAATTAATAGTACACACATGTGAACAAATTATTATAAGCATGTGAATTAATAAAATTTATTTACTCATTTATCCTATTAATTACTCGATTGGTCAATATAACCTCTAGATATCGATTATTATCGAACTAAATGTCGATTTCCACCAACACTAATAATCCCAACACATTGGAAATATCAATATCATATTTAATCAACACAAACTTATTCATCATTAATATAACAACTCACGATATTTAACATCTAGGTCATTCCCAGGAAAAGAGGGGGCTTTCCGATAAGGATTTCTCCCTATTGGCGCACAATTAGGAGACCAAACCTCTCATCGACAGAACTTTCTAGACATTGTTAATATTGTAAATAATCATATGAATAAATTTGTCGTCTCAATTATTGATTTAATAATAATAAATATTATGCAGATGATACTGTGACAATAATTGAATCAATAATATGAGAGATATGATGCATCAATTACTATTGCAATAACTAAGTTTAACTGAGTGACTTCGTACGTAAGCATCAATAATCAATACTGTGTGCTACTATGCAACCACGCGTATTACTGTACTTTTACCACCGGGTAGTTCAAAAGTTTAACGGTAAAAATTTTGCCGCTATTTTTTAAAAAGATATTTTTGTCATTTTCTAACTACGACAATACTTTCGTGGTGGGATCCACCAATGATTGTGCCGTCGTATGAATACTTCCTTTTAAAATGAATATTTCCCGACCAATCGAATATTTTATAACTTGCTTACTTTGCATAATAATTTCACATATCACCCTTAACTTTAACATTTTATCAATTTAACCATTTACTAAATAGATTAATAATTATAAGAAAATTGAATACTTTTATTTCATAAAATTCGGGATCTCACACTTGTGTCCAGATATTATAGATCCGGATCAGCCGAATAGTTCCCGCAAGACCACTTCAGGTGTACGGTGGAGGGCTTCTGAAGTGCCTCGACCTCGTTCAGTTAGACAGGCTCATCGTTTGGTGGAGGTGGTGATACGTCCTTTTTTGGTTGATGTACCGGATGTTAAGGATGAGGAGGAGGATGTACCGGTAATGGCTCCAGCTCCTGCTGCTAATGCTTCCCGCGGGGATCTTCCAGGCATCCAGGTGGCTATTCTAGATCTTATGGGTTTTTTGAGTCGCCACCCCTCAGTTTACTTGCATGCAAATAAGGTAAAAGCTGGATTTTATCTTCCTTTTTCCTATTAAGGAGGAACAAGGATTTTGACATTGATTTGCATGTGATGTAGGTTCCTGGCTTTACGCAGCCTCGAGGAAACTGGTTCAGCATACACTCCCTATATTAGGCTCTGCATCCAGATTACCGAGGTATCGTGCATGTTTTGGGCTTTGGGGTGTTCTTTTCCATTCTTCCCCATCGTTGTCCCTGGGGTTACCTTAGGGAATTGTCTGAGTGTTGGTTTTACCAGACTCAGTCTATCTATTTGTTGGAATATGGGGTGATGATGACGCCGAGGGATTGGCGATTTATCACCGGTATGGAGTTTGGAGGGGTGTCAGTGCCATGTACGGCAAACATTACCCCAATTGCCGTTAGATCCTTGTTAAGAGTTTCGACTGAGGCGCTCAAAGGTAGGATCATCTGTACGGGTCCTTTGAGCGTAGATGCTATGAGTGGGCTATTGAGTGAGCCCATACCCGCTGATGTGAGAGTCAGGGATCACATTCTTCGGTGATTGTTCGTGATGATAATTAGGGGTTGTTTCATAGCTGATAACTCTTCTATGGTGTCATTCGTTTTGATTATCGCCACTAGGGAGGTGGACCGTATTGGAGAGTATGATTATGGCTCCTATACCTTTGCCTACTTCCTCAAGGGAATGCACATGCATTCGTAAGGCTTGACAGTGGCTTGGCTAGGATTTTACCCATTTCTACTAGTGAGTATTTCTCCTTTGATTCCCCAAGTACAGGTTAAGAGTGTTCACTGACAGCAGATGTTTTTCCTTTGTGTTGGCAGTTTTGGGCCTATGAGAGGCTTCCATGTTTGCATCTTGTGAGTGTGTTAGGTTTAGATACCTATCCACGAGGATGGCGATGACATCACTCCATTTTGACGGACGTTCCTGTAGCTGAGGGTTTCACCCATTGTCGCTTACAGTTGGAGCTATTGACAGCTGATGTCATCACTTGGGTTCTTTACTCTAGGGAACATTTGACCATTGGGTTTGAGGATGGATACCCGACTGGTGTCGAGCATGTGATATGCACCCGTAGGATTCCTCTCTTCACAAATGGAGGATGTGAGCTCTATTTAGGAGAGCATGCTATTAGGAGCACCACAGGAGATATTCTTATACCAATCTTGCCTCTTGCCAGACGTTATTGGCATGTGTTGCAGTCACCTATCAAGGACAACCCATTGATGGGTATTGATAGATATACTTTGTCAGAGGGTCCACATACTCAGGATACGTTATATCACTGGTGGCCCTATCGTACCATCGGAGCCCAGACCCGCGCCACTCAATTTATGGGGGATATGGTTCCTAGATCCGTGATTATAATGGATTGGATGGCCTATTTCTGAGATCCTACTCATTTGATACAGATTGACAGTTTGATCCCGCAGTTGAACCGGACACATTTTTTCATCCGACATTTGGGCAGAGATCCTTTAGAGGCAGATACTTTTGATCCTTTCAGCTTAGGGGCTGGCCCCTCAGGTGACCCATATGGCTTTTTCGGTGCAGATCCTCCATTGTATAGGCCTGACATCTCTATTGGTAGAGATCAAGTGACTCATGAGGAGTTACATCAGGTGGATAGGATTGATGATGTAGATATTGACACCATTGTCTTCTTCTGATGTGTATTCCCGTTACCTCTTTTGATAGGCCTTTGTTAGATATTGGGTGGTTGTGCCCCATTCTCGCTATATCTTTTGATAGGCCTCTATTAGTAGTAGGGCGTTTGTCCCCCGTTTCCCTATATTATTAGCTGTATAGAGATGATGTATGCATATGATGATGTACTTAGGAATGTATGTACTTTTTTCCATTCCTTACACCATATTGTCATCTATTGCTTATCATGCATTTATCATGTTATGCATATATATGTATGTCCAGATATATTCAGTATTGATCCCTAGATGGTCTTATGATACGGCCCACACATATATCTTCTTCGACAGTCAGACGCATAGATCACACCCCACCAGTATTGGTGGCATCCCGTCTGAGATCCTGGTATAATAGTATGTCACCCCCAGATAGGGTGACTGTAGATCAGCTATTACATCATTCCATGACCCTTCTGATGTTTCAGGCTCCCTCGGGCTTTATAGGTGGTATGCTAGAGCATTGGGTATCGGAGAGGTAGGTTTTCTGATTTGGGACCCATGAGTTGACTCCTACCTTTGAGGAGTATGAGCAGTTGATGACCTTGCCCTTAGACAGACCCTGAGCTCGGATGGCTGTCGGAGATATGCGCCGGCAGCTCATGACCCTCACTGGGTTGCGGCATAGAGTAGTAGAGGATAAGATTACATCTAGCCATGTATTATCCCATAGTTTCCTGATAGACAGATTCGGCTCACCGGATAGCTATTCTCGGCACTCCGATAATTTTACCATACTAGAGGATCAGTGGCATTTGGCCAGAGTGGATGTACTCGTGATGTGCATTATAGCGTATGTGTACATACCATGAAGTATGGATGACCTGGACATCAGTGTTATCATGGCAGTGAGAGCTATCAAGGATGGTCATACCACCATTCCGATGATTATGGCGGAGACGTTGAGGTTGGCTAAGTTTTGCAGCACCTACCCTGCAAGGGTATTTACAGGTAACTCGGTTATGTTATATGTGTGGTTTATGTCACACTTGAGACCGATTGGCACTTTTCGACGACACAGGTACTGCTTTACCCATGATATAGCCATGTCTTACTCCATTCAGCCATCGGAGTGTATAGACGCTATGTCTTGGTCAGTATTCTTGGCATCTTGCCGTGTACAGGGCTCAGTTCACCCTATAGCTTCATTACTTAGGCTCCGAGCATGGATTATCTCCCTCTGGCTGGTTTGATGGGCATGACTACTTATCACCCACTGGTTGTGGTATCACAGTTTGACCAGTTTCAGGACTTCTATCCTTTTGAGGGGGCGTTAGGTCAACATGTGGATTCTCGTCATTTATCAGTAGAGGACCGCTCCAGGGTTTATGCATGTTGGGATCAATATGAGCGTGTTGAGTTTTTTGTTAGACATCCGGGATATTCTTCAGAGTATTCTGTGTAGATGGAGACAGAGACTTCATCGGCTGCGGTAATATCCACAGTGTCGGGGATTAATTAAGATGGTGGAGAGCCCATGGAGGATATTGATTCTCCCACCGAGGAGGAGCTGTTTGCTGGTTCGACAGTAGCTCTTGTTGACTTTCCCAGTACTTCAGCAGCTGTGACTCCCCGTTCAGAGTATTTAGTGCAGAGTTTGCATTTGATGAATTTAGAGAGAGATCAAGTTAGGGCCTTGATGTTGACAGCTCTTGATGAGAGAGACATTACTCTGTTAGACATAGATGAGGCATTAGCTCATAGAGATGTCGCTGTCATTGAGCGAGATTGAACGAATAAGAATTTTCAAGACGAAAATAAAATTTTTCAGAGAACAAAATATTTTCGGGGAAAGAGATGAAATAGGTATTATTCACCCGATGAAGCCCTAAGGGTTAAGGTTTAAATAACCTAAGCTCTTCTGAGAGTTCGGTATGTCGAAATGACTTTCCGTAGAAAGATTTGACGATAATATATCATGAAAAGTTAAGTAAGCCGATAAAAGTTTTAAACGAAAAATGTGCAGAAATCAGACGAAATAAAAAGGACGAAAAGTACTGTAATGTACTTTTCATTCGTTTAACTACGTTGGGAAAAAACGTGTAGGAAAACAATTAACGTCAAAAAGTATTTTTCAGTTTTTCGGAGATCCGAAGAATACGTAAAAGTTAATTGGTAAAGGAAAGACGAAATATATAAAAATATTTAGATTTCGAGAATCGCAGTTTTTAAAACTGTCGGACGAAACCCGAACAATGGAATTCGTGAATAGTAAGGAGGTGGAATAGTAAGGATGTGTGAATAGTAATTGGAGGTGCGAAATGATAATTTTGCCCCTAGTTTGGAAAATCTATAAATAGGAAGCTTAATTTCATTTGTTTAGGAATTTGAAAATCCTACAAAATTTGAGAGAGAGAGAGAGAGAGAGAGTTTTCAGATGAGGAAGAAGAGGAAAAGGAGGAGGAAAAGCTTGTGCGTGATCAAACTTTGTCCGACGGAAGGAGATTAAATAAGAAAGGTATCAAAAACCTAACTTCTGAATTAATTTTTTTTAAGTTTTATATGTTTAGAACATAGCTTAATGAGAATATGAAGTAAAAGATGTTAGTAATGATTTAATATGGTTAAAATCATGAGAAAATGAAGAAATAAGAATTAGAAGTTTATTTTATAAATTTCTTAAGTATAAGATTCGTAATGAATTTGAATGATCCGAATGAATCATATGAACGATTCAATGTAAGAGGTAAGGAATGGTGTTTTATAACATTAAATTCCAATAAAAAGTAAAGTTGTAATCTAAATATCGATTAAAAATGAAGAACGAACGAAGAACATGAAGAACACGCGAAGAACACGAAGAACGTTGTTGATGGAAAAATTTAAAACCATTGTAGTATAATTTGTTATTGATGGACAAGTTTAAACCATTGCGTAAAAACGTTTATGAAAAATGGATTAAAACTGAGCTATAATGATGTAATGGTGAAAATTTTGTAAAAGACGAATGAGAATTAGAAAGTGTGTAAATCAACCAGAACGTGTAGGGTTTCATAAGAAAGTAAGAGAACGTAGAAAATATGAGTCGTGGACACAAGAATAAGTGAGTTTCGAGTTTGGATGACTGAACTATAGACGGACGAATGAAGAACATTAAAAACGTAAAATGAATGAAGGACACAGATTAAGCCAATCGAATGGCATGTGAACAAATTCAGAATAAAGTTATGTCCAAGGGGGATTAAAATACGTAAGATAAGGAAGAGAATGGCTTTGGAACGACCTCGTTCTGAGTTATAACAAAAAAGTTATGGGATCGGGAAGTAAGCGTCTCAAAATGATTCAACACTTATAAAAAAAAATTCAAGAGTTAGGGCTCGGCGCCGCAGCACCAGCCATGCTTTGTAAGGTGGCGCCGTAGTGCCAGAATAGGGAGGTAGCCACTGCTGAGTGGCATCGCGGCGTGAAGGAGAAGGAGGGAGCCGGAGCCGGCGCCGCAGCTCCGGTGCAGGGTAAGGCACAATAATGAGATTTTAATTGCTCAATCACTGTGGGGAAGTGTAAGGAAAGATAATGAGCATGTAGCTCATCGAATGTAACACTTATTTAAGTTTTTCAAATCTTTAGTAAAGGCTGAACGGAAAGATTAAGTGAGATTAAAAGATAAAGAATGTGAACGCGGGTAATGGAACCGATATCCGGGGACTGTAGTCGCGATAAACAAATGTGGGGGATTGCTATGGTTATGATTCCTTAGACGTTGACTGACGAGGGTGGTGAATAACATTTTGATGTTATGTTGTGGTAATAAGAGATAAGTGTAAAGCGTATAGACGCTGTGAATGCAATGTTGTTGCGATGAACGATCAGTCTTAGCTTATAACGAATGGTATAGCTTTGACATTAAGAAAGAATAATGAACATGGGGTTCATGGGATGGATAACGATTGAAAGCGATTAAAACCTTGAGTAAAGGTTGAATGAGAGATTAAGAGGTGAGCAACGTGAACGTTGAATACGTATACGATCCTCGTGAATCATATTCGCGTCAGACAAACATTCTAAGTATACCTTTGTTGTATGACTTAGACGTTGATGAAAGTAGTAAGTAAGATATGAATTATCGAGAAACCTATAACGAACGGTAATAAGATTAATGAAAACCGAATGTGAGTCAGATAAAGAATGAATTTTGAGTAATGGCACTTAGTTGCCAAAAGCCGTAAGGAATAAGAAATTAACTTAACGAACATTATAGTTTAATAGTTCGGATAAGTTAGATGAATTTAGGTTGTAGTACAATCGTAACCTTTGATGGTTGACATATGGGAGCTGGGCTAAACAATTCCTTCAGAGAGTGAGGGTATATACGAAACTGGCAACCGATCTAACTCACTGTGATGGCAGTGTAGATGAGACAGGAACTTGTTTGTTGGTGGTTTGTGGGAAACCACTCAGAGTACCATATGCACTACAAGCAGAGAAGCGATGTGTGCTGAGTCCTATAAAAGTTATAAGAAGAAGATGAGAATGCAAATCATCAAAGATGATGAACGTTTTGAGTAAGACATCTCCATATGTCATAAAACCGTAAACCGGTAATGAAAGTTGTCGCGTAAACTTAGGTTGCAAAAACGCGAACCCTAAAAAGTAGAGTTAAGTAAACCAATGTACAAGTCGAAAGTATATGACTAATTGGTGTGTGTTATTTCCTTATGTGCTACATAAGAATTAGAATGAGCAATTCAGCGTAAACTCTAAGTTGTAGCTGTGCGTAAGGCAAGTTTCCTAACTTCATTCATATTTTATATGAATGTTAGTTTCTTAAACTTCTAAGATGTTGAACATGAGAAGTTTCTTCTGTGTGCGAATGTGTGATATTTGTACAAGGTGGTAGTATGCATGAGGCCTTGTGCCACAATTTGAGCACTTCGGTGTTTCTATGAGATGAACTGTTGTAACAATCCAGATTTTTAATTAAATATTTAAATATTTATTGAATTATATAAATATTTAATGGACGTGTTTATCGTTGAATAAGTATTTGTTTAATTGATTTGATGTGATTTGATTATTTATTTATTTAATAAATAATTAATGAGTTAAGGAAAGTAATTATTTTGAAATAGTAATCTAATTTAATTTAATAATTAAGTTAGAGAGTTTATAATGATTAAATAAATTATTATATTATGCAATGAATTGTTATTTGAATTAATTAAATTAAGTATGAAAACTTAATTAATTAGAAGTGTGACAAATAACTATATTATAAGTGGTTATTAAAATAAATTATAGTAGTTTTAATTTATTTTGCCAAACAAGGCATAAATATATTAAGTCTTTAATTTTAAAGCGTTTTGCCAAACGGAGCCTTATGGCTTTTGAATTTTTAAATTTGATTGATTAATAATTAAATAATTAAATAAATAAAATATTTTTATAATGGATATTTATAATGGATACACGTTTATTATAGTGTAACTGACATGTAATGAGGTATATGCCAGTTTCGTACGTTTTAGATGTGCGTTTGCTTTTTGTTGGTTTTTACGCTTAAGTGTGGTTAGTTTTACCTGAATTGGCATTTGGCCTAAGAAAAAGCTGCAGAGAACTGAAAGAGAATTAGAGAAAACCTAAGGATTACCAATCAATTTGTGGTTTTAGCAAAGATTGTTCAAGCTAATTAAAGGGCACGTGAAGTGCAGATAGCTGTAAGCTGTTAAACTGTTATTGGTAAACAATGATCAAGGCCAGTCTTTTGGTTCATATTTTCTACGTGGACTTAATGAACTGTTATAAATTGCATGATTTGTTATACATGTTGTAATCATAAAATGTTAAAGTTAATTTATGACTGCATTGTTTTTGGCTAAATGATGATGATTGAGTAAGGAACTCAATCATTATATTTGCTATATGAATTAAAAGCATGTATGCCATGTTACTTTAATTATCATGAGATGTATATTGAGCATGTTATTATGTGATTTGTGATGCATGAAAACTGTTAGATTTTGTTAGGCTGTCGAGCTCACTCTTGCAAATAACCACTTTTGCAGGTCTAGATTTTAAGGTAAGGATATGTGCTAAGTGAGATATTGAGATCTATATCCACGAAGATTACTTATGTTTTATTGGAAATGTATTTAAGATTTTGAATGTAACATGTTGCTGAGTTATAAGTTGAGATATCCAGTGTATATAGATATCTATTTATGATGTAAGAGTTTGTATAGTCATTTTGTTGTAACGATTCGTGATATATGTTTGAATCGAAGAGATGTAATGTAAAGGTTGCAATTTAGGGCAATAAAGAAGGAAATATACAAAAGTTTTAAATATTCCGCAATTTTAGTGATTTTTAATATCGAATAATGATGTAAAAATAGAAGTTGAATGTACGGTTAACAACCGAAGTCGAGATTTAAATTGTATGGATTTTGGGATCGTTACAGTTGGTATCAAAGTTGTAGGTTATAAACCTTAGGTAGGGGTACCTTAGGCTATAACCTTAAAGAAGAAAAGGTGAAGATATTGAATGAATAAGTTCAGATAGAGTTTGAACAATAAGAAGTAATTTATGAAATTTTTTAAAACATGCGTGAAAGGATTCAAAGAAGAATCTCGCAGAGTTATAAAGAATATGAATGTGGGGTTACCCAACTCCAATAATAATAATAAATAGACAGTGTCTATAAATAAAGAATGATAAAGAAGTTAAGAATAGAGAGTTATATACAAGTATGGTGCAATTGTACTCTTTAGTAGTTGATGTATGGTATCTGGGCTAAACGATTCCTTCATAGAGCAGAGGTATATACGAACTAGTAACTCAGAACCTAGTTTGTTGGTTGTTTGTGGGAAACCACTCAGCATACCGTATTGAAACTGTTAAAGACTCGATGTGTACCAAGTGTGTAACTCGAATGAAATGTTGAGCGATGTAAATGAAGTTAGAATTCTTAAAGGAAGAATTGTTATATAAACAAGAAGATTCAAAGAAGAATCTTGAAGAGATATAAAGATAAGAAATGGGAGTTTCCGAACTCCAATAGCCAAGGTAACGAATAACGTCGTAAATGATGAAAATGGAAAGAAAAAGGATCGTAAAACAAAATGATCACGAGTTAAGAAAAGAATTTTAAGGGAGATGATTATAGAATAAGATCACGACGTGATCTGTTTAAGTTATAGAAGAAAGATGGTCTGTAATGTTTGAATGATTATAACTTAATGCTATGAAGATGATGTACTATGAAATAGTACGAGATAACTTATGAGGAGTTATAGATGATGTGATACGAGGAATTCGTATCGAGCAAAGAGCAAGTTAGGAGTAAGATAGAGTTAGGTGAGATTTCAATTGAGGACTCACGTGATGACTGAGTTGTACAAACCTTTGTATGGGAGAGGGTTTTGTGCTTGCACTCAGTTTATCCCATTGATAATCATTGGAATGTTTGTATCGCGCTATTTGCTATATGCCTGATGAGAAAGTGATTCTTTTCTCATGTGTATAACAGATAGGTAGACTTTAGTTAGAGAATATTATAAGGTTAAGTGCGAGTTCTTAAAACTCATACTTATGGTAGGTTCGTGACTCATAATTATATGGTATGTTTTTGAACCCCTCAGCGAATGGACGCCTTTGGTCTAACTTGGATAAGTTCTTAAACTCATATGATTGTGGCAAGTTCATGAACTCATAACGTGTGGTAAGCTTGATGAACTGGGTATAATTAAGTATAAATGGAGTATTGAGGATGATATGAATAGATAGACCTATTAAGCAATGGATCATTATAGAAAGTGGAGTTGATGGTGGAAGAATAGGTATTCTAAATCTACTAGCTATGCTAGATTTTTGAAATTTATTAACTTCGTGCTGATGTTTACACCTTTATTTTCTTGAAAGAAATTGGATCAAATGATGGAACCAATGAGTTTTAACAACAATACTGTTATTCATATGTCTATGCTAATTGCTTCGGCTAGACAAAAATAATTTGCAATATATCAAAATGTATTTTATATCATTAATGCATTATGTAACCTGGTGCAAAGATGATAAAAAAAATTGATGGAGTCATCAATGCAGTATTACTTAGTGTTGGATGTGATCTAAGGATCGTCAGCCCACTATGTTATGATGTAGTATGATAAAATTACCAAATGACGGAATCCTCAACGGACTGTAAATATAGTGCGGTATCATGACGTCATAAAAAAGATTTTTGAGATTTCTTTAAGATATGAGAATACATATGTATGTATGTATATGTATATTTTAGTTGATGTCCGAATTGTTATAGAGGTCTATGTTATTTAATTCAGCTAGACAAATATTAAAAGATGTTCATGAAATTCAAAAGTTTCTTGAGAAGTTATGCCAAACCAAATTGTTTTGGTGCGGATTCAGATGTTAAAAAGTTGAGATGAACAACCCTATTATTTAGGGGTTACGCTTAGTTTATACTTTGCGCTGAAATGTTTGTGCACAATACATGTACGAAGTATTGATCCTCTAAGTACCTTGGAGTCCTTATAGTCGTATGACTGTTAAAGTTAAAGTTGAAAGAATACTTATAACTGTGGACATGGTTCGTGATCATTAGACCCTCAGTTGAATGCTTGCACTCTAAATTTTAAGATGAACAACTCTTTTATTAGAGGTTATGCTTATTTTACACTTTTCGTTGAAATGTTTATGCACAATATATTGTACGAAGGGCTTAACACCCTAAGTACCGAGCGTAACGCATATAGTCATTACAAAACACTACGTTGCGGCCCAACGTAGTGGTACAATAGGCTGGCCACCTAGTGTATGAGTGGAGGGTGTATCCAGTCTTTGTGATTGATAAATATTCTGCCAAAGAGGGTTTAATGTGTGAAGAATCGGGGGTGAAGCACTATTAAAACTAGAGAAGAGTTCACGGTCTTATGACCCCTCAGCATGATTTGGAATCTTTTAAATTCCTGAGTTATTAATACTACTTCCCAATTATTGAACAATTATGGAAGATTCTTGTTATTCTGCAAGATGAAAGTGAAAAGGAAAGTATTCCTTATAAAGAAGTAAATCGTAGAATGCGACACTGAATGATGAATTTGTTGAATAAGTGAGAAAAGAGATTTTGAAATAAGAAGGGGATGAGTTATCAAAGAAATTTGTAAAACTTTTAATAGAAAAGTTAATAATTATAGAATGATCTTTATGGAAAGAAAGTGGTTATAGAAACCAATGAATGAATGAAGTAGTGACGTAAAATCTACTTTGATAGATTGAATGAATAAATATTAATAGATAAAATTTCGAGGATGAAATTCTTAGAAGAAAGGGTGAATGTAATATCCTGAGTATTTATGACAGCGATCCTTAGAAAAAGAAATGAATGGATTAAGAATATAATACTCAAATATAATTGAGTTCAAGTGAAAGTTATGAAATGAAACCTAGAATTTGTTAAATTAATGAATGTAGTAGGAAATATAAAACCTATATTTAGATAAAATGATGAAAGATTCTTCTGAGTTATTTGTTTAATTTGTGTCTTCGATTCTGGGGACAGAATCTTTGTAAGTAGGGAAGATTGTAACGAATGAGTGGTTTGAGTTGTGATTCTGAGGACAGAATCCTTGTAAGGAGGGAATGATGTAACAATCCAGATTTTTAATTAAATATTTAAATATTTATTGAATTATATAAATATTTAATGGACGTGTTTATCGTTGAATAAGTATTTGTTTAATTGATTTGATGTGATTTGATTATTTATTTGTTTAATAAATAATTAATGAGTTAAGAAAAGTAATTATTTTGAAATAGTAATCTAATTTAATTTAATAATTAAGTTAGAGAGTTTATAATGATTAAATAAATTATTATATTATGCAATGAATTGTTATTAGAATTAATTAAATTAAGTATGAAAACTTAATTAATTAGAAGTGTGACAAATAACTATATTATAAGTGGTTATTAAAATAAATTATAGTAGTTTTAATTTATTTTTCCAAACAAGGCTTAAATATATTAAGTCTTTAATTTTAAAGCGTTTTGCCAAACGGAGCCTTATGGCTTTTAAATTTTTAAATTTGATTGATTAATAATAAAATAATAAAATAAATAAAATATATTTATAATGGATACACGTTTATTATAGTGTAACTGACATGTAATGAGGTATATGTCAGTTTCGTACGTTTTAGACGTGTGTTTGCTTTTAGTTGGTTTTTACGCTTAAGTGTGGTTAGTTTTACGTGAATTGGCATTTGGCCTAAGAAAAAGTTGCAGAGAACTGAAAGAGAATTGAGAGAGATTGAGAGAAAACCTAAGGATTACCCATCAATTTCAGTGGTTTTATCAAAGATTGTAGAAGCTAATTAAAGGGCACGTGAAGTGCAGATAGCTGTAAGTTGTTAAACTGTTATTGGTAAACAACGATCAAGGCAAGTCTTCCAGTTCCTATTTTCTACGTGAACTTGATGAACTATTATAAATTGCATGATATGTTATACATGTTGTAATCATAAAATGGTTAAGGTAATTTATGACTGCATTGTTTTGGCTAAATGATGATGATTGTGTAAGGAACTCAATCTTTATATTTGCTATGTGAATTAAAAGCATGTATGCCATGTTACTTTAATTATCATGAAATGTATATTGAGCATGTTATTATGCGCTATGTGATGCATGAAAACTGTTAGATTTTGCTGGGCTATCAAGCTCACTCTTGCAAATAACCACTTTTGCAAGTCAAGATTTTAAGGTAAGAATATGTGCTAAGTGAGATATAGAGATCTGTATTCACAAAAATTACTTATATTTTATGGGAAATGTATTTAAGATTTTGAATGTAACATGTTGCTGAGTTATAAGTTGAGATATCCAGTGTATATGGATATCTATTTATGATGTAAGACTTTGTATAGTCATTTTGTTGTAACGATTCATGATATATGTTTGAATCGAAGAGATGTAATGTAAAGAATGCTATTTTGGGCAGTAAAGAAGGAAATGTACAAAAGTTTTAAATATTCTGCAATTTTAGTGATTTTTAATATCGAATAATGATGTAAAATTAGAGGTTGAATGTATGGTTAACGACCAAAGTCGAGATTTAAATTGTATGGATTTTGGGGTCGTTATAACTGTTATGTGATTGAGCTGCTCAATAAAAGTATGTTCTATTTATACATGAACCGTTATTGTTAAGTTTGTGCTAATGATTCTAGCCAGACATTATGTGTATGGAAAAAGGTAGATGAATGAAAGTATCTCAAAGTGAATGTGACTAATGTTTTAAAATGATAAGAATCGAGATTATTCCTATTATTCAAGCTGCTTCGTAACCTTTTTTCGGTTATGGAAGTCTTAAAAGAATGTTTGAATTCTTTAAGTTGTTATTCAATTGCAATGACTTGCTAGGCAATTGAATGCTCACACTTGCTTTAAATGAAAAATATTTTCAGCGAACGATGTTAGAAGAATTTAAGGATCCCGTAAAGGTCAAGCTGATCGGTATTCAGGAGAAATGCCATTCAGTTTATAGATGAGCGTGAAGATCAAGCGAAGACTTGTAAATGTAGAATAGTTTAATTGAACTATAGATTAGTTTAATGAACAGTTATGTATCCTTGGCGGCGGATAAAAGTCACTCTTGTAAGATGGAAAGAATAATGTAATTATCATTATTTGTAATGAACGAGGTTATAAGGTATTAGAACCTGGGAATTGAGAATGTATGTTGTTATATTTTAGTGTATAATGATGTATGTTGGGATGAATGATGTACTCGTGACGTACGAAATCCGAGTGTGAAGATAGATTGGATTTCAAGCCATTACAGCGCTTATAGGCGGCACGGGCCGCGTCGTCCTGGCAGATTTTTCTAGGTTTGAGGTTTTTCAACATTTTTATCTTCTACCTTTTAAATTCAATTTTGCATAAATTGTGAAGTTCTTATCCAAATGAGTTCGAACTACTTCCATTATCTTATAAACTTTCATATCTTTAATATTTAATTTCTCAAATCACTTTCAAAATTATTTATTTAATCCAGATTCATTGATCTTCCAAGCTAGGGTTCCATTTTGACATATTCTACTAAATGTTTCGCTACGAGTTCGTTTCAACTCTGATTTCAATGATTCCACTTGGAATGTTCACGTATTTCATAGATGTTGAACATAAGACTTTTAGATCAAATACATAGCTTACATAATTTATGTCATTTAACAATAAATCTCATGTTTTCAAATTTTATAACTTAAATCTTTTACTTTCATGCATTATTATGATTCTTTTAAACCAAAAGCACATATAAAGCATACAAATCACATATCCTACTTTCCATATCCATCCTTATAACCTCAGATTCTTCATGATCTCTTAACAAACAAATTTCCCACAACCAAGCATGCAAAATTATCTATATATCTAACTATTCTTATAAACTCGAATATATTCTATAGTGAGAAAGCATCATATCTTTTGTGAGCTCTTTATCTCTTAGAGATGAACTTGTAAAAGGCCTCCACTTTCTTTTCCTTCCAAAACTCCTTTTGAGTCACCAACTTGAAAGAGTCCCCTCTAGATTTCTTTTTTTCTCTCACTCTCTCACTAATTTCTTTTTCTAGTAACACTTAGCAAATTTTCAAGTAACTTGCCCAATGAATTGGGAAATCCTATTTATAGGAGAATTCCCATACATACAATATCCACAGACATGTATAATACATATATTTAACCGTCATAAGATTATTTTGTCTAATGCTTAGACAAAATTAGGAAAAAGCTAACCTAGGCTACATTTTAGGCTTCATCATTACTCCTCTTTTTCAACACATGCCAAAATCAAATACAATATTTGATCATCATTACTATCCTACTTGGCTACTTCCTAGGCTATCATTTCTACATCATGGCCACAGATAAGAATTTGACACCTCATGCTAACCTAAGGCCTCATGGCCTAAACAACATAAAAAATATAGTCCATCATTGCTACCCTAGGTCATTTGGGCGGATATTAAGGGGGAGGGAGTACTATATTATTTTTATTTTTCCCACGTGGAGCTTTTTAGAAAATGTCCTCCTTATTGGCCATGACAATTTCTTTATTAGACCTCCTACTCATAAGTGTAGGATTAAATCATTGGGCCCAAAATAAATTTTTACTACCATCCTACTAATTTTATTCGTAACCAAAGCTTTGGGATTTTTAATTCCCATTGAAACATGCATTCATTAGTCCACCCAATATTAATTCACATTGGGCCAATAGACAAAATCTATAGGACTTAATTACCTTTATGCAAACTCAATTCATAAATTAATTAGTTAACATCTTGGATTTATTTCTCATCTTCTTCCACAAATTAATCACACACTTTATTAATCAATCATCTTAATTATTCATTAAGTCACATAAGACTTATTCTCCCAAGCTTAGTTAATTCCTAACTTAAGCTTGTCACATATTTTTATCATTTATAATTTAATATTTAATTCATTCTCAATTCTTGTTTTTTGAATTTTCTATTCCCATATCTTCTTATCACATAGATTCACATATACACAAAAATGTACATAAACATTTTCGAATAATAAAATTATGGGTTATTACAAGTCATCTTTGGCTTTCTCTTATGAGGAGTCTAAGACAAAGACATCCAGCTTGGCGGCAGTGATTTTTGCTTTGTCTTTACTTCTGGCAGTTTCATATCCCTCAGCGTACATCTGCATCACTTCAACCAAAAGCTCAGGGAATTGTCTGTAGTCTTGCCAAATCTAAAGTCTTTGCACTTCGGTCGAAAGAGGTCCTAGAGCCTTGTATTCCTTGAATTCTTTTTCCAAGGCAACACAAGTTTGGAATGTCTTTTCCTCCTTTTTGGTCAAGTCACAGTTCTGACGATGGATAGCTTGATTGTTCTATTTCAATTCGTCATTCTCCTTCTATATAGCCTCACAGTTCCCGAAGACAGTTATTCGAGTAGCTTCTACCTCCTTAACCTCCTCCTTTAACCTTACATTGTCGGCTTAGAGGCCTTCGCAGTAGAATGAAGTATTCTTGAGAAGACGTTTTTCTTTTGCGAGGGCGGCCTTTAGTAACTCATTTTCTCTCTTGGTTACTCTTTCTTCTTCTTCGATCTCTTTCCAATGGCGGACGAGGCTATCAGAGATAGCAACAAACTAAAATCAATATTATTGGGATTAGAGTTAAACATAACTGAATGGAGATTACATATAAAGAATGGGTTCAGATGGTCATACTCGGCCTTGATGCATGATTCCAGCAAAGACAAGTTCAGTGGTAGATATGTCGTGGAATCGGTACTCATCGGTTGAGAGGACAAAATTGTCAATAAGTTAAAGGGGGTATTCTTTTGTGTCTTCAGGCCAGAGGGTCATCGAAGATCCAGTCTCTCGGGTTTGGCTGGGAGAAGGTTATCGTGGAGGGTAAGAGTGGTGTTCATGATAACCCAAAAATTTATAAGATTAATAAAATCTTAAATGATTAAATAAAGGTTAAATTGGAAATAGAGGATTAATTTAAATTTTTGAGAAGAACCTATATGGTTTACTATTTGAAAGAGATTATTTTATAATGAGGTATATGAAAAATTTATTAAGGAAATACATTTCAAATGGAGAGATATTATAATATGAAAGTGAATATAATAATTATTTATCAATGATGGTAAATAATTTTGTGACTTATGTGAAATAGGTGTGATTAAATAAATAAATATTGTAAATATGCATATATTTATTTATTATACAAATAGAATTAATAAGAAAGTTATAGAACCTAATATTATATATTGAGTATGAAAATTAAATAATGTGACACCCCCAAAATAGGTATACATCACCCATTCTGAGTCGCCAAATACATGGTACATAATACAAATACAAACTTATTTATACAACATGAGCTGCGAGTTTTTACACGAGTATTGTCTTATAAACAATATCTAAACCCAAATGGAGTCCCCGTTACTTTTATTATCACACTATTTCATATAATAGTAAGGACTACTACATACAGCAACTCGGACCATCACTCTGTTCTCCGACTAGTCCCGGCTACGTTCTCATTTCCTGAAGAGAACAATGAAAGCAAATGGTGAGCTCAACTAGCCCAGTAAGAAATATTATGGCTAAGATAATGTAGAAAAAAATTATCGTTAACCTTCAATAGTGTTAAATTGATAAAATATAATAAACATCAAGTTTAACTGCATCGGAACAAGCAATCCATTTGAAGAGTCAAGTAAAGCATGATATCTACTATCTTCTATGATTTAAAAGTTTATCACAAATTTTATCATTGAGAGTCAGCTTAATAAATAATCCACATCACTGAATTATCAATGCACTACGGCCCTAGGATATTCATTAGTATCACGACCACCAATTATCCATGTACTACGAGCCAATGATATTCGTGTTTTCACCAATGGTCATGAACATGCCAAATAACAATTCATCTTTACACCCTTGGCCAATCGAAGAGAACGATTGGTCATGATCATATCAATATTTGTCCACCAATGCACTATGGGCTAATGAGGACTTTTACCACATCTTTTGTAACATTACAGGTCATGATTACACCTAATAATTCCTTGTCATAATCATACCAATCAACAGTCCATCTGTGCACTACGGGCCAAAGATGAATTTCATCACAATATAAGCATGAGGATGATGACAATGATATAAGCATTAATCAAATGAAATCAAGGATAAATATTAAAGACTTTAAATTTATCCAAAGTTTAAAAATATCTAAATTGTCAACACGATACTGCTTTGTGGAGTAAAATTTAAGAATAATATTTTATCAGAAAAGATTTGGACATAAAAGAAATCAATTTTTATCATGAATTGTACCTCGGGTGAATAGTACCTGAGTGAATAGTATCATGTGAATAGTACATGTACATGTGAATAGTGTCGTAGGTATTAATAATGTTGTACGTATGAATAAATGTGTATAAATGATAGTACTCTGTTATGATAGGCTTAAAAATGAACAAGAATGTTTAAAAAAGTATCATTGTAAAACGATCCTAGATGTGAAAGCTCGAAATCCGAGTCCTAAATCACAACGAATCTGGTACAATCATTCTATAACTATTGTAAAAGATATAAACATAAATTATTTATACAATAAACATTACACACTAATCCCCAAGGTCGAGTAACCTTAACTTGTTCCCAATTCATAACTTATTTGACTTACAATGTCATTAATATACAATACTATTACAAACTTTATCCGCACATATAAATTAAAGCTAGAACTCTCTTTGTCTTGTCTTGTATCCGACGTATTCGTCTTAATCTGCAATGTTTATCATGCTATAGCAAGGGTGAACATAAGTTTGCCCAGCATGTATAAGTTTAATTTGAGGATATATCATGATTGAAATAATTGAATAATAAGTTGATTATAATTCAACAATATAGTTGTGAATTAGCATGAACAAACTTGCATAGCTGAAGAACAATTAACATGAACATATCGATTATATCTAAATCGAATGGTAATGAAGGTGATCAGCCTTTCATACCTGATTAATACATGCAATATGTACAGAGTACAATTTAACAATTCTTAGACATGGCAATCAGATATGATTAACCATAAGTATAATTGAATAATACAACTCGAGGTCGAGTTAAGAAAAACTTGCTTGTTCGGTCGATTACTGGTACGTAATTTATTAAGTTTTGTCTGAAGACCTAATATATAGAATAATATCATCACAGTATAATACTATTATATATATATATATATATATATATATATATATATATATATAAAATAATCCTAAACACATAACACATAATTCTATCAATCTATGACACACCTAAAACTCGGTATCAAGTCAAACTATTGCAGTCTAAGTTGAACCCGACTCAATTCTAACATCCCGACGGTTTAGTCGGATAATGCTTGAGTCTAACGTTTAATTAAACTTTGCCTAAATACTTAACAATTAACTTATATAATTTTCTTATCAGTCAAAATAATTTTCATAGGCTTGTAATAATTTTCAAATAATTATTACCATTTATCATGATTTTTGAATGATTTATATCTTATTTATATAAATTAAATACCACATTATTCTCTTATCATTAATATTTATTTAATATTAAATACTAATAAAAATCATAACATAATATTATAATATATTTATAATATTTTAAAGTATTTTTAATACCTTAAATTCTCATTTAAATGATTTTTAAACAATTAAATTCAATATCCAATAATTGCTATTAATATTAAAATATTAATATTCTCATGACAAAATATCAAAAGTTATATTTTACAACTCAAAATATTTTTCTAACCATTAAATCATTTTTATATGATTTTTTAAGTATTAATTCTAATTTTTTATAATTTATTTAATATATTCATTAAATAAATTAATTATCATTAATATTAATTTATTAATGAAATTCATCACAAAATATCAAAAGTCATTAAAAATAACTTCAAATATTTTCTAACACCATAATATAATTTTTCATGATTTTCAAGTATTAAAATCATTTTTGAATAATTTATTTAATATTATAATTAAATAAATTAAATACCTTTAATATCCCAAAAATATTAAATATTTATGAATTATACTCTAAATAATTAAAACTAATTTTCAGACTTTAAAATAATTTTCAGAAATTTATTTTGTATTTTTAATAATTAAAAACCTTTTTTTCCATATATTTAATAAGAATAATAATTTTCAGAAATTATCTGTCGCTAAAGGACCCTATAGCGACAGAACTGTCGCTATAGGTGTTCTTGGGCCTAATTCCAGAATTTTTGTCAGAGGCTAAGGTAGGAGGTTTGACCAGTTCTAGATTCTTGATTATTACGTTTTTTAGGTAGCTAATGTTTCAACAGTGTAGTATTCATGTAATACTACAACTTCAATCAAGTTTCATGGTCATTCTACAACAGATCCGAGAGATCTAAGCTCTCCAAATCTTGTCAGACACTGTTCTTAAAAATCTGGGTACATACTTTGAAGCTTTGAATTTTGATGTCCAGGCTTTGTTAATGTGTTATAAAGGTTCATACTTGCAGTAGAGATGTTAAAGAACAACTTTATAGTATCAGATCAGTCTAACAACAATACTAAATGAAGATTTTAGCTGGTCAAAGTTCCTGTCAGAAACGCGTTCTTGAAAAATCTGGGTTTTCAAGATTTCTTCCTAGGCAGTTGGTCAACGCTGGTTTGACCTTGATTAATTTCGCTCCTGATCATTATATGGTTAATATAAAGGCACGATCGTGTAGTCCTTATACCAGTCTATAAGATCAACACAACAACTTGGTCAAAATATCAAACACACGCAAGATCAGAGGCCTTGAAAGTGCTTGTCAGACGAAATCTGGAAATTTTGGGTTTTCCAGAAACAATCTCCCATGGTCGGTCTACCATGTTTGACCACTTATATCTTGCAATCTAGACATTATCTGACCCTGTTTTCAGTTTTAGATCATAGTCCACGTGACAAAGAAAAATTCTATAACATCTAACACACCTAATCATTAACACAGACAGATCTAGAGGCCCTGACATATGGTTGTCAGGCCTTAAAATTAGGGTTCTTTGTCAGTTTGAAAAATATTGATTTTGGCTTCTAGATGTTATGGATCTATCATAGATCACTAAATAATACCCTTAAACACACTTCTGACAAGCAAATAACATACACTAACATCAAACACATAGATTTAGCAAGTTAGGGTTTTATACCTTTTTCTAGCTTTGATCTTTGATTTCTGATTTTGGATTCTATTCTTGGCAAGCTATGAAGCTATCTTGGCTTTGTTTTATGTCTTGGTTCCTCTCAACTTTTGAAAAGAGAGAATAGCTTGGCAAGTTTGCCAAGTAAAGTAAGTTTTTTTTTATTACTTTTAAAATCTTTATCTTTGATCCATTGTATCTAGTTGTTGCAAGGAGGCACCAATCTGATATTTGTGAGATTTTAAACACATGGGATATCCAAAATATGATAACTCGCCAAGATTATGCCAAATCTTTTACTTAAGTTTTAAGAAAAGGGTATTTTGGTCATTTCGCATTCACCAAGGGTACTTTTGTAATTTCCCATTCAAATTTGAGGGTAATTTACTCAGTTATGTTATGGATTTAGACACATGGCAAATCTTTGGTGATGAGTCACCAAGATTTGTATTTATCTTTTATTAAAAGATAAGCTAGAGGGTATTTTGGTCTTTTTACCCACCTAAGGGTAATTTGGTCTTTTCCCCTATACATTGAAGGATATTTTGGACATTTCCCTTTTATTCCATAACTTATAACACTTAGCCATTTACACTTAACATTTACACTCCCGAATTAGGGTTTTGAATATCTGAATTAGGGTTTCAGATTCCCGGAACTAAAATTAGGGTTTTCGAGTGTATCGCTAGGGTTTCTAACAGTTCGTTGGATTTTTCTGACTTAATCACCATATTCATATCATGAATTTAGGGTTTATCACCTATGTAACTTATCTTGTTAACATTTGATCCTTAACCCCAAACTATACACATATAAATTTACTGTTTTACATATATGATCACATATACCGATTCGTGTACACTTTGGCACTTAACCTTGATAATCCTTCACAAGAATTTTAAATCACCAAAATCTTATACCTCATTACCAGACTATCACTTATCATTCACTAAATTATTCAAGTCTTGTCCAAAAACTTTGAAATCCTTAAAATTTCTTTACAAAACTGCCAATTCCGTACACTTATTTTCAGTCTAGGTTCTAATATTGAACCCTTAATTAATCAATTATGATTTTAATTTTTTTTCTACATTCTCGGGTTGTCACACTAGATGAACTGCAAATTTCAAGGATATTCTACTAATTTCAAGGAGTATAGAAGCAATACTTTAACAAAATGAGTGTAGAATTCTGAATCTGAAACGAAATAATATTACTTACATACTACAAAGTATGGAAGAAAATATTATTTCTTACAAATATTGAACAAAAATAACATCCCTTACAACAGTTGAACGAAAATAATATTTCTTATGAATATTAAACGAATATAATATTCTTGACGAATATTAAATGAATATAATAATTCTTGCAAATATTTAATGAAATAAAATTTATTACGAATACGAAAAATAATATTGTAAGCGAATATGAAATAAATAATGCCCCTTACTTCAAAAAGAGAGCAATTCCAACTGGTATATCGGATATATTCTTGAAGAAAACTTTCACTATTTTCTACACTCAAAGCTTCCTTAAATTCTAAGAAATACGCTCAATATTATAAAAGAAGAATTCTCTAATTATAGTGTGATTTTCAATTCTAAACCGAGAATCCTATTTATAGGAGAATGGAATGATACTATTTCAGAAAAATATCATGGACCAACAGTTAAATTCGAATGAATTCTTCACGGACGATTTCTAAAAATTTTAATTTTACTATGCTGCACTATGCAAACACTATGCATAATAAAATATAATATATTCTTTTTTTCATAAAAAAACAAAATTTATATATATATATATATATATATATATATATATATATATACTGAATAACTTTCTACTGATTATTTTGAAAAATAGGTAAGTTGGGGTGCATATAATAAGCAAAATTTACAACAAATATTTCATAATAAAAACCCCTCTATTTATCTCAACTCACCTGGTTTCACAAAACACATTTTAAATAATATTTATTCATCATTATTATAACTCACAATATTAACAACCATACCGTTCCCAATTAGGTGACTATAGACAATCAAAATTTTACATTCCTGTTACTAACCTTGCAAGAGGGCAAAGTCGTCTTCCAGAAATAACCTTGGGATACTCAGTTTGCCATCTCGGAGACAACCCCGAGATATTCAGTCAAGTCCCGCAAATAACCCCAGGATAAACAGTTTCAACCTCGAAGACAACCCCGAGGAATGCAGTTCCAGTTCCGGAGCCAACCCCGAAATCCTCAATTCCATCTCGATGATAACCTTGAGATCTTCATTTCCAATCCCTGAGACAACACTAGCAGATATAGTTCAACCTCGGAGACAACCACTAGGCATGTAGTTGAAGTTCCGGAGATAACCCCTAAAATATTTGTTTCAAACCCTTGCGATCAGCTTCAACACTCGGTGATAGCCCCGAGGCACCTATTTCCGAACCCGGAGATAAGATTTACCTTATATAGGATTTTCAAGCCATAAAATCCTATTGACCAATTTTTTAACTTCACATAACATATTTAATTCATATATTCGTAACTAAACTATTTTCATGAAAAATAACAAATCAGTACCAAAAAGTTTTCTTTTTTAGATTTAGCAGAATATAGTCCCATATTGAACATATATTTTTTTCAGAAATTTTAAAATTCATTTACTATTTTTCATATGGCCAAAACTGTCGAATATTTAGACATTTATCATAAACTGTACTTTTGTCTTAAAATTCCGAAATTTACAGGGTATACTCCTATTATATATATGTACTCCCAATAAAAATTTCACAAATTTTAGAGTTAACCACAAGGAGTTATAAAGGTTTACTTTTAAAATAGTATTTTCCTATAAAATTCATAACTCCTAATCTATACATCCAAAAATTGCTGTTTTTGGACACAATCTACAAAACTCATCAAATTATCATTTCAAAATTTTTCAGAATTTTTGAGGGTCAAAAAAATTATGAAACTGCAAATAGATTTTTGCCCGCTATGTGGTAATCCACGAAGACATATCATTTCCACAATTTAATAAAGAATGGATACGAATGATCATTCACCATGCATGCGGTAATCCCCATAGACAAGTTATTCCAACAGAATAATAAAGAATGGAATAACAGAAGAATTCACCATGCATGCGGTAGTCCGCGTAGACAGGTTATTCCAACAGAATAATAAAGAATGGAATAACAGAAGAATTCACCAGGCATGTGATAGACCACACAGACAGGTTATTCCAATATAATAATAAATAACAGAACCAGGTTATGCATAATCCGCACAGACAGGATATTCCAACAGAATAATAAAGAATGGAACTAGGTTATGCGTAATCCGCACGGACAGGTTATTCCAACACAATAATAAAGAATGAAATAATAGAAGAATTTCACCATGTATACGGTAGTCCGCGTATACAGGTTATTCTAACAGAATAATTAGGAATGGAATAACAATAGCTCTCTTCATAAATACGAAAGAAATAATACCCCTTACCTTAGAAGAAACTAGAATAGTGAGGTAGCATACTTCTCTTCTCCTTTCTCTCTATAATTTCTCTCTGTAATAATTGCTCTATAGCTTTAGTGAATGGGTGAAAAATAATGAAGGAATGAGCTTCTATTTATATGAAATTATAGTTTCAATAATTGCACGTTTTGCGGCTCAAAATATTACAATATAATACCTCCCTCTTTTTCTTCATTTTTAATTTAGTCCTGCAAGTATTATCAAACTTGCACCACCTCCCCTAATAGTAAATCATGTGAATTAATAGTTCATTTATGTGACTCAATAGTATAATCATGTGAAAAAAAACTAATTACAGTATAGTACATTCAACTATACCTCTATTTTTAATTTAGTCACGCAAGTATTATCAATCTTGCACCAACTCCCCTAATAGTAAATCATGTGAATCAATAGTACACAAATGTGAACACATAGTTATAAGCATGTGAATTAATAGCAATTAATTGCTCATTTATCTGGTTAGTTACCTGATTGGTCAATATAACCTCCAGACATCAATTATTATCGAAATACATGTCGATTTTCACTAACACTAATAATTTCAACACAATGAAACTATCAATTTTATCTTTAATCAACACGAACTTATTCATCATTAATATTATAACTCACAATATTTAACACCCATGTCGTTCCCAGGAAAGTGGGTGTGACAAATGAGATTTTTCTAATTAATTTCTAATATTTATTGAATTAAATAAATATTTTTTCGATGATTTAATTAATAGATTAAATAATTAATTGATACAATTGTAGTAGATTAATTTAATTATATGTGTTACATTTATTAAATTAATGTAGAGAAATGTTATTATCAAAGTATGTAATTATGAGAGCTTATTGAATTAAATGAAATATTTAATTAAGCATGATGTTATTAGATTAATTTAATTATTAGGTAGAGAATTAATAATTTGACATTTATTATTAATGAGAAAATTAATTATGTGACTATATGAATTTATGAGGAATTATTATATTTTATTTAAAATAAATTAAATAAGATATTGAATTTATTTATGAAGGAGTGTGACATTTATTAAAGTATATTGTAAAGGTTTTATTAAATTAAATAAGTTTAAACTTTTTAAGTATAGCCAAACATGGCTTTAGTAGTGGTTTCTAGCAGTTGCCCATGATTGGGTTAACTGGCCATTTTTGTGCGTCCGTTTTCTCTTCCTTTATTATACGTATTCTTTCCTTTATTTTTACTAAGTCCAATAAAACTAATCAGAGAGAAAGCCAGAGAGAAATTAGGGAAATTTCATTGAATTGTGAAATGCTGTGATTGAAGTAGAGAGATATTGTCATCCTTAATCATCTACGCTTTGGGTAATTTTATCCAACCCAACTTTCATTCTACGTCTTTAAAAGTTTTCCATAACTATGGCTTAAGTCCTCTGTAAAGTTTCTGTAGTTGAATAGGGTAACAATTATGAGTATATATGTAATAATTCGAGTGGCATAACATGTTTTATATATATACATATATTGCATGATTCCATATCATCAATTCATAATTTTACATCGTATATGATTGCTGCAAAATTACAGAGTTTGGGTTTTGGCCTTATGGCCTTATACGTGAAAAATTATGTAGTGATCGTATATTATCCCTAAATTTTACACTCCTACATTATTATGCATGTTGATACGAAGAGACCAAGCTTTAAATGAACGGATTTGGCTTTATAACGAATCTGTGGCGTTGAATTTTAGGAATTTATGTTCAATACTTCAAGAACATCAAGAACAGTGGAAATTTTTATGTTTTAATTCTATGATTATGTGTTTTAATATGTTAAAATTACTTTACAGATGTTGGGTAATGATTATATGTGAATATTAACATGTGGGTATGTTAAATTACTGAAATTAATGATTATTTGGTGTCCTTTTTGCTGAACTCTGTGTTCTTCGCGAACTGGGAATCAAATTCTGGAGTCTCGCGCCGCGGTGCCAACTCCAGAACTGAAGTCCCGCGCCGCAGCGCCACCGCGCCACCGCGCCAAGTATCAGACCGCAGCGCCATGGCGCCGCAGCGCCAAGAGCCAGTACAAAACGTGGCGCCGCAGCGCCACTCCCTAGAAAATTTAGAAATGAGATTTTTAAAATATTAAAGTCTAACAAGTGTTAGTGAATTGATGTAATGAACATGCAAATATGATAGAAGAATAATGTGATGATAAAAATAGTTATTTAAACATGTAAATAACATAATTACATGTGATTTAAATTATTGAATTCCTAACTAGATTATTATTCATGAAGTACAAATTATGTGATAATGAGATAAATTGACTAAGTATAGTCGATAATTAAAGTAGACAACACGAATGAGTTTACGTTGATTAATTAATTTATAATTAATTGGTATTGTGTATATGCATGGTATGTAGGATTTAATTCAAAGAACGTGCTTAGTTAAAGTATAATCTACGCGCAATGCAAGTTTCTTAAACTTAAACTCTTAAATTTGAGCAAGTTTTCTAACCCTACTTGTCATTATTATTCAAGTTTATTATTTATCTCGAGCAAATTATCATTTTCATTATTCAAGTTCAAATGTTATATTAAAGATTTATTATCTTTTCAAAGTATGATTTAGTTATACAATAATTGTTCTATTGTATACTTCTTGAGATTATTATTCAAATTGAATATCATTGTTGTTGAACCTTATTAGACTAGTGAACCCTTAATGATTCAACTAGTCCATAGTTGATGAGCATTCTAAATTTCAGAACCCTTGATGAATTATCCAAACCAAACTTCCTTTGGCGCGGACTCAAATGTCAAACTGAGATGAACAACCCTGTATAGGGGATTATTTACGCTTTAGCGTTAAGATATTGTGCACAGTATGGTACTAAGGGCTGATATCCCTGAGTACGAGAAGAAGGTCCATAGTCTTATGACTGTTAAAGGTTTGAAGTATAACCCTTGTTAACCTAGGACATAATTCAAGGTCTTATGACCTTCAGAATTCTTTTGATTCTTGTTATTCACTCTTGATTCAAAAGTTGAGCTTTTATTCAGATGTCTTTAATTTATTCGCATGTTATTATACTGTTATTTCATTTTTATACTTGTGAGCATTTGTGCTCACTCTTGCTTAATAATAACATTGCAGTTAAGAACGAAAGAGCTGATGAACCTTTCACTAGTAAAGGCAAGGGCAAAGTTAGCAAGTGACGAAGACCCGTTGTTTTATATGATGATGTATTTGTTAAGACTTGAGTTAATGTTATTGTTTAAGTCTTATTTGTTTATGATTCCGCTCAGATGTTTAAGGTTAGTTTAACCTGGGATTGTATTATTATTCAGATGTTGTAACCCTTAAGGGAAAGATTTTATTTCTATTATTGCATGGTTTGCATTATTATGGGTAGATAGATAGATGATATTTGTATCGTGAACACCAAATCCTGTGGAACTGGAAGTACCGAATTTGGGGGTGTCACAAGTTGGTATCAGAGTTGTAGATTATGAACCTTAGGTGGGGGAACAACCTTAGGTAATAACCTTATAGAAAGAAGATAGTAAAGGAAAACTCTTATCGAGTTTTAAGAAATGAATTTTTGGTAATTCATTGAAGATAATAAAATACATTATGTGTCTATGTGTTAATTTATGTGCTCGTTAGTACGACTTAGTAACTAAAACTTAAAAATTTTGTTGTCAGGATGTCGAATGTTGGAGAAGCTAGTCAAGCTGGAGAGGAAGGAACTCGTGTACCTATAGTACCGACAGAGGAGGAGCCCCGAGACATTTATGTCGTTAGGGAGCAGCTGGTTCAGAAGTCATCTCCATTGATCACTGTTGTTGGTCAGGAGCATGAGCCTGAGACTGATCCTGAGGAGGATCCTGAGGAGGAGTTTGATGAGGAAGAGGAAGAAGAGGAGTTACCATGGTACACCGTTTGATGCAGAGATGTATGACACGTTATACGATCGTAACGTGGAATTACAGGACGAGGTTCAAGAATTGACTGAGCGAGCGACTGTTCAGCAGTCTACTTTAGAGGATAAGGAGAGGGATATTTTGACTCTTCACACACGATTGAGAAATGTAAAATGGAATTTGGTCCATGAGAAGTGTCAAACCGAAGATAAGACCGAGGAGATAGAGAAGCTGAAAAAGGAACTGAAAGAAACCTCCGGAAGACTTAAAATAGCAGAGGAAGGATGGGTAAGAGAATCACGTCGAGCTGATCGTGCAGAAGATGATAGTCGTGCAAAGAAGGCAAAGTTTGAAGAGACATACTCCACACTTAATCATGCAATGGACGAGGCTTAGAAACGAGTTTTGAGATACCCCATCCAGTTCGAAGGACTTCCGTCGTATATGCTGGATCGCAGGATGATGTCTCGTATCTTGGATGAGGAGCGTGGCAAGGCTATTCAACACATTGATAGACATGATTAGAATCTGTTTAATTATGTGAAAGACCTAATTAGTTTTTATATGTAAATTCCGATGTGTTTATGAACGAAGGAATATGTTAATATTTTAAATCCTGTGGATTCTTTATTCCAGGATAGCTGATGTAAATAGCAGTTATGCTATCGTTTAATGTTAAAACTTTTTATTTGAATGCAAATATATTAAGTTGTTTGAGATGATGTGTTAAACGAGTATGTTAGATTGTTAAGTAATGTCTTGACTATTTAGAGGAATAAATAAAGTTCTAATAAGCGTGTATTTAACAGAAAATGCCGCCAAGGAGAAGACAACAACGTCAACCGGCTCAGGAAGAGTCGACCAATATTAACAATAACACCAACGCTAATCCTGTTCAGTAGTTGGTGAACTTACTGACGGGAGCAATGAACAATCAACCTTAAGCTCCACCAAACACAACGTTTAAAGACTTCAAGGCGGTGGGACCGCCAGAGTTCAAAGGTTCCAGGAACCCAATCGAGGCTCAAACGTGGGTCATGAAAATGGAGAAAGTATTCGACGTTGCTAGGGTTAGAGAAGACCAGAAGACCGATTTCACAATGTTTATGCTGAAGTCTGAGGGTAGCTATTGGTGGCAAGCAAACAAAGTACGAGGAGGTGAAGGTGAAATTATGTGGGAGAGATTTAAAGAAATATTTTTCGAAATGTACTTCCCAACTAGTTCGCAGAATCAGATGGAAATTCAATTTCTGGAACTAAAGCAAGGAAACATGAGAGTACCTGAATACGCAGCTAAATTCGATGAGTTGGCAAGGTTTGCCCCGTACCAAGTACACACTGACGAAAAAAAGGCCAGAAGATTTAAACAAGGACTAAAGCCTTGGGTTTACAGTAAGGTGTCAATGTTTCAGATAAACACATTTGTCGGAGTACTGGAAAAGGCCATCCTCGCTGAAGGTGGGAGCGATGCGGTGACCAAGTACAATGAAGAGCAGAAGAAGAAGAAGAGTGAAGGTGAAGGAAATAACAAGATTGGTGGGAGTAACATTGGGGGTACTCATAATCAGAAGAGGAAGTGGACGGATAATTCGTCAGCTGGAAGTCAACAAGGTGGGCAGAAGAAGAAAATTGAAGCGTACTCAAATTGTGGAAAAGCTCATCTGGGAGTTTGCATGAAAGGGAAGCGGGTGTGCTACAATTGTGGTCAGGAAGGCCACATAGCACTAAACTGTCCAAACCCAAAGAAGGGTGCTTGTTTTAACTGTGGTTCTAAGGATCATCTAGGAAGAGATTTCCCCAAGAAGGGATCAGGAGGACCAGTGCAAGGAGCTAACCGTGGAAATAGCAGTGGAAATACCTTAACCATTATCGGACCACCTGCAACAAACCGACCGACCGCCAGAACTTTCAATATGACAGTGCAGGACGCAATCCAGTCTCGTGAGGTGGTGTCAGGTATCATTCTGATCAATAAAATTAATACTTATGTTTTATTTGATTCGGGTGCTACTTGTTCCTTTATATCCGAAGACTTTGCTAATAGTTTAGATTTACTTATGGATGAGTTGGAATATCCCATGAATATAGAAATTGAGAATAGAGAGATAATTCCTGTTAAGTACGTGTTTAAGAACTGTAGGGTGAATATTAAGGGTAATATCCTGAATGTAGACCTTATCCCTATTCAGCTTGGGGAATTTGACGTTATTTTGGGTATGGATTGGTTATCCAATTATGGGGCGGTAATTGACTGCCAGAAGAAGCGTGTTAACCTTATGACTCCGTCAAAAGTTGTGTTTTATGGTAGCAAGTCGCCTAAACAAGCGAGTTATCTGACGATGATGCAGGCCAAGAGGTTGTAAAGACAAAGCTGTGTAGGATACTTAGCTTACATAGTCGATAGTCGAAAAAAGAATCCAAAGGTAGAAGAAATACCGATTGTAAGGGATTTTGTCGACGTATTTCCAGACGATTTGCCAGGACTTCCACCAGATAGAGAGGTAGATTTCGTGATCGATTTGGCGCCCGGAACCGCTCCAATATCGAAAGCACCATACTGAATGGCACCAGTAGAGATGAAAGAACTGATGGTTCAACTACAAGAATTGCTGGACAAAAAGTACATTCAACTGAGCGTATCGCCGTGGGGAGTGCCGGTGTTGTTTGTGAAAAGAAGGACGGATCGATGCGGATCTGCATAGGCTACAGAGAACTGAACAAGGTCACGATTAAGAATAGATATCCATTACCAAGAATCGACGATCTATTTGATCAATTAAAGGGAGCAAGATACTTTTCCAAGATAGACTTGAGGAGTGGTTATCACCAACTGAAGGTGAGGCCAGAGGATGTACCGAAGACAGCGTTTAGAATGCGATACAGTCACTACGAATTTTTAGTAATGTCGTTTGGTCTAACGAATGCTCCTGCAGCATTTATGAGACTAATGAATGGTGTGTTCAAGCCGTTTTTGGACAAATTCGTGGTGGTATTTATAAACGACATTCTAGTATATTCCAAAACCAAAGAAGAACACGAAGAGCATGTGAGATTAACGTTAGAAGTATTGAGAAGGGATAAGTTGTACGCTAAATTTTTAAAATGAAAATTCTGGATTGAGCGAGTACAATTTCTTGGTCACGTGATCGATAAAAACAAAATTTCGGTAGATCCATCCAAAGTAGAAGCCGTGATTAACTGGGAACAACCGAGAACGCCGTCAGAAGCAAGAAGTTTTCTTGGATTGGCGGGATATTATAGAAGATTCATTCAAGATTTTTCCAAGATCGCAACTCTGTTAACGAATTTAACTCGAAAAGATGTGAAATTTGTTTGGACGGAGAAGTGTGAGGAGAGCTTTCAAGAATTAAAGAAGAGGTTGAGTACGGCACCTGTGTTATCTCTTCCGGATGATACAGGCAATTTTGTTATTTTTAGTGATGCGTCGCATAAAGGACTTGGCTGTGTGCTAATGCAAAACGGTAAAGTCATCGCGTATGCATCACGACAGTTGAAGGATTATGAGAAGGGTTATCCGACCCATGATTTGGAGTTAGCTGCAGTTGTTTTTGCTTTAAAAATTTGGAGGCACTATCTCTATGGGGAGAAGTGTGAGATATATACGGACCACAAGAGTTTGAAATATATTTTTACACAGAAGGATTTGAATATGCGTCAAAGGAGATGGTTGGAATTAATCAAAGATTACGACTGTGAGATTTTATACCATCCGGGTAAGGAGAATGTGGTTGCTGATGCCTTAAGTAGGAAGGGTCGTGCGAAATTGATGATGTTGACTGCTCAGGAGGAGCTAATCACAGAAATGGAGAAACTGGAATTGGAAGTGAAGTATCCAATGGAGATTGATGAGAAGCTATTTCAGATGCAATCTGGTACAACTCTACTAGATAAAGTGAAGGAGGCTCAGCTTCAGGATGATGAATGCAAAAAGGTGACAAAGAAGATATCTGAAGGAACTGAACCGAGATTTAAGATGGATAAGGAAGGAATACTGAGATTTGAGAGTAGAATTTGGGTACCGCCAGTACAAGAGATTAAGGAAGATATTTTAAGCGAGGCTCATAGTTCACGATATTCGATTCACCCTGGTAGTACCAAAATGTACCAAGATCTTCGACAACATTTTTGGTGGCCGAATTTGAAACGTGATGTTGCAGAATGTGTTGCCAAGCGTCTGACCTGTCAGAAGGTAAAAGCAGAACATCAGAGACCAAGTGGATTACTTCAACCGTTGGAAATCCCAGAATGGAAATGGGAGCATATTACAATGGATTTCGTGGTTGGCCTTCCAACGACTCAGAAAAGCTATGATGCAGTATGGGTTATCGTTGACCAACTGACGAAATCTGCACACTTCCTTCCAATCAAAATAAGATTCAACTTAGATCAGCTAGCCAGGCTATACGTAAAAGAGATTGTTTCAAGGCACGGAGTTCCGGTATAAATTATTTCAGATAGGGATCCGCGTTTCACATCAAATTTCTGGAAACGTCTTCAAGAATGCATGGGTACGCAGTTGCGAATGAGTACAGCTTACCACCCTAAAACAGATGGACAGAGCGAGTGAACGATTTAAACATTAGAAGATATGCTAAGAGCCTGTGTAATGGACTTCAAAGGAAATTAGGATGATCACCTACCGTTAGTTGAGTTCGGCTACAACAACAGTTACCACGCTAGTATTGGCATGCCGCCTTACGAAGCGTTATATGGCAGAAAGTGCAGAACTCCACTTTATTGAGATGAAGTTGGTGAAAGACAATTACTAGGGCCAGAATTGGTACATCAGACAGCAAAAATAGTCAAAGTGATCCGAGCACGACTGGTAGGGGCTCAAGATCGACAAAAGAAATACGCTGACCCACATCATAAAAATATCGAGTTTGAATCAGGTAGTTATATTTTCTTGAAGGTCTCTCCTTGGAAAGGAAAGATCAGATTCGAAAAGAAAGGGAAATTGAGCCCAAGATTCATTGGACCCTTTGAAGTACTGAGAAGAATCGGATAAGTTGCGTATGAGGTAGCCTTACCTCCAGCACTCAAGAATAACCATAACGTCTTCCATGTTTCTGTGTTACGACCCTACAAGCCTGATTAGAAGCATGTAATCAAATATGAACCCCTACTTTTTGAGAAAGACTTTCCTTTCAAAGAAATTCTTGTCCAAATTGTCGACCGAAAAGAACAAGTTCTCAGAAATAAAGTTATACCTTCTGTTAAGGTAATTTGGAGGAACCACAACGCTGAAGAAGCTACGTGGGAACTCGAAGAGAATATGATGAAGAATTATCCTCATTTATTTACTTAAATATGTACATGCGATTCTGGGGACAGAATCTTTGTAACGGGGGAAGAATGTAACGGGTCGAATTTTTTTTTAGTCGTGATTCTGGGGACAGAATCCTTTTAAGGGGGGAAAGATGTGACAAACGAGATTTTTGTAATTAATTTCTAATATTTATTGAATTAAATAAATATTTTTTCGATGATTTAATTAATAGATTAAATAATTAATTGATACAATTGTTGTAGATTAATTTAATTATACGTGTTACATTTATTAAATTAATGTGGAAAAATGTTATTATCAAAATATGTAATTATGTGAGCTTATTGAATTAAATGAAATATTTAATTAAGCATGATGTTGTTAGATTAATCTAATTATTAGTTAGAGAATTAATAATTTGACATTTATTATTAATGAGAAAATTAATTATGTGACTATGTGAATTTATGAGGAATTATTATATTTTATTTAAAATAAATTAAATAAGATATTGATTTATTTATGAAGGACTGTGACATTTATTAAAGTATATTGTAAAGGTTTTATTAAATTAAATAAGTTTAAACTTTTTAAGGATAGCCAAACATGGCTTTAGTAGTGGTTTCTAGCAGTTGCCCATGATTGGGTTAACTGGCCATTTTTGTGCGTCCGTTTTCTCTTCCTTTATTATACGTATTCTTTCCTTTATTTTTACTAAGTCCAATAAAACTAATCAAAGAGAAAGCCAGGGAGAAATTAGAGAAATTTTACTGAATTGTGAATGCTGTGATTGAAGTAGAGAGATATTGTCATCCTTAATTATCTACGCTTTGGGTAATTTTATCCAACCCAACTTTTATTCTACGTCTTTTAAAGTTTTCCATAACTATGGCTTAAGTCCTCTGTAAAGTTTCTGTAGTTGAATAGGGTAACAATTATGAGTATATATGTAATAATTCGAGTGGCATAACATGTTTTTTAAATATATATTATATGATTCCATATCATCAATTCATAATTTTACGTCGTATATGATTGCTGCAAAATTACAGAGTTTGGGTTTTGGCCTTATGGCCTTATACGTGAAATTTTATGTAGTGATCGTATATTATCCCTAAATTTTACACTCCTATATTATTATGCATGTTGATACGAAGAGACCAAGCTTTAAATGAACGGATTTGGCTTTATAACGATTCCGTGGCGTTGAATTTTAGGAATTTATGTTCAATACTTCAAGAACATCAAGAACAATGGAAATTTTTATGTTTTAATTATGTGATTATGTGTTTTAATGGGTTAAAATTACTTTACAGATGTTGGGTAATGATTATATGTGAATATTAACATGTGGGTATGTTAAATTACTGAAATTAATGATTATTTGGTGTCCTTTTCGCTGAACTCTGTGTTCTTCGCGAACTGAGAATCAAATTCTGGAGTCTCGCGCCGCGGCGCCAACTCCAGAACTGAAGTCCCACGTCGCAGCGCCACCGCGCCAAGTATCAAACCGCAGCGCCACGGCGCCGCAGCGCCAAGAGCCAGTACAAAACGTGGCGCCGCAGCGCCACTCCCCATAAAATTTAGAAATGAGATTTTTAAAATATTAAAGTCGAACAAGTGTTAGTGAATTGATGTAATGAACATGCAAATATGATAGAAGAATAATGTGATGATAAAAATAGTTGTTTAAACATGTAAATAACATAATTACATGTGATTTAAATTATTGAATTCCTAACTAGATTATTATTCATGAAGTACAAATTATGTGATAATGAGATAAATTGACTAAGTATAGTTGATAATTAAAGTAGACAACAAGAATGAGTTTACGATGATTAATTAATTTATAATTAATTGGTATTGTGTATATGTATGGTATGTAGGATTTAATTCAAAGAACGTGCTTAGTTAAAGTATAATCTACGCGCGAGGCAAGTTTCCTAAACTTAAACTCTTAAATTTGAGCAAGTTTCCTAACCCTACTTGTCATTATTATTCAAGTTTATTATTTATCTCGAGTAAATTATCATTGCCATTATTCAAGTTCAAATGTTATATTAAAGATTTATTATCTTTTCAAAGTATGATTTAGTTATACAATAATTGTTCTATTGTATACTTCTTGAGATTATTATTCAAATTGAATATCATTGTTGTTGAACCTTATTAGACTAGTGAACCCTTAATGATTCAACTAGTCCATAGTTGATGAGCATTCTAAATTTCAGAACCCTTGATGAATTATCCAAACCAAACTTCCTTTGGTGCGGACTCGAATGTCAAACTGAGATGAACAACCCTGTATAGGGGATTATTTACGCTTTTGCGTTAAGATATTGTGCATAGTATGGTACTAAGGGCTGATCCCCCTGAGTACGAGAAGAAGGTCCATAGTCTTATGACTGTTAAAGGTTTCAAGTATAACCCTTGTTAACCTAGGACATAGTTCAAGGTTATATGACCCTCATAATTCTTTTGATTCTTGTTATTCACTCTGGATTCAAAAGTTGAGCTTTTATTCAGATGTCTTTGATTTATTTGCATGTTATTATACTGTTATTTCATTTTTATACTTATGAGCATTTGTGCTCACTCTTGCTTAATAATAACATTGCAGTTAAGAACGAAAGAACTGATGAACCTTCCACTAGTAAAGGCAAGGGCAAAGTTAGCAAGTGACGAAGACCCGTTGTTTTAAATGATGATGTATTTGTTAAGACTTGAGTTAATATTATTGTTTAAGACTTATTTGTTTATGATTCCGCTCAGATGTTTAAGGTTAGTTTAACCTGGGATTGTATTATTATTCAGATGTAGCAACCCTTAAGGGAAAGATTTTATTTCTATTATTCCATGGTTTGCATTATTATGGGTAGATAGATAGATGATATTTGTATCATGAACACCAAATCCTATGGAATTGGAAGTACCGAATTTGGGGGTGTCACAGATGGGGCTTTCCGATAAGAATTTTTCCTTATTGACGCGCAATTAGGTGACCAAACCTCTCCTTGACAGAACTTCTAGACATTGTCAATATTGCAAATAATAATATGAATAACTTTGCCGTCTTAATTACTGATTTAATAATATAGCATATTATGCAGATGATACTATGACAATAATTGAATCAATAATATGAGAGATATGATACAACAATTATTGTAGCAATAATTGAGTAAAATTGAGTAACTTCTTACGTAAGCATCAATAATTAATACCTTGTGCTACTATGCAACCACGTGTATTACTGTACTTTTACTACCGGGTAGTTCAACAGTTTTAACGGTAACACTTTCGCCGTTATTTTTATAAAAAGATAATTATGTCGTTTTCTTACTACGACAATACTTCCATTATGGGGTCCACCAATAATTGTGCCGCTGTACGGATATTCCCCGACCAAACGAATATTTTATAACAACTTGCATACTTTGCAAAATTTTCACATATCACCCTTAACTTTAACCCTTTCTCAATTTAACCATTTACTAAATAAAATTATAATTATAAGAAAATTTAATATTTTCATTTCATAATTTCGGGATCTTATACTTATGTCTTGTTTGACAAAATTGAATTAACCTCCCTCAACTTATTTTAATAACTCCCTTATAATATAGTTTATGGCCACACTTATTTTAATTAATTCTAATAACAATTTATTAAATAAATTTACCACATAGATCAATACAACATAATTATAATTTTCTTTATAATTATAACTTTATTTAATCAACTAACACATTATTTTAATTATAAATTCAAATTAAAATATAATAATTCATTTAATTATTATAAACTCTCTAACTAAATTTTAAATTAAATTAGAATATTATCTCATAACAATTAATTTTCTTAACTTCTTAATTATTTACTTAACAAATAATTAACCAATCAAGTCAAATCAAATTAAATATTTATTCAACAATAAACACATCCATTAAATATTTATATAACTCAATAAATATTTAAAAACTATCATTAAAATTCTGGATTGTTACATCTTTCCCTCCTTACAAGGATTTTGTCCCCAGAATCACAACTCAAGCAAATCATTCGTCACATTCTTCCCTACTTATAAGGATTTCGTCCTCGGAATCACCGAAACCCTACCTTACTCAGGTTTTCATCAAATTTCTTCATTGAATAACTTCAACACATGACCTTAATATAGGTTTTATATTTCCTACTACATTCATTTCTTCAACAAATTATAGGTTTTATTTCATAACTTTCACTTGAACTCAATTATATTCTGAGTATTATATATTCTTTAACCCATTCATTTTCTTTTCTAAAGATCGTTATCATAAACACTCGGAATATTACATTCACCCATTCTTCTAAGAATTTCGTCCTCAAAATTTTTATTTATTAATCTTTATTCATTCAATCTATCAAAATAGATTTTACGTTAATACTTTATTCATTCATTGGGTTTTATAACCACTTCTTTCCATAAAGATCTTTCTACAATTATTAAACTTTTCAATTAAGAGATTTACATTATTCTTTGATAACTCATCTCCTTCTCATTTCAAAATTTTTTTTCTCACATATTCAATATATTCATCATTTAGTGTCGAATTCTACGACTTACTTCTTCTAAGGATTATCATCCTTACCACATTCGCCTTTTACAATAACAAGAATTTCCCACAATTGCTAAATAATTGGGAAGCAGTATAAATAACTCAGGAATGTAAAAGATTCCAAATCATGTTGAGGGGTCATAAGACCTTAAACTACGTCCACGGTTATAAGTACTCTTTCAACTTAAACCTTAACAGTCATTAGACTATAGGCACTCCCGTACTTAGGGTGTTAAGCCCTTCGTACGATATATTGTGCACAAACATTTAAACGCTATGTGTATGTCCATAGTTATAAGTAATCTTTCAACTTAAACTTTAACAGCCATAAGACTATAGGGACTCCTCGTACTTAAGGGGATCAACCATTCATACAATGTATTGTGCACAAATATCAAAACACCTCTGCGTAATTCCCTCTAAAAGGGTTGTTATCTCAGCTTTTCAACATCTAAACCCGCACCAAAATAATTTGGTTTGACATAACTTCTCAACAAACGCTTGAATTTCATGAACATTTTTTAATATTTGTCTAGCTGAATCAAATAGCATAGACTTCTACAATAATTTGGACATCAATCGAAATATACATATACATATACATATATATATATATATATATATATATATATATATATATATATATATATTCTCATATCTTAAAAAAATCTCAAAAAACTCTTTATGACGTCATGATACCGCACTGTATTTACAGTTCGTTTGAGGATTCCGTCATTTTATGATTTTATCATACTACATCATACTATAACGGGCTGACGATCCTTAGATCACATCCAACACTAAGTAATACTGCATTGATGACTCCATCATTTTTATCATATCTGCACCAGGTTCCATGATGCATTGATGATATAAAAAATAGATTTTGATATATTTCAAATCATTTTTGCCTTGCCAAAGTAATTAGCATAGACATACGAATAACGATATTTTTTTTAAACTCACTAGTTTCATCATTTGATCCAATGTTTTTCAAGAAAATAGAAGTGCAAACATCAGCATAAAGTCAATAAATTTCGAAAGTCTAGCATAGCTAGTAGATTTAGAATATCTAGGTATCCATCAACTTTAATCTTTGCTCCATTACTTCATTACTTAACCAATTCTTTTATACTAAATATTCTTGTATTTCACCTTACAATCTTCTTATACCCCAAGTATAGTTCATCAAACTTACCGCAAATTGGAAGTTCAGGAACTTGCCACAATAATATGAGTTTAAGAACTTATCCTAGTCAGACCATAGGCGTCCATTCGCTGAGGGGTTCAAAACATACCATATTATTATGAGTTACAAACTTACCATATGCATTAGTTTTAAGAACTCGCACCTAACCCTAATAATATATAACTAATTTTAATAGTTTCCAACTATCAAATATACACATGAGAAAAGAATCACCTTTTTACCACATATACATTGATAGCACGACACCAACATTCCAATGATTATCAATGTGATAAACTGAGTGTAAGCACAAAACCCTCGCCCATACAAAGGTTTTTACAACTCAGTCACCACATGAGTTCTCAATTGAAATCTCACCTAACTCTATCTTGCTTATAACTTGCTCTTTACTCGATACGAATTTTTCGTACCTCATCATTTATAACTCCTCGCGAGTTTACCTCGTACTATTTCATAGTACAATATCTTCATAGCATCAAGCTATAATTATTCAAACATTACAAACCATCTTTCGTTTATAACTTAAACAGATCACGTCGTGATCTTATTTTATAATCATCCCCCTTAAAAGTCTTTTCTTAACTCATGATCGTTTTTCTTTACGTTCATCTTTCTTTCCTTTTTCATCATTTACAAAATTATTCGTTATCTTGGCTATTGGAGTTACGAAACTCCCATTTCTTATCTTTATATCTCTTTCAAATTCTTCTTTGAATTTTCTTGTTTATATAATAATTCTTCCTTTAAGAATTTCTAACTCCATTTACATTGCTCAACATTTTCATCATACGTATCCATTTTCTATACTTGGTACACATCGAGTCTCTAACAGTTTTAATATGGTACGCTGAGTGGTTTCCCATAAACAACCAACAAACTAGGTTTTGAGTTGCTAGTTCGTATATACCTCCGCTATATGAAGGAATCGTTTAGCCCAAATACCATACATCAACTATTAATGAGTACAACTGTACCATACTTAAATATTACCTTCTATTCTTAACTCCTTTATCACTATCTTTTTATAGACATTGTCTATTCATTATCACCTTACATCCTTGTTATTGGAGTTGAGTAACCCACATTCATATTCCTTATAACTCTACGGGATTCTTCTTTAAATCCTCTTACACATGTTTTAATCACTTATTTATAAATTTCTTAAATTACTTCTTATTGTTCAAACTCTATTTGAGCTTATTCGTTCATTATCTTCACCTCTCTTCTCTAAGGTTTTAGCCTAAGGTACTCTTACCTAGGGTTTTTAACCTATCAGCTTTGATACCAACTGTAACGTCCCCAAAATTCATACAATTCAACTATCGACTTCGGTCGTTAACAATACATCTAACCTCTAATTTTACATCATTAAACTATAATACAACCATTAAAATTTGCAAAATAAATAAAATTTGCTATTACAAACTATTCTCGTTCCCAAAACCTTAAACCTTTACATCTAACTGTCTCAGAATCATTTTAATATTACAAGAGTTTACATCGCAAAACGATATTACAATTCAACATTAATATATTATTCAGAACCTTAAACATGGTTCAAATAATAATAACACAACTAAAGTGTATAAATCTTCAAGTATCATATCTGATTCATGTCTTTCAAGTAACACATAACTTTACCTTGAATCTTGAACCTGCAAAAGTGGTTATTTGCAAGGTTGAGCTCGATAGCCCAACAAAATCTAACAGTTTTCATGCATCGTATAACACATAATAACATGCTCAACATATAACATACATGCTACAGTTCATATAACAAGTATAAAGATTGAGTCCTTACTCAATCAACATGCTTTAATCAATCAACATAGTCATAAATTGACTTTAACATTTCATACTTTTAACATATATATAACGCATCATGCTCTTTCCAAAAAAGATTTAGAACAGTTAATCATCAAGTTCACATAGCAAATAGGAACTGAAAGACTTGCCTGATTCATAGTTTATGAACTACAACTTAATTGCTTAACGCTTATCTACACTTCGTGTATTCCAACATAGTTATATAATCATGGATTCACATCCATTAGTCATATATTTCATACATTCTTAATATCATAGTAACGTTACATTGTTTCCTAACTAGGTATGTAAAACCTTCATTTCACTTTCTCCTCATACTCTTAGAATAGCTAGACATGTATAAGTATACCTTAACCATCTGTACTTGACATCAAATAGGTTGTGATCTATTTTCAAGTTCACATTCAATTTACTTAGCTCCATAATGATTTATTTCAATCAATAAGGCTTAACAACTTTCTTTAATAAGATTTGATGTTATAAGCTTTTAAACCATATATTGGTACTAATAAGCCTATAATAAAATGCTCACATTTATCTATCTCATTTACATGGACATAGCATAGTTCATACTTTTAAAACATGCTTAATAACTTATGTCATGCTTGACTAGTTGAGTGCACATATCATTCATGTTTTAATACTTAGTTTACAAAAGATAATGGAGTTTATCTTTGAAATCATTTTATCATTAATGATGTAGTATAGCACATATAAGACAACTTTTAAAAACTCTTATCATAAGTAACTAAGTCATGATAATGTCTTCTCAAGTTTAAAACCTACCTCATGTAGCATTTATGCACCTTAGTTCTATTATATCAAGTTTCTCTTTAAAACTTCTCTAACACAAGGTCTAACAAGTTTTATCATGAATAAGACACTATAAACACCATATCATGCTCATTTATATTTGAACTCAATCATGTATATAAACAACTATGTTCAGAACTTATAGAACATAAGTTTCCACAAGGTTTGTTTTTGTTTTTTTCAAAATCTTTAAGTTTCTTTTCAAAACACATACTAAGTCATGCCAATGCTTTTTATTATGAGCAAGGAAATTTTATATGTCATGTATTATATCATGCATTTTCATGTTCCATCACTTAGAATAACATATTCCATCGTCGGGAGCACTATACTTGAGTATGTGGTCGATCGACGCCCTCCGATCGCCTTTGAATACGTAATAGTCACAAAGATGACTATTTTGACACTTCCTAAAGGCCTCAAATTTACAAATGTAAAGAACAAAAGTTGTAGGTCTATTCGTCCTCGTTTCACATCATCTTGAATCACCTCAATCGGAGTTCGTATAAAAAAGTTATGGCTATTTTATTAAAACATGTCCTGTCAAATTTTTTTTTCCAAAATTGGCTAGGCAGACTGCCACCCCGGCGGGGGTCCCTTCTGTTAGTTCATGAATTTTGATCCCAAACACTACAGAAAGCCAAATTAGGCCTATAAACTCCTTTCTAACAAATATACCAACCTACCCAAGGTGTAATATGTTTACAAAAACATAAACTAATGTTTCTAACACGTTTCTAATCACATAAACAACATAAACATCAAGGTTACAACCTTTAAATTTCACTATTTCTCTTTTTTCTTCTTCTTTTGACATTCATAGCGAAATTCTTCACTGTGAATTCGTTTTACATCCATTTTGACTCGTTCAACTTGGGTTGTTTTCGTTTTTCAACATACTAACAATATCTATCATCAATTTCAGATTCTATCCATCAATTTTGACTCCAACATAAGTTAAAATATACATATGCCATCAAAACCCAAGTTTTTCATCTTTAACATATTCTTATGATTTTGATTACTCTAGAACCAATTAAAGAGACTATATATACTAGATTATACACCCATACACACACACACACACACACACACACACACACACACACACACATATATATATATATATATATATATATATATATATATATATATATATATATATATATACACAACATCTCTTCAAATCACCCAACCAAAATAGCTTTTTAAGTGAAGAACTTGAGAAACTATAAATTAGAATTTTAGAACTAGATGAATACCTTTGATTCTAGAAGATGATAGCTACCCTTTGATTGTCAAGCTTCCTTCCCACAATTCCTTTCTCAAAAATCTCTTTAGAATTCTCTCAATTCCCTCTCAATTTTTCTTCTTCTCTGTTCTTCATCTTTATTCTAATCTTACGTACTAAAATTATAACGTAAATAATAATATAGGTATTAAGTATATAATATAAATATATATATAACTGACATCAGTTATTTTTATTTTTGAAAAATCAAAAGTCCTAAGGCTTGTTTGGCTAACTACTTTAAAATTAACCAATTAATCCTTATGCATTGTTTGGCAAAACTGAATTAACCTCCCTCAACTTATTTTAATAACTCCCTTATAATATAGTTTATGGCCACACTTAATTTAATTAATTCTAATAACAATTTATTAAATAAATTTGCCACATAGATCAATACAACATAATTATAATTTTTTTATAATTATAACTTTATTTAATCAACTAACACATCATTTTATTTAATCAACTATCATCTCGAAGTTCGTGCACGCATGCAACTCGTTTGTCCGCTTGAACCTTCATAACATTCAATTCGGACATCCGATTGAGGCGTATAATACCTTTTCAGAATGCTGCTGCTGAGAGCTACACAATGACATGGGATAAGAGGTTGTATAAAGCTGAGAAGTTGGGTCCATGACCAGATCTTCAAGTCTTTAAATTCTATCCAGTGTGATGTCTAGTGCAATAGTCACTCGAGATTTGAACTATGGTTTATGTGGGACATTTATGTGTAGAATGTGGTATGAAATGAAGTTGAGATGGCGTGAATGTAGAATCGAGGTGGCAAAATGATTATTTTGGCTCTCACCAGTGTTATCTCTGGCCCTGGGCTAATTTAGCAGTCATTGCTCAGGGTTATCTCTGAGATTGGGCTGCTGTAAGTATTGAATGTCCTTAGGGTTTTCTCTGAGGTGTGATTGACCTCCCTAGGTTATCTCCGGGGTTGGTACTGAATGCCTTGGGGTTATCTCCGAGGTTGAAGATGACTTTTGGGGATTAAAATGGACTTTTCTGGGGTTATCTACGGAACTGCAACTGCATTCCTCGGGGTTGTATCCGAGGTTAAAACTGAAACTCCTGGGGTTATCTCCGAGGATGGTATTCAATTTCTCGAGGTTGTCTCTAAGATGGAAAACCGAGTATCCCAAGGCTGTCTCTGGGATTAAGCTTATTTGACTTCCAGGGTTATCTCTGGAAGACGATTTTTCCCTCCTGCAAAGTTAGTAACAAAAATATAAAAATTTCGAGTGTCTACAGATGCCCCTTTTTATCATATTCTTGTAGTGTAATGGCATGGATAGGATAACGAATACTAATTACTTGAAATGTGATAGAATAATTATGATACAATGTAATGCAGCATGATGCAAATGTATGATGAATGTGGTTTGTTTGACCGTTTTACAACGTGATGTGATGACTATCTGCTCCCACGCTTTCTGTCGAAGACTGAAGTTATCACTAATGATCCTGATGAACTATTTGGATGTCTACTGCAAAGCTCCCAGGAACTTCAAAGATGTTGACATTGGGGTTATCACCAAAGTCCTTAATCCTTGGTATAGACTTTCCACCACAGATGATCCTCTCATGGGCAAGAGACTCTAGAGGAATGAGGTTTTATCTTGATGAAGATTTGTATAACATATTCCATCATCGATCCTTCCCGACGAGGATATTTTTCCCTGGTTTGTATTTCCAGGACTTTTTAGTGTTCCGTGGGAGTTACTGCCTACAGTTTGTGTTGTTAGGGCTGCCTAACCTTCATTTAAATGTACTTCAATGGATACCATCACCGGACCATCTCTAATACTTCATTGGGTTTAATTTCTAGTGGCTGATAATGTCAAGGCTATTTGACCTTCGTTGAAATGTGCTTCAACGGCTGATACCATCAGATTACTTTCGATGCCTCGCTAGATTTACTTTACAACGGCTGAAGAACGTCAAGGTTGCTTGACATTCGTTGAAATGTGCTTCAATTACCGAGATCATCAGATCACCTCCGATGCTTCGCTGGATTTACTTGCCAACGGCTGAAGAACGTTAAGGTTGCTTGACCTTCATTGAAATGTGCTTTAACGGCTGAGATCATCGGATCACCTCCAATGCTTCACTGGTTTACTTGTGAATGGCTGAAGAACGTCAAGGTTGCTTGACCTTCGTTAAAATGTGCTTTAATGGCTGAGATCATCGGATCACCTCTGATGCTTTGCTGGATTTACTTGCCAACGGTTGAATAATGTCAAGGTTACTTGACCTTCATTGAAATGTGCTTTAACGGCTGAGATCATCGGATCACCTTCGATTCTTCGCTGGATTTACTTGCCAATGGCTGAAGAACGTCAAGGTTACTTGACCTTCGTTGAAATGTGCTTTAACGGCTGAGATCATCGGACCACCTCCGATGCTTCGCTGGATTTACTTGCCAACAGCTGAAGAATGTCAAGGTTGCTTGACCTTCATTGAAATGTGCTTCAACGGCTGAGATCATCGGACCACCTCCGATGCTTCACAGGATTTACTTGCTAACGACTGAAGAACGTCAAGGTTCCTTGACCTTCATTAAAATGTACTTCAACGGCTGATGATGTATGAAGTTCCCGATGGGGAGAGGTCGTAATTGGAATCGCAACCCCAAGTTGATGGCATTGGACCTTTGTGAGGTATTATCGAGTATAGTTTGCAACAACTGTGATCATTGGTGTTGTGAACCCTATATCTGGGTGAATACTAATCAGTGATATGTAGACCCGTAGTTTGGTCTTTGAAAATTAGGATTTCAAGCTTTCTTGCTTAATCGCGTAGCGTCTTTTTTCCTGATTTGACTTTTTCAACTTATAAGACCGCATTTTCAACTCAAATTGGACCTAGCCGGAGGGGTGAGACCCACCTAGGATAGCCGCAGGTACACTTGCGGCTATTCGTGGGTGTATTTGAGGCTCTCATTGCTTTCATAAGTAATTTTTAATTTGCGCCACATAGAGAATTCGAGAGTTCTTCTTTAGATCTGCTGAGTTCGGGCTGCTTTCTACAAATTTCTTCATCGTACAAGTGTTCTGCACTATCCTAGTAATGTATGCATATCCTTTTTTCCTGTTTTTATCCGTTAAAAAATTAGTTATAATATGAAATGCTTCTAAACACATATCAGTTAATATGCATGCTCGTATGACTTGATAAAAAATATTTAACTAGCAAATGTTAGTATTTAACTATGCTGAATGTAATGATTTAAAAAAATTTGACTTTTGAAACAGTCAAACTGGCACCTTTTTCTGCTATTTCTTATCCTATTTGAGGACAAATGAGCAAATGTTGTAAAGCAAAGTATTCCTGGTATTTAGGCTACCCTTACGGATTATAAATTCGATATTCTTATGCATATAGGATGTTTATGACTGTGCATTGGTGTGCTACTGAATGGCCACCTAGTCATGCCTACGTGTATGTGGATAGTCCTTTTTACAAAGGAGACTCTGGCAAAATTTTCCCATGAGCCTGGGCATTAAGTAGACATGCATTTTTAAGTCTATTGTAGTCGTATGTTAAAGTAATGCATGCATGCATATAGTCATAAAATGTATTTGAAAATATTTAGGTTAGAGTTTACCACACCCTTTCTGAGGTGATTTAGAGACCTATATCCAGATATATGGATCCGGATCAACCGAGTAGTTCCCGCAGGACCACTTCAGCTATGAGGAGGAGGACTTCTGACGTGCCTTAGCCTCGCATAGTTAAATGACCTCGTCGTTTGCTGGAGGCAGTGATTCGTTTTATCCGGGTTAAGGTACCGGATGTTGAGGACGAGGAGGAGGATGTACCGATTGCGGCCCCCGTTCTTGCTATTCATACTCCCCATATGGATCTTCTAAGCATTAATGTGACGATTCCAGAGCTTTTAGGTGATTTGAGTCACCACCCCTCGGTCTATTTGCATGTGAACGAGGTAAAAGCTGGGTTTGATCTTTCTTTTTCCTATTGATGAGGAGCAAGGATTCTGATGTTGATTTGCTTTTGTGATGTAGGTTCCAGGCTTTACACAGCCTCGACGGAACTGGTTCAACATACACTCTCTATATCAGACCCTTTATCTTGAGTATCGAGAGATTGTGCATGGCTGGGGCTTTGAGGCGTTCTTTTCCATCCTCCCCCGTCGTTGTCCCTGGGGTTATCTCAGAGTGTTATCTGAGCGCTGGTTTTACTAGACTCAATCTCTCTATTTACTGGACTGTGAGGTGATGATGACGTCGATGGATTGGCAGTTTATCACTGGTATGGAGTTTAGAGGGGCGACAGTACCTTGTGCGGCGAACATTACCCCGACTACCATTAGATCTTTGCTAGGAGTACCGACTGAGGTGTTCAAAGGTAGGACAGTCCGCACTAGTCATTTGAGTGTAGAAGCTATGATTGGGGCATTGAGTGAGCCTATACGCACTGATGTGAGATTCAGGGATCGCATTCTTCGGCGATTATTCCTGGTTATCCTCCGGGGTTGTTTTATAGCAGATAACTCTTCCACGGTGTCATTCGCTTTGTCAGCACCACATGAGAGGTGAACCGTATTGGAGAATATGATTGGGGTTCCTATACCTTTGCCTATTTCCTCAAGGGAATGCGCATGCATTCGCAGGGCTTGACAGAAGCTTGGCTAGGATTTTACCCGTTTCTGCTGGTGAGTATTTCATTTTTAATTTTCCATGTACAGGTTAAGAATGTTGACTTACCGCAGATGCTTGTCCTTATTTTGGCAGTTTTAGGCCTATGAGAGACTCCCATGTATACGTCCCATTAGCATGTTAGGTTTAGACACCTACCCATTGAGACGACGTTGGCCTGCATTTGAGATCCTACTCATTTGACATAGATTAACAGCTTGACCCGGCAGTTGGACTAGACACATTTTTTCATACGGCATTTGGGTCGAGACCCTTCTGAGGTGGATACTTTTCATCCTTTCAGCTCAGGGGCTAGCCCTTCGGGTGTCCCGTATGATTTTGTTGGTGCAGATCTTCTATTGTGTAGGTCTGGCATCCCTCTTGGCCGAGATCCAGTGACTCAGGAGGAGTTACATCAGATGTACATGATAGATGATGTGGACATCAACACAATTGACTTCTTCAAATGTATTTCTTGCTATATCTTTTGATAGGCCTCTATTAGATACTGGGTGACTGTGCCCCATTCTTGTTATATCTTTTGATAGGCCTATATTAGTTGTTGGGCGTTCGTGCCCCATTTCCTTATATTTTCCAACTGTATACAGATATGATGTATTAGATGATGATATACTTAGGAATGTATATGTACTATTTTCCATTCCTTACATCATATTGCCATCTATTGTTTATCATGCATGTATTACGTTATGCATTTGTATGTCCAAAGATGTTCAATATTGACCCCTTAATGGTCTTATGATACAGCCCACATAGATGTCTTCCTCGATAGATAGCCGCATTGAACTCACCCCGCCAGTATTGGTAGCCTTATGTTTGAGATCATGGTATGATAGTTTGTCACCTCCAGATCGGGTGACTATAGATCAGTTGTTGCCTCACTCCATGAACTTCCTGATGTTCTAGGTTCCTGTGGGTTTTGTAAAGTGCATGGGGAGCACTGGGTACCGGAGAGGTATGTTTTCCAGTTTGAGACCCATGAGTTAACTCCCACTTTATAGGAGTATGAGCGTTTGATAACTTTGCCACTAGACATGCCTTGCGCTCAGATGGCTGTCTGGGATATGAGCCGATAGTTTATGACCCTCACCGGGTTGAGGCGTAGAGTAGCTTAGGATAAGATCACCTCCGGGCATGTAGTGTCCCAACATTTTTTGATAGACAGATTTGGCTCATTGGACAGTTATGCACAATACTTTGGGGATTTCACCACGTCGGAGGATCAGTGGCGTTTTGCTAGAGTAGATATACTCATGATGTGTGTAGTGGCCTATCTGTACATGCCACTATACATGGATCATTTGGACATCGGTGTAGTTATTGTAGTGAGGGCTCTTAGGGATGGACATACCATTGTACTGATTATTATGGCAGAGACATTGAGGTCAGCCACCTATTGCCACACCCATTATGTAGGGGTATTTACAGGCATCTCGGTCTTTCTGTATGTGTGGTTCATGTCACACTTGAGACCGATCGGCACCTTCTAACACCATGGGTATTGCTTTTCCATGAGATAGCCATGTCTTACTCCTTTCAGCCGGCGGAGTGTACAAATGCTGCATCTTGGTCAATGTTCTTGGCAGGGATCGATGATCCATTTACATCTTGTTGTGTTCAGGGCTTAGTTCTCCCTATAGCTTCATTACTCATGCACCGGGCATGAATTATCTCCCTCTAACTGGTTTGAGGGGCATGACCACGTATCACCCACTAGCTGTGATGGCACATTTTGACCAGTTTCAGGATGTTCATCCTTTTGTGGGGGCATTGCGTCAGCGTTTATCTTCTCAGCATTTATTAGCAAAGGATAGATCTAAGGTGTATGCCTGTTGGGCTCAGCGTTAGATGGTCGAGTTTTCTATTAGCCATCTGGGCCTTTCTATAGAGTATTCTGCATAGATGGAGGTAGATATTACACCGTGCCGAGGTTTGATTCTCATAGTGGGGAGCCCATAGAGGACAATGATTCTCTCACTAAGGAGGAGCTATTTGCTTGGCTGACAGCAGCTCTGATTGATTCTCCCAATAGGACTACTACTATGACCCTGCATTCGGTAGAGTATTTAGTGCAGAGTCTGCATCTGAAGACATTTGAGAGAGATCAGGCTAGGACCTTGATGTTGACAGCTCTTGCTGGGAGAGATGCCGCTTTAGTTGAGAGAGATGATGCCTTAGCTCATAGGGACACTGCTATTGCTGAGCAGGATGAGGCTGGAGATGCAGTGATTGTTGAGCGGGATGGTACTATATCTGTCCAGGATGCTGCTATTATAGATAGCACTGCTTTGAGGTCTCACACTACTAGTATCATTATAGATATGAGCACATATATTGATGAGCATAGTGTCACCATACCGTTGGATGTGGATCTATTGGCTCGTGTAGATACCCTTGGGTAGGAGCTTACAGCGTTACCCCCTTCGTCTGAGAGGGATGCCATGTTGGATTTGATAGTGCGCATATACACTGATTTGTAGATGGGCTTAGATTTTCCTGAACAGACTAGCTTAGCCATTGTTGTCATGTACAATACATATTGTATATATCAAACGGTATTATATATGGCAGGGAAATATATTTTGATTCACTTCCCTTTTAGTTATGCCTTATTACATGGTTGATATTTTCCTATTTCTCCAGGGCTTGTTATCTTGATGTATTCTGAACTCCCCCTTGATGGATGGACATTGAGATGTCTCAGGATCTTTCAGAATGGATCATTGATTTGTGTGTATTACATACCTTCTTCGGTGTCTCGGGACTGGTGTATGGAGAGGAGTGTGGCTTTTCTCTTTGAGGTTGACCGCACCACAGATGGTCATCGGTTCTCCTTTGTTTGGGGGAGCCCAGGTAGTTCCATCTCATATTGATTGGTATTTCTCTTTGAGGACTCAAGCACAACTTAGATGGCCACCGATTCTCTTATGGATGTGAGGAGACCAGGTAGCTCCATCCCTTTAGTCTGAAGCCGACAAAGTGTTGTGTGAAGGATGATCCCAATGTCATTTGACAAGTTTCTGTGTTTTGGTAAGGGTTAGAACGAACCATGAATGACTGCCTACTTACTCTCATTGAAGAAGGGAGATCAGGTATGCGTAGTTCGAACCTGGCGTAAAGGTTCAAAGTGGTATGTGGTGAAGGCATAGAGATGTATTTGTTTTTGTTTTGTGGTAAGACTGGACCATAAAAATGGCTGCCTACGTACTCCCGTGTATTGGGGAGATCAGGTCTGCGTAGTTCGCCCCGTGTACAGGACAAACTGCAGATGAAAAGTTTGATCCCTGGTGGGACAAACTGAAGGTGTGAAAAGTTTTATCCCTGGTGGGAAAAAACTGAAAGTGTGAAATGTTTGATCCCTAGTGGGACAAACTGAAGGTGTGAAAGGTTTTGAAAACCTGATTTGAGTGATGGATCTAATGATCAGAAACCAGGCTATTTATTGGAAGATGTGTTTGTCCCTGATGGGCCAAACGGATCCAAAGAAAGGTTGTATGAGAAAGGTTTGAAAACCTGAACTGACCAGGATGCTAGTTTGCTGGTAACTTCGTACATAGTACCATTTCACGGTGTTTGAATTGATGAGTTATGAAAATTCATCGCCATCCATTTCTTGTAATCTGAGGGCATCTCCTGTCAATACCTACTTGACAACAAATGGGTCTTTCTAGTGCGGGGTGAATTTTCCTTTGGATTGATCTTGGTTGTTAAGAATTTTCTTCAAGACCAAGTCATGCTCTCTGAATTGCCGTAGTCGAACTTTTTTGTTATAGAATCTAGCGATCCTTTGTTAGTATAACTGACCATGGAAGATAGCAGCGATTCGCCTTTCATCTATTAGAGACAATTGGTGATACCTATCTTGTAACCATTGGTCTTCATCCAGCTGAGCGTCTATCAACACTCTGAGGGATTCCATTTCCACTTCTATGAGGAGCACTGCTTCCATCCCATAGGTTAATGAGTGGGGATATCTTTTGCATGATCTTTTTGATATTCTTATTAGCCGCTTCAACAACATCATTCATCTTTGGACGGTAAATAACGGAGTTGAGATGTTTGATGTGGAATTTACGGCAGAACTCCTCCATCATTTGATTATTGAGGTTTTTGGCATTGTCGGACACAATCACCTCTGGTTGTCCATATCGGCAAATGACATTATTTTTGATGAAACTAATTATGACTTCTTTAGTAACCCTGGGGAAGGAGGCTGCTTCTACCCATTTGGTGAAGTAGTCGATCATGGTGAAGATAATTCGATTACCATTACTGGCTTTGGGCTCGATGGGCCCAATCACGTCCATTTCCCACATTAAGAAGGGCCAAGGTGAGCTCATGTTGTTGAGCTCCTTTGGAGGGGCATGGATAGCATTCCCATTAATTTGGCATTGGTAACATCTCTTAATGTGATCATCACAATCAGTTTTGAGGGAGAGCCAGTAATGCCCTATTCTTAGGATCTTCTTGACAAGTACAGGGCCGCTCATGTGTGGGCCACATACTCTACCATGGATTTCATCCATAAGCCTCTGAGCTTGGTATTTATCTAGACATCTGAGAAGAGCCAGTCACGTATCTCTTTTGTAGAGTGTGTCTCCGCTAGGTAAAATTTCATAGTCATTCGATGAATCCACTTTCTTTCAACCTGACTTGCCTCAACAGGTGTAGATCCATCTCGCAGAGACTCCTTGATATGCTGATACCAAGGGTATTGAATGGGAGGTAGCTCATCCAATACTTCTCCAATACAGTTCCCATAGGCTAGAGCCTTTTGCAAGGAAAATGTGATGTTTGACATGTTTTCCTTGTCAAGTATGTTGATTAAGGAGGCCAAAGTTACTAATGCATCTGCAAAATCATTCCTATTATGAGGAATGTGGAGGAAAGATATTTCTTCAAACTCTGAAGCCATCTGTATAACCTGCCGATGGTAAGGTAACAAATGTAGCTTATTGGTGTGATAGATTCTCGTGGTTTGTCTGATTACCAATTCGGAATCTCCAAAGACAGTTAACCGTCTGATGCCCATGGCCTGGGCTAGTTTCAACCCCACGATACAGCCTTCGTACTCAGCTGTGTTGTTGGTGGCGACAAACTGCAATTTGACGGCGATGAGATACTGCTCCCTCATATTGGATACTAGAACTGCCCCAGCTCCAGAACCTTCTATGTTTACAGCTCCATCAAAATACATCTTCCATTATTGGTGTATATTATTCTGACGGTGTTGATGCACTGTCATTACCCCTTCATCAGGGAAGTATGTTTCCAAGGGTTTGAAATCCCCTGAAGGTGTGGCGGCCAGTTGATCTGTAACTCTTTGACCTCTGATAGACTTTTGAGTCACGTAGATAATGTCAAATTATTGTAGGATCAACTGCCATCTGGATAGTTGACAACTTAACATGATTTACTAAACACATACTTGAGAGGATCAATGCGGGATATAAGATGGGTTGTGTAACCATGGAAATAATGTTGTAATCTCATGGAAGCCCATGCTAAAGCACAACAAGTTTTCTCAATCAGAGTGTACTTGTGTTCACTGCTGCTGAATATTTTGTTATGGTAATAGATAACTCTTTCTTGGCCTCTATCATCTTTCTATCCCAACATGCAGCCGATGACATTGTCATTGATGGATAGGTACATGAACAAGGGAACATCATCCCTGGGAGGTACCAAAAATGGACCTTTGACTAGCTATTTTTTGATTGTAAGGAAGGCTTTTTGATACTGATCATTCCATTTAATGGAGGAGTTCTTCTTTAACAACTTGAAGATAGGCTCACAGGTTGCTGTGAGTTTAGAAATGAATCGGCTGATAAAGTTGATTCTTCCCAAAAATCCCATATTTCCTTCTTTGTTTGAGATATGGGTATTTTCGTGATGGCCTGGATTTTTGTGGTATCCAACTCAATCCCTCTGTGGCTGACTATGAAACCTAGCAACTTGGTTGATTTAACACCAAAGGCGCATTTAGCTGGATTCAACTTCAAATTGTACTTACGCAACCTGTTGAAGAGCTTTTTGAGATGATCTAGGTGGTATTCCTCTCTTTGGAACTTGATAATGATGTCATCCACATAGATTTCTAAATCTTTGTGCATTAGATCTTAGAAAAGAACCATCATAGCTCGCTGATAGGTAGCTCCGGCATTGATGAGGTCGAATGACAACGGTCTGTAGCCAAAGGTTCCCCAAGGAGTAATGAATGCAGTTTTCTCACGATCCTCTTCAGCAACCATAATTTGATGGTACCCCGTGAAGCAGTCAGCAAAGGAGTACATGTCATACTGAGCTTTATTGTCAATGAGTATGTGGATGAAGGGCACGAGAAAGCTATCTTTGAGACAAGCTTTGTTCAGATCCCTATAGTCCACAGAAACTCACACCTTTCCTCCAGGTTTAGACACGGGGACTATGTTGGATAGCCACTCAGGGTATGTTGACACCACGATGATGTCGGCTTGAAATTGTTTCACAATTTCTTCTTTAACTTTTAAACTTCACTCAGGTTTTAATCGATTGAGCTTTAGCCTGACTATCTTGAATCCCTCTTTAATGGGGAGGCGATGAATGACAATTTTAGTGGACAAACTGACCATGTCTTCATGAGACCATGCAAACACATCCTAGAATTGGGTCAACAGAGTAACCATGTCATTCCTTTGGTTTGGAGTAAGGTACGTACCGATTTGGATTTGTTTGGGGTTTTCTAAGGTTCTTAGGTTAAAAGAGGCGGTTTGATCAAGATTTGGCTTGGGTTTGTCTTCGACCCATTCTTTGATCTCCTGAGGTATCTCATAGTCCTCTTGTATTTTCATCAAGTCTGAGTCCAACTTTACATCAAAGTTAAAGTCCTTGTTGAGAATAGGCACCTCATCAACAAGTTTAGGCACATCTCACTTAGAGTCCTGAAACAAAATGCTTTCACTTAATATATGAAAATGTTCAATTATACAAAGTGTTAGCCTGAAATGACAAAAACAACTGCTAATACTGTACAACAAAAGTAAGCAATTATTGTTATCTACAGGGCAGATGGAGTTTCTACCCTTTTTACCTTTGTCGGCAAATGAAAGGAGTGTTGCTCCAATTGCCAAGGGTGAAGTCCGGGTGAATGGATGTGATGAAGGGGCTGTTGTCGTCCTCCTTCTCCTGAATGATGACCATAATGTCTGGACAATCATCATCTGGGATGCCTCTATTCATACCCTTCGTATGGACAAGGATGCACAAGTTTAATAACCGCTTTGTAATGTCTTGTTTACGTTTTTGATCATTTTCCTCCCCTTCGAGGTCTGGAATCAGGACTTATTTTCCTTGGACCAATATTGGCTTAGGAAATAGCATAGCTACCACATGGGCAGGTACCTTTAATGAAGGTCATAGAGGCTCAGGCACTATAAGTTTAGGCAATTGCCTTGAAGATAAAGGAACCTGCTTGTGCTTGTGAGGGTTCCTATGATTGGACCCAGTAGAATAGCCTAGCTCGGCCATCCCTGTTTGACTGGGAACTTGAATTGGGTGCTTGATGCCCTGATGATCCTTTCCTAACCCTTGTCTAAGTTGAAAACCTAAGGATATCATTTCTTGACTTGTCGACATTACCTCGGCAGAAACTCCGGGTATTAGAGGTGGCACCCCAATCGGTTGATAGTGAGTATTGCTCACCTCAAGGGTCTGGAAGCTGACAAGCTCAACTTTAACATTGGAACTAATGAGTGGTATGTCACCTTGTACAGGACATCCTGGCTCAGCATTAACAGTGGCCAAGCTGCTGTTAATGATGTATTTGAGCTGCTAATGAAGGGTGGAAGGGACAGCTCCAGCCATATGAATCCATGGTCTTCCCAAAAGTAGATTGTATCCTGTAGCTATCTGTGAGCACATAAAAGGATACGTATAATGTATGTGGACCAATCTCCACAGGTAGTTCAATCTCTCCGACATCATTTCGTCGGGATCCATCAAAAGCTTTGATAATTGTATGGCTGCTTCAGATCTTGTTGAGATTAATATTCATTTTCTCCAAGGTGGCTTATAGACAGATGTTTAAGGACGATCCCCTATCTATCAGAATTCCTCCCACCATATATCGGGAGGATATAACTGCTATTTGTAATAGGTTACAATGGCACATCCCTTCGGGAGGTATGTCATCATCGGTGAAGGATATCACATTATTGTTGAAGATGTAATCAATCAGATGATGGAACTTTTTAACATCCATTGATTTTGGCAAGTGGGCTTCTTCTAAGACTCTCAATAAAACCTTCCGGTGATCCTCTGAGGAGAAAACCAAGTCCAATATAAAAATCTATTGTGGAGCTTCTTTCAAGCTTAAAACCATCTTGGCTTTATTGTGTCCTATAGTACGGAGGAATTCTTCAATCTTCTCCATGGGAACTTTCCCCTTTGACCTGATGGTAGGCATCATCACCCGTTGGGGAAGATACAATGGATTTTCTTTCAACACTGCAGCAGTTATATTGGATGTGGATCCTTCAGCCTCTCTATAATTCCATGGCACTTTTTTTAGGCTAAGAACAGGATACTATGGCCTAAATGGCAATATGATTTGCTTTGGGCAACAACTTTCAAAGGATTTTCAACACCTTTGAGCTTAATAGGTTGAATTGTAAGTGGTGTGGCAGTCAAGTCTCCCTCAAAGGATATAACTGCTACGACTTCCTTCCATTTGGTAGGAAATGTGTCCCCACTTTCAAATAATGCATCATCATTGTCTGCCATCTGCATGACACCGATGTCAATCAGGTTTTGAATGAGATGGTGGAGTGCCCACCATTCTTTAGTGTAGTGACCGTGAGAGTGAGAGTGGTATTGACATACTCCATTATAATCAAACCGTCCTAGGCGTGGGCTGATTGGAGGTAATAGAGTTGTGATTCTTCCCTCATTAATCAGCATCTACAATATTTGTTCCATCGGTTGGCCTAAATAGGTAAATTCCATTTTGTTGGCGAAGTCCCGACGGGCTTTGACTTTTGCTCTTTTTGCAATTTTATCGTCCAGTGTTTCACTTTCTGGAGCAAGTGGTGGGGTACTTGGAATAAAAGAAAGGAGGCTAGCATGCTCTTGACCGAATAATTGGCGTGTGACTAGGTGTTAATGAACCACCAGTTCTGCCAATTGATTAACTTGCTCGCCAAGAGACTGCATTTTCTGTTCGATCATAAACTAGAACTGTGCATAATTCAATCTGTCAGCACTATCCTTGCTGGTTTGGGATGAACCACACACATAGTTGGGGCTCTGTCCACTGCTCTAGTTAATCATGTTAACCTCTTCTTCCTTGTGTTGAGGAAGAGGGTTGTCTTGAACGTGAGGTTGGTCGGGTTTGGTCACCACAATCTCACAATTATGAATTAAATTCTGGATTTTATGCTTAAGGACTCAATAATCCTGTGTGCCATGGCCTGGAGCTCTAGAATGGAAAGCACATGTATCGCTTGCATTAAAACCCTTCCCACTCGGATTGGCTAGTGGAAGAAGATGAGTAATTTTCATCTAAGCTGTCAGAAGTTTGAGAATGCTATCAAGTGAATCCCCTAAGGGTGTGAACACTCGGGTACGCCTGACATCTCCACTTTTTTGCAATGGAGGCTTTGAAGACTGAGCTTGAAAAGGGGAATAGTTTCTCCTCTGAATAGACATATTCTGATTGCCTTTTTGTCCTATAGTATCAAGGAAACATCCTCCTCTTTCTTCTTATGGACCCTCCGGGGGTTATTTCCATAACTTCCAGACTAGATGTGCTCAGCTACAGCTTTTAGAGCGATAAGGTCTTGAATCTTCCCAGATTTGAATCCCATCTCAGCCATTTCTCTGTGTTTGATGATTTTAGAGAATGGTTTGCCTATGCCAGCTAAGACCCTCTCATAAAAGGGAGCTTCTTGAATGTCTATGAAGGTCATCACCATTTTTGACTCAGTCATAGATGGAATAACTTGAGCAGCCAGACGCCTCCATCTTTGGGCATACTCTCTGAAAGACTCATTGACTTGTTTCTTGACCTTGGTAATTTGATACCGGTCTGGAGCCATCTAAGTTTGGAAACTGTACTGAATGAGGAAAGAATGGGCTACCTCCTACCAACTATGAATCTTGGAGTTGTCTAATCTAGTGTACCATACTCTGGCTTCTCCAATCAGACTTTTCTAAAACAGCTGCATTCTAAGCTTTTCGTCCTAGGCATAAGATCCAAGCTCTCCAATGAATATCTTTAAATGTGAGTAAGGATCTCCCGATCCATCATATTTTTCAAAATCGGGTGTAAGACCCCAACTTTTATGAATAAAGATTAATTTTTCTCAAAATATATTTTTAAATATTATGGTGTGGAATTGATATAATGTTATAATTGTGGGTAATATTTATAAATTTTGCAAAGTAAGCAAGTTATTATAAAATATTCGATTGGTTGGGGAATATTCGTCTTAACAGGAAATATTTGTACGACGACACAATCATTAGTGGACCCCACAACGGAAGTATTGTCGTAGTTAGAAAACGACATAAATATCTTTTTATAAAAATAACGACGAAAGTTTTACCGTTAAACTGTTGAACTACCCTGTGGTAAAAGTACGGTAATACGCGTGGTTGTATAGTAGCACACGGTACTGATTATTGATGCGTACGTGAGAAGTCACTCAGTTATACTCAATTATTGCTACAATAATTACTGCATAATAACTCTCATATTATTGATTGAATTACTATCACATTATCATCTGCATAATTTTATATATTATTAAATCAATAATTGAGACAACAAAGTTATTTATATTATTATTTATATTATTGATGATGTCTAGAAAGTTCTATCGAGGAAAGGGGCTTGGTCACCTAATTACGAGCCAATAGGGAGAATTCCTTATCGAAAAGCCCCCTCTTTCCTGAGAATGATCTGGTTGTTAAATATTGTGAGTTATAATATTAATGATGAATAAGTTCGTGTTGATTAAAGATAAAATTGATATTTCCTTTGTGTTGGGATTATTAGTGTTAGTGGAAATCAACATTTATTTTAATAATAATTGATTTTTGGAGGTTATATTGACCAATCGGGTAATTAATCGGATAAATGAGCAATTAATTGATATTAGTTCACATGCATATAACTATTGATTCATATGCATGTACTATTGATTCACATGCATGTACTATTAGGGGAGGTGGTGTAAGTTTGATAATACTTGTACTATACTTTAATAATTCAAGCCCCAAAACGTGCGATTATCGAAATTATGTTTTCCTATAAATAGAAGCTCATTCTTCTTTCATTCTCACTAGTTCACTAAGACTCGCAAGAGCAAATATAGAGAGAGTAAACATAGAGAGAAAGAAGAAGAGTATTCAGCTACTTCACTACTCCAGTATCCAGTTTTCTTCTAAGCCAATGGATATTATTTTGTTCAGCATTCGTAAGAAGTAATATTTTCTTCCATGCTCCGTAGTTGGTGAGTAATATTATTTTGTTTGGTATTCCTAATTCTACACTCATTCTATTTAAGTAATGATTCTATACTCCGTGAAATTAGTTGAATATCCTTGATATTTGTGCTTCATCTAGTATCTTTTCATGGAAATATTATTATGAGAATTCATGATAATTATTGATCTTTTTATGCCGAAATACTGTTCACGGGGTACTATTTACGAGGTACTATTCATAAAGTACTATTCATGGGTACTATTCACAAAGTACTATTCTCAGGTACTATTCATAAAGTACTATTCACGGGTACTATTCATAAAGTACTATTCACTCGGGTACTATTCACTCGGGGAACTGTTCATGACAAAAATTGATTTCTTTGCTGTCCGAATCATTTTTGATATAATATTATTCTTGAATTTTACTCCATAAAGTAGTATCATGTTGACAATTTGGACATTATTGAATTCTGGATAAATTAAATTATAAATCTTCAAAAATTTATCCTCTGTTTTCTTTTAATTGAATTCTTATATCATTATCATCATCATCATACTTATATTGTGATGAAAGTCATCTTTGGCTTACGTGCATAGATGGATTGTTGATTGGTATGATTATGACCAAGGATTATTTGGTATAATCATGACCTGTAATGTTATAAATGATGTGGTAAAAGTTCTCATTGGCCTGTAGTGCATTGATGGATTGTTGTTGGCATGATCATGACCATTGATGATTATACGAATATCCTTGCCCTATAGTGCATGGATAATCCGTGGACGTGATACTAATGAATATCCTTAGTCGTAGTGCAGGGATGATTCGATGATGTGAATTATTTATTAAGCTGAGTCTCAGCGATAAAATTGATGATATACTTTTTAAATCATAAGAGATAGTAGACATCATGCTCTATTTGACTCTTCTAATGGATTGCTTGTTCTGCTGCAGTTAAACTTGATGTTTATTGTATTTTATCAGTTTAAAATTGTTGAAGGCTAACGATAATTTATTCTGCATTATCTTAGTCATAATATTTCTTACTGGACTAGTTGAGCTCACCCTTTTACTTTCATTATTCTCTTCAGGAAATGAGAATATAGTCGAGACTAGTCGGGGAACGGAGTGATGGTCCGAGATGGTGGGTATAGTAGTCCTCACTATTTTATAAAATAGTGTGATAATAATTGTAATGATGACTCCTTTTTGAGTTTTAATACTGTCTATTAGACAATATTCGTTTAAAAACTCTCAGCTACATTTTGTTTTATTGTATAAAAGAAGTTTGTATTTGATTTTTGTACCATGTATTTGGCGACTCTGAATGGGTGATACATACCTATTTTGGGGGCATCACATTTGGTATCAAAGCTTAGGGACATGATCCCTGGGTAAGATGTGAGACTAGAACTAAGGGGGAGAGACGGGGAAATCCTTCGCTAGTATGACCTACCTAAGCTTATTTGTTATTTAATTGGTCAGTTAAAATATAGGGATAATATATGGTATGTTAATTAACCATTGTTTTGTGGCAATGTTTGAAAATAACATCCAAGAATGTTGAGATAAGCAATGAAGCACATGAGACCGTTGAGTCGCCAACGATCAATACCCAGATATGTGCATCAGGAAGGCAGTAATCCTCAGGTGAACAACAACACCGACCAAATGATGAACGACAGAATGTTCAGAGGCTTTTTGCAATTCATGCAACATTGGGCGAGAGAGACTCATGTCTAAAATGCAGGTGGAAACACTGACAACTCACGGATGGTCACCGCTAAATAGTTCAAGGAGCTGGAACCACCGGAGTTTGTGGGAAAGGGTAGAGCCGTGGATAAAGCAAATTACCAATATATTTGATGTCTTGGGATGCTCCGAGAAGCAAAAGGTTCCCTTTGCCACCTCCATGTTGAGAGGAGAGGCAGATTACTGGTGGGAATCAGTAAAACATACTCAGCATGCCGCACTAAAGATATATTGGGAGAAGTTCCAAGAACTGTTAAATGACAAGTACTTTCCCGAAAGTATTCGTCACATGAAGGAAGTAAAGCTCATCAAGCTAGAGCAAAACAATATGACCGTGTCGCAATACGAAGCTAAGTTTACTAAGTTGTCCCACTTGGTTGATAATGAGGAGAGAATGACGCGAATGTTTTTGCGAGGTTTGAAACCTGAAATACATCAATGTCTCATTTCTCACAAACTATGTTTGTATTCAGATGTTGTAAATAGGGCTCAGTTATTGGAGCGTGATAATGAGTCAACCCAACCAATAGAGAGCAGCCGAAAAAATAATAATACCATTGGTAGCTGTCATCGAAGCGGTGACAACAAACGTGGAGGGAATCAACATGCCAGAAATGGTAACCACTTCGGTGGTAATCATGGTCAAGACAATAGGAGTGGAAATTTCAAGAAGAGGAGATTCAATAATGATGGAAAGATGTCAGCACCAGCACCGGCACCCGTTGTTAAAGGAGGAGAACGATCACCGATCGTATGCTACAAATGCAGAGGGGAGGGACACATCAGTCCAAACTATACGTAGCAGTCCAAAACATGTTATAATTGAGGAAAAGAAGGTCACCTAGCCTAATTTTGTCGTGTAGTGAAGTCAAGTCTAGCTAGGATGGAGTCACCAAAGGCCGTCCCAGAGAAGTCAATGCTGGTAGTTCAAGGGAGAGCATTTATCGTGACCTCCCAAAAAGTAAGAAACCTGAACGAAGTCATCGCAGGTAAGCTAATCATAAACTCTAACAAAGTTTATAACTTATTCGATACCTATTGTACCCATTCTTTTATTTCTCCTACTTGCACTCAACGTTTAAATTTAACTCGGAAGAAATTAGACTTTGACTTAACGGTTGAAACTCCGTTGGGAGAAACCTTCATTACATCCACTATTTATAAAGTCTTGTTTGATTCATATCGGTAACCGTACGTTACCTGTCGATCTTATCTCTTTGAAAATACTTGCATTCGATGTGATTTTAGGGATTGATTGGTTAACCACTCATCATGCTAAAATTGATTGTTTTCATAACGTTGTTAGCTTTTATATTTCTAACCAATCTATTATGCGAATTCAAGCAACCAAACCACTAAAGTCAATCACTTTCACATCAAGCCATAAAGTTATTCGTTTATTGAAAAATAGATGTCAAGCTTTCTTAGCCCATGTCATAGATTTAAACAAAAATACGTCAGATTTGAATGATATTTTTATTGGTAATAAATTTCCTGACATATTCCCCGAAGAACTTGTTGGCGTACCTTCGAAGCGTGAAATCGAGTTTGGTATCGACCTTGAACCCGGTACAAAACCCATTTTCAAAGCCCCATATCGAATGGCTCCTATTGAACTTCAGGAGTTAAAGACCCAACTGTAGGAATTGTTAGACATCGGTTTCATTCGTCCTCGTACGTCTCCTTGGGGTACTCCTATTCTATTTGTAAAGAAGAAAGGTGGAAGTATATAACTTTATATTGACTATCGGGAGTTGAATCATGTCACCTTCAAAAATAGGTATCTGTTACCTCGTATTGATGACCTGTTTGACCAGTTACAAGGTGCCAAATTCTCTTCATTCCGGATATCATCAATTAAAGATTAAAATCGATGACATTCCAAAGACCGCTTTCAGAACTCGGTACGGGCATTATGAATTCCTAGTCATGTCCTTTGGATTGACTAATGCTCCTGCCATCTTCATGGATTTGATGAACCGAGTATTCAAGGAATATTTGGATCACTTTGTAGTCGTCTTTATTGATGACATCCTCATTTACTCCAAAAGCCATGAAGATCAGGAGCAACACTTGAGTCTGATACTCCACAAGCTTCATGAAAACAAGCTATATGTCAAGTTGAAGAAATGTGAGTTCTGGCTTGAGGAAGTAGCATTCCTTGGGCACGTGATATCAAATAACGGAATATCTATTGACCCAGCGAAGATTAAAGCAATTCAAAGCAGGGAGCAACCTAAGTCAATGAACGAAGTACGTAGCTTTCTCGGCTTAGCTGGTTATTATTGGAGATTCATGGAAGAATTTTCTTGAATCGCTACTCCATTAACTTAGCTAACTATAAAAGATACAAAATTCAGTTGGAGCGAAAAATGTGCGAAGAGTTTTCAAGAACTCAAGAGGAGACTTATTTCAACACCTGGTTTGACAATACCATCTAGTTCAGAGGGATTTGTAATATACAGCGATGCTTCAGGCAAAGGTTTAGGATGTGTTCTCATGCAACATGGAAAAGTCATAGCCTATGCCTCACGACAACTCAAAGAATATGGGAGAAATTATCCTGCTCATGATCTAGAGTTGGCAGTTGTCATTTTCGGGCTTAAAATCTGAAGGCATTACCTGTATGGGGAGAAAGTGGAGATCTATACGGATCATAAAAGCCTCAAATATTTCTTCTCCCAAAAGGAGCTCAACATGCGGCAATGAAATTGGCTCGAGCTGTTGAAAGATTACAATCATACAATTCAATACCATCTTAGAAAAGCGAATGTGGTAGCTGACGCATTGAGTAGAAGATTATATACGGGTACAAGTGCGATATTGTCAACGTGAATGCCCATTCTGTATGTCTTACAAAGGATGGAGATAGAGATAAAGACTCTAGGGACCCACGTGATGATGGCAAATATACGAGTAGAACCGACTTCAATCGATAAAGTTAAAGTTGTTCAAGCAAATGACCTGAAGCTGATGCATATGAAAAAGAAAGTGCTAGAAGGTGATATTCTGGAAGCAATAATCAATGAAGAACGAATAATTCGAGTCAACTTCAGACTTTGTGTTCCTAACGACCCTGATTTAAAGTATAAAATCATGATGTAGGTATACAACACACCGTTTGAAATCTATCCCGGGAGTACCAAAATGTATAATGATCTTCGACATACATTTTAGTGTAGCAATATGAAAAGAGAGATCGCGAAGTTTATCTCAAGGTGTTTAACGTGTCAACGAGTCAAAGCAGAGCATCAAGTGCCAAAAGGTTCATAGCAACCACTTAAAATTCCAAAATGGAAGTGGTAGCACATTACCATGGATTTCATTACTGGTCTTCCCAAGGTTTCTCAAGGCATAGATGCGATTTGAGTTATTGTCGATAGACTAACCAAGTCTGCTCATTTCTTACCTATACAAGAAACTTATTCACTTGAACGTCTTGCTCGTATATACATACATAAGATTGTAAGACTGCATGGTATGCCTGTATCCATAGTTTATGATCGAGACCCAAGATTCACTTCATGATTTTGGGTTAGTTTGCAAAAAGCAATGGGCACAGATTTACGATTTAATTTGACATATCATCCTCAAACGAACGAGCAGTCGGAGAGGACTATTCAAACTCTTGAAGATCTATTAAGACTCTATGTCCTTGACTTCAAAGGAAATTGGGACAAGTTTTTGTCATTAGTAGAATTCTCCTACAATAATAGTTATCAAGCAAGTAATGGCATGGCTCCATTCGAGGCATTGTATGGACGCAAGTGCCATTCTCTAGTATGCTGAGATGAGGTCGGTGAAGCAATGTTGTTGGGACCGAATTTGGTACGCATGACTATGAAAAAGATTCAAATGATCTGGCAACGTATAAAAATCTCACAAGATCGACAAAAGAGTTATGCTAATCTCGATCGGAAGGATGTGGAATTCAATGTTGGAGATCATGTGTTGTTACGTGTAACGCCCCAGGAAAAAATCGAATTTTATGAGAATTAAATTTTTATTTAATTATGTGGATTTAATGAATTTAATTGATTATTTATGGGAGTAAGCTAATTGAAGGTCGTTCTATGACCTAGATATGTCAGAACGTTGTAGTATTTTGGCTACATGGTAGAATTAAAGTGTTTAAATTTCCAAGATGAAAATAAAAGCTTTCCGATAAATTTTTTGAAAAACACTATTCACACATATCTGCTCGAGAATTATTTTTGAACTTCCGAGAAATACGTAATGATAGAATATTGAGGTGAGACGGAATATCTAATAATATTTCAGTTATGAAAAACACAGTTTTTCGCCTGCGGACTTAAAATCTAACAGTTAGGGAAAGTGATTTCCCAGAAGGAATTTAAATGCATATAATGAATTAATCGATGAGAATATAATATGTAGGTATTGTACGAGATAATGAATACGAGTACGATACGATGGATTATACGAGTATGTATGGATGATGGTATGTCGTATATGTTGGATAACTATACGAGTTAGGCTACGAGATTAATACATAAATTATACGTTATGAGGTTTTAAGCCAAATGTATTGAATTTGTAGGATTGTGTAGGAAATTGCAAGTCCAATAAGAATTAAGGTGCAAGCCCAATATTTAGTAATGTTATAGTCCAAGTGTTGGTTAATATAAAATCCAAATCAAATTAATGCAAGCCCAAAAGAGTAATCTAAACTAATTAAACATAAGCCCAAAGTAATGATCCAATGGATTGGGGTGACCTATGGGGCTACCCATGATAGTTTGGGTAATCTTGGTGACCAAGAACTTTATGTGATGGCCAAGTAAGTTATGTAATAAGCAAGTTTACTTAATGAGTACGTAATGAATAGTATGGAGGTGTAGTAAGGAGGTGGATCGTTTAATGACCATTAAGCCCTCATTTAGGATTTCCTATAAATAGCAAGCTTTGTATTCACTTGTTCGTTGTTAGATTTTCATCCAATAACTTATAGCTTGTTGGTTAGATAGAAAAAAGTTAGAAAAGCTAGGAAGTTAAACTTTATATTTCAAGAAACAAGAAGAAGAACAAGGATTAGCAAGAGAACCTCAAGGGTAAGCAAACCTAAGCCATGAAGTTCTTTCTTTTCAATTGTTAGAGAGGTGGGTAGTGGTAGAACATGTATGCTAAGAAGGAGTAAGAATGATGAATCAAAGGGCTTAAGTCTTAATAAGCCGTAAATAAGCCATGTTGTAAGATAAGTAATAAATGAAGTTATGAACTAAGTGAGAACTTGTAAGAAAGTGTAATATGCTACATGAATGAAGTGGTATGATAATAAGAAGCAAGGATTGTGGTTAAAAGATTAACGCCGTGATAAATCATGAGAAATGCAATTATAAGTAGTTTATATTTTTATAAGTTACAAACTCACAAAGAACAAGTAATAACTTATCATGATTATAAGTTAATGGAGTAAGTATGTTAAGATGTAAGTATGTTGAATAAAATCCATTTGAAACGATGAACAAATCATAAGAAACGAAGTTAAGTCGTAATTTACATAATTAGACGATAATCATCGAATTCGTGAAATTCTCGGAATGGAAGTCAAATTTTGATATTGAGCTTGGAAACATTGGTTTTCAATGGAGACAAGTCTTATTTGGCATTATAGAGTTGTGGACTTGAGAATGATAGAATTCTGACTTAGAACGAAGAAACGAGCGTTGAATGTTCACGAACGTTTATCATTTTCGTTAAAAATGGACTAATAGGTGAATTTTTAGTTAACAAAGTCAAATAGATAAAAATTCTTGCATGAACATGTAGAGTATGTGATTTATGAACCGTAGGCTCTTGAACGAGCCAATTCAGACTTATAACGAAGAAGTTACGAGCTCGGAAATCTCATAAAGTCAAAAATCTGTCAAAAATTTCTGAGGCATAGAGTCCGCGCCGCAGCGCAACTCAAGGAGAAAAGCATGTGCCGCAGTGCGAGGCCGAGGCATAGAGCACTGTTAGTTGGCGCCGTAGCGCGGTAGATAACACTAACACTCGCGCCGCAGCGCCGAGTCCGGTCTTTTGGTCCTAAAGCATGGCACCACAGCGCGGCACAAAGAAGGAATGATGGCGCCGCAGCGCCAGCCCTAGGGTTTGCATAGAGAGGATTGGTTATGAAGATAAAAAGAAAGGCAATGAAGTAGTACAAACTTAATAAATATGAAGTAACATTGTTAAGTCATGATTAAACCTTAAGTATGATCACTTAGGGTTGAAGTAAGTCAATTGCATATGAACGTAAGAACGATGTAATGGAAAGTCGGAACCAATAATAACAAATCTAATACACGATTAGATTGAGAAGAAGGGTAAGATTCATTATGAACCATGTAACGCCCGAGAAAAAAATACGATTTTTAGGAGAATTAAAATTTTATTTAATTATGATGATTAAATGAATTTAATTAATTATTTATGGGAGCAAGCTAATTGAAGGTCGTTATATGACCTAGAAATCTCAGAATGTCGTAGTATTTTGGCTACGTGGTAGAATTAGAGTGTTTGAATTTCCAAGACAAAAATAAAAGCTTTCCGAATTTTTTTTCGAAAAATACTATTCACGCATTACTGCTCGGGAATTATTTTTGAACTTCTGAAAAATACGTAACGATAGAATATCGATGTGAGATGGAATATCCAATAATATTTCAGTTATGAAAAATGCAGTTTTTCTCCCGCGGACTTAAAACCTAACGATTGGAAAAAATGACTTTCGAGAAGGAAATGTAATGCGATTAATGAATTAAGCGATTATCATATAATACGTAGGTATGATACGAAGTAATGAATATAAGTAGGATACGAAGTATTATACGAGTATGTGCGAATAATGGTATGTCATATATGATGAATATATATACAACTTAGAATACGAGATGAATATGTAAATTATACGTTATAAGGCTTTAAGCCAAATGTATTGAGTTAGTAGGATTGTGTAGGAAATATTAAGTCCAATCGGATTTGATAAGGCCCATATATAAGGAGGATTAAGTCCAATGTAAATTAAATATGCAAGCCCAAAGTAAATTAATGTAAGCCCAAAATGATTAAGTAGGTTAGTTAAACATAAGCCCAAGCTAAGATCCAATGAGTTAAAGTGATCCATGGGGCAACCCATGATCATGTGGTAAATCTTGGTGACCAAGTGTTGTGGTGAGCAAGAAAAGGAAACTTAAAGGCTAAGTGTTGTGGGGAGAAAGTAAACTTAATGACCAAGTAGACTTAAAGGCTAAGCAATGGATAACTTAAGTAGTGGCCAAGCAAATAATGTGGAGGCCAAGTTAACTTAATGCCTAAGTTAGGAATAGTAAGGAGATGGATGGCCTAATGACCAAACTACCCTAACCTAGCAAGTCCTATAAATAGCAAGCTTCCATTTCATTTGTTGGTTGTTAGTTTTTTATCCAACTTAAGTTGAGAGCTTATTTGGTAGAGAGAATAAGCACATATAAAGCTAGACTTTGTTAGATTTTCCATCAACAACTTATAGCTTATTGGTTTAAGAGAAAAAAGCAAGGAAAGATAGAAGTTAACCTTTGTTATTTCAAGAAGCAAGAAGAAGATTAAGGATTAACAAGTGTTAATCAATAGTAAGTATTCTTGAACCTTGATTCTCTTTCTCTTCCATTGTTAGAGAATGGGGTATTGGTAGAACAAGGATGCTAAGAAGAAGTTGGAATAATGAATCAAAGTGCTTAAGTCTTAATAAGTCGTATAAGTCATGAATAAGTAATTCATTCGTAAATAAGTTACGAACTCATAATAAATGTATAAGAACTTGTGAGAACTTGTAACATGTTCACATTTAAAAAGTGATTATGATAATAAGAAGTAAGAAGAATGGTTAAAAATCATTAACCATAATAAGACATATGGAAAGAAGGCATAAGTCATGAAAATGGAAATATAAGTAATCTATATTTTCATAAGTTACAAACTCATCAAGAATAGGTAATAACTTATCATGTTTATAAGTTAGTGTAGTATGGGTGTCAAGATGTTAATATAATGGATTGAATCCAATTGAAACGGTTTAAAAATCTCAAGTAACTAAGTTTCGCCAGAATTCACATGATTAGACGACAATCGTCGAATTCGTGAAATTCTCGGAATGGAAGTCAAATTTTGATATTGAGCTTGGAAACATTGGTTTTCAATGGAGACAAGTCTTATTTGGCACTATAGAGTTGCGAACTCGAGAATGACCGAATTCTGTCTTAGAACGAAGAAACGAGCGTTGAACGTTCACGAACGTTTATCGTTTTCGTTAAAAACGGACTAATAGGTGAATTTTTTGCAAACGAAGTCGAATAGATAAAATTCTTGCATGACCATGTAGAGTACGTAATTTGTGAACCGTAGGCTCTTAAATGAGCCAATTCGGACTTATAACGAAGAAGTTATGAGCCCGGGAATCTCACATAAAAAGTTAAATGTCAAATTTTTCTGGTGCTAAGCACTGGCGCCGTGGCGCCAGTCAAAGCCAAGAAAGTTACGCCGCAGCGCCAGAAAGGGTTGTGAGCTACTGAAGTTTGGCGCCACAGCATGACAAATAGTGAAGGGACTCGCGCCGCAGCACCGAGTCCGGTGTCCAAGCCCTAATGGTGACGCCACAGCGCGGCATAACAAGGGATCACTGGCGCCGCAGCGCCATCCTCACAACCTTGACAATAAAGAATGGTTACAAGTAGAGCTCGAATGAAAATTGTTCAGAAATGAACTAAAGGACTTAATAAAACATTGTTATGTCATAATTAAACCTCAAGTATGATCACTTAGAGTTAAAGAAAGTTAATTTAATGTGAATGGGAACGATGTACAATAAGTGCACATAACTAATGACGATTGAGTTTCGATTAATAACGAAAGGATGTTAGTAAGCCGTAAGGAAGAATGTTTAACTTGAAAACGAGTTGTGATGATGAAATAAATTCCATTAAGTAATAGAAAAGAAAGAATTTGGTAAGAACGATGTAAAAGAATAACGGCAAGCTGGAACTAATAAATAACAAATCTAATACATGATTAGATTGAGAAGAAGGGTAAGATTCTTTAGGAACTATGTATGTTCATTCATGACCTAATGTGGTATGTTATGTGATTATGCATTATAGAGACCGTAAAGACTCAAAGGAAAAATTATTATACTGTAGCAGACGCTGAAGGCAAGATTTTCTAAACGATTGTCTAACCTTCGTGTTAGCCAGGTTTTCAAATGATTCACGTTATGAGATGCATGTATGATTTTAAAGAAAGGGTCGAAGCCAGTTTTAACTCGGCTAGAATAATCATGATAGATTGATTTATTTATTTACAAGTCTTTCACTATAGAACTGTTAACGCTATCCTATGCCAAGTATTTGGTACGGATTCAAAGGTAAGTTTGTTTAGGAACAAATAAATATATTTTCATCGATTATTCGATGGGCACGTGAGGTTGCCAAAACTTAAACGTACATACGTTTAAGGGATATAATGTTGATCAACATAGAGTACTATAGGTTGAACACCTAGAAGTGCTCGTAAGATATGCAGGACTTACGGACTTCGTGCCGGGTTGTCCTTTTTAAAGAAACTATAAGACGTTCACGTCTTGAACCAGAATTGATGTATTACTGAATATTGTCATTGTAAAACGTTTTGAAGGAAAAGGAATGCAATTTTGAGTTATTAATAGTACTTCGTAACTACTATTCAGTTATTGAAGATATATGTTTTCTATGTTTCAAGCATGCTTTTAAAATGAAATTGTTGTACTTGCTGAGCTTATTATGCTCACTCTTGCTTGAACTATATGAATGCAGCTAGACCGAATGGACCGAAGGATTCAACAAGGATAACGAGAAGGCTAAAGCGAACTTGTAGATTACCTATGTAATAGTATAGGTTTGTAATGATAATATTCGATATTATGACAATAACAAATGTAATGGTTATAAAGAACCTGGGGAATGTTAGTATTATTTTGGAATATATAGAAGACATATTCATTCTTTTGGGGCATTTCAATTGAATGTTTGTGTGAACTGTAGCACCGTGGAGCACCATATGTTGGGTTGGAAAAGACCCGAATTTAGGGGCGTCACAGGTTGGTATCAAAGCATTAGGTTATAAAACTTAAGGGGGGGAAGAACCTTAGGCTAATAACCTCGTTAAGGAAGAGAAGTCTGAAGGAAGTAAACTCGAGCTTAACTTGAGTTGAATGAGTCAATAAGGTCTTGAGGAAACTCAGTACCGGAAGATTTAAAAGATGGAAAGTAACCATAAATAAATTAAATGTGGTTTGTGCTTATACTATGGTGTGTTATGTACTAATCAACATATGTGTTATTGTAGGATGTCGAACGATAGCTTGATGTATAGAGATATACACGTGGTGAACGACGAGTAGGTGAACAGAGTAGAGCCTGTACCCATGCCAGTGGTGGAGGTACCATTAGTGATTTTAGAGGAGTCAGAGCCAGAGGAGTATTTTTCTGAGGAGAACTACTCCGAGGGAGAGATGGATATAGCATCATATCTTCATATTATGAACGATGTGGAGGAGGGAATGGAGGCAACATCAGTGGCTACAGTGGTATCTACACCATAGTCATCACCTCCAGATGCAATGAGATCATTGTATCTGGCAGAGCTTGACAAGAATGTGTAACTGAGTACAGTTGTGCAAAATCAGAATGAAGAGATTAGTGCTCTTTATGAAGTGAAGGAGTCTGCAGAAGCAGATTCTGAGTCAGAGCATGATGAGAAGGTGCTCATGATAAATAAGGCTAGGGATTTTAAGAAGGAGGTCGATGAGCTTCATAAAGAACTAGGAGAGAAGAATCAGAAGATAGCACGGATGTCTTACATCCATAAGAGTGCTCATAAGGATTTCAAGCTTAAAGTTTCTTGTCATCCCATGGGGTCAGGACAAACTCGACATACGATTAGTCGGGATAAAAGGTAATAGCTTTTATGAAGTACCATTTCGGGATAAAAAGGTAATAGCTTTTGGTTATGAGAACAAATTGTAAATAGTTTCAAACTATGAAGAAGTATATGAATATAAAGAAGTTTTCTTTTAATATGATTTGTTATAGTGCGAGTTGGTATGTGGAAAATAATAATGAAGTAAGTACATGGATAATAATGAAATTTTATTTATTAGAAAGTGATGCCATGGAGAAGACAACGTAATCAGGAAGTAGAATAACATAATGATAACCAAGGGGGTTAAAACAACCCTATGCAAGAGTTCGTTAATTTATTAACGGCTGTATTTAACCAAACCGGGAGTAGATTACTCGCGGAACCTAGGGTAGCCAGAACGACTACCTTTAAAGAGTTTAAATGTGACACCCCCAAATCTGGTACTTACATTTCCACAGGATTTGGTGTTCATGACACAAATATCATTTTTCTATCTACCCATAATAAATGTAAGCCAAGCAATAGATAGAATAAAAATCTTTCCATTAAGGGTTACAACATCTGAATAATAATAATACAATCCCAGGTTAACTAACCTTAAAACATCTGTGCGGAATCATAAATAAATAAGTCTTAATAACATCACACTCAAGTCTTAAACATAAATACATCATTTAATAAAAATAACAAGTCTTCATCACTTGCTAACTTTGCCCTTGCCTTTACTAGTGGAAGGTTCATCACTTCTTTCATTCTTAACTGCAATGTTATTATTAAGCAAGAGTGAGCACAAATGCCTACAAGTATAAAAAAAATGAAATAACAGTATAATAACATGTGAATAATTTAAGACATCTGAATAAAAACTCAACTTTTGAATCAAGAGTGAATAACAAAAATCAAAAGAATTCTGAGGGTCATAAGACCTTGAACTATGTCCTAGGTTAACAAGAGTTATACTTAGAAACCTTTAACAGTCATAAGACTATGGACCTTCTTCTCGTACTTAGGGGGATCAGCTCTTAGTACCCTACTGTGCACAATATCTTAACGCTAAAGCGTAAATAATTCCTTATACGGGGTTGTTCATCTCAGTTTGACGTTCGAGTCCACACCAAAGGAAGTTTGGTTTGGATAATTCATCAAGGGTTCTGAATTTTAGAACGCTCATCAACTAAGGACTAGTTGAATCATTAAGGTTTTACTAGTCTAATAAGGTTCAACAATAATTGATATTTGATTTGAATAATAATCTCAAAAGTATACAATAGGACAATTATTGTATAACTGAATCATGCTTTGAAAAGATAATCAATCTTTAATATAACATTTGAACTTGAATGATAGTAATGATAATTTACTCGAGGTAAATAATAAACTTGAACAATAATGATAAATAGGGTTAGGAAACTTGCCTCGTGCGTAGATTACACTTTAACTAAGTACGTTCTTTGAATTAAATCCTATATACCATTCATATACACAATACCAGTTAATTATAATTTAACTAATCAACATAAAATCATTCTCATTGTCTACTTTAATTATTGACGATACTTAGTCAATTTATCTCATTATCACATAATTTGCACTTCATGAATAATAATCTAATTATGTATTCAATAATTTAAATCACGTGTAATTATGTTATTTACATGTTTAAATAACTATTTTTATCATCACATTATACCTCTAACATGTTTACATGTTCATTACATCAATTCACTAACACTTGCTAGACTTTAATATTTTAAAAATCTCATTTCTGAATTTTTCTGGAGAGTGGCGCTGCGGCGCCACTGATACACGTGATCGTCGCGCTGCGGCGCGGTGGCGCTGCAGCCGGACACTTGACGCTGTGGCGCTGTGGTGCCGTGGCTCGAGTCTTGGCGCTACGGTGCGGTAGCGCTGCGGCGCGGGACCTCAGTTCTAGAGTTGGCGCCGCGGCGTGAGACTCCAGATTTTGTTTCCCAGTTCGCGAAGAACATAGAGTTCAGCGAAAAGGACACTAAATAATCCTTAATTTCACTAATTTAACATACTCACATGTTATAATTCATGTATAATCATAATACAACATCTATAAAGTGATTTTAACCAATTAAAACATATAATCACAGAATTAAAACATAAAATTTTCCTCTGTTCTTGATGTTCTTAAAGTTTTTAACATAAATTTCGAAAATTCAACGCCACGGATTCGTTATAAGGCCAAATCTATTCATTTAAAGTTTGGTCTCTTCGTATTAACATGTACAATAATATACGAGTGTAAAATTTACGAAAACATTTATGTTTGATATACTAAAATCACGTATAAGGCCATATGGCCAAAAACCCAAACTCTGTATATTTTTGAAATAGCAAGTCATCAGATTACGAAACTTAGGATATGGAATCATGCAATATATATAAAAACACGTTATGCCACTCGAATTATTACACATATCATGATCATAACACCAATTCCCAATTCACAGAGATTTTATAAAAGCTTTGAAAGCCATTTTTATAAAAACTTGAATACGTGAAATTTAGAATTTGGAAAGGAGGAGATTACTATGTAGAGTATAAAGCATAGATTTAGAATTTCTCACTCTCAAATCTCCTTCACAACTCACAATTTCTCTTTGACAATTCTCTTTGTGAACTCTAAGAAATATGCTCTACTTGTTTTCTAGACTTAGGAATAATAAGAAATAAAAAGAAGACGTCGTATTCAATTGAACTGACGCTTTGAACTAACGCGTTAAGGTCAGTTACCCATCATGGGTAACTGATCTCAACTCCCTCTAAGGCCATGTTTGGCTAGCAAGAGTAGATTATAAAACTATTTAATTTAATAAATCTTTATCATATAGTTTAATTCATGTCACACCCAATTCAAATATATTTTCTCATTAATTAATAATGTTAAATTATTAAATCTCTAATTAATTATTACATTAATTAAAATAACATGGCTTATTAAATATTTCTTTTTAATACAATAAGCTCACATAATCACATACTTCGAATAATAAAATTCTCCACATTAATTTAATAAATGTAACACATATAATTAAATTAATCTATCACAATCGCATCAATTAATTATTTATTCCAATAATTAAATCATCGAAAATATTTATCTAATTCAATAAATATTAGAAATTAATTACAAAATTCTCGTTTGTCACATTAAAAGCATAGGTCCACCGGTGTTTAAAGGAACGACGGACCTAATAGAGGCCCAGACATGGGTAAAAGAAATAGAGAAGGCGTTTGTTATTACAAACGTAGTTGAGGCGCAAAAGACTTCTTTTGCGACTTATATTATGAAATGGGAAGCTAACTTTAGGTGGGAGGCTCACCAGGGTGGGGCTAGAACAAATATGGTAACAAGTGAACAATTCAAGAAGGTTTTCTTCGAGAATTATCTCCCGCAAGGGAGGATGGAGATTAAGTTCTTAGAACTTGAACTAGCGGACGTGACCATTCCCCAGTATGCGGCCAAATTCAATGAAATGGCAAGGTTTGTTCCACACCAAGTGGACACTGAGGAGAGAAAGGCTCGTAGGTTTGAGCAGGGCTTGAAACCCTGGCTCTATAGTAAGATTGTGGTGTTCCAAAGGGTTTCTTATGGGACCATTCCGGAGAAGGTAATTATAACAGAGGGTGGTAGTGAGGCGTTGACTCAATGCCATAAAGAGAGAAAGAATAACAGTAAGGGAGAGGGAGGAACCATAGCGGAGAAGGCCAGTGGTAGTATGCCAAAATGGATAAAATTTTAACTCTGGGAATACTAGAGTGGGATAAGGGGATCCAAAGCGTAGAATCAAAGCGTGTAAAACATGTGGAAAGACACATTTAGGAGTCTGTTTGAAAAGGAGTATAAGTACATTTAATCGTTAAGGTAGAGAGTGAAGAAATAATTTTCGTTGATTATATTCGTGGAAATCATCTCATGAATAAGAAAGGTAAGCAAGTATCGGTAGATAAGTACCGATAAAGTTAAGAGAATTTGAAGTAATTCTCGGTACGAATGGGTTGATTAACCATAGAACTTTAATAAATTGTGTAAGGAAAAGTATAAATCTTTGGTTTTCTAAGAAACCCAAGGTAGTAATTTACGGTGATAAATCACCAAAATTTTCTTGTTGTCTAATTAGGACGCAATCTAGAAGGATGTTAAGACAAGTTTAGGTTATGGTACAATCGTAACCTTTGATAGTTAACATATGGGAGATGGGCTAAACAATTCCTTCAGAGAGCGAAGGTATATACGAAACTGGCAACTGATCTAACTCACTGTGATGGCAATGTAGATGAGACGGGAACTTGTTTGTTGGTTGTTTGTGGGAAACCACTTAGAGTACCATATGGACTACTAGCAGAGAAGTAATGTGTGCTGAGACCTAGAGAAGTAATAAGAAAAGATAAGAATGTAAATCATCAAAGATGACGAACGTATTAAGTATGACATCTCTGTATGTCATGAAGCTGTAAGTCGATAATAAAAGTAGGTTGCGTAAACTTAGGTTGAAAGAGCGCGAACCCTAAGAAGTAAAGTTAAGTAAACCAATGCGTAAGTCAAATATATAACTAATAAGTTAACGGTTAAGAATAAATAACCGTTGCCCATGATTGATGATCTAATTATTCAATTAAAAGGGGCAAAGTATTTTTCCATGATAAATTTGTGTATGGGGTATCGTCAGTTGAAAGTGAGGAAAAGGGAAGGTACCTAAGATGACGTTCAGAACTCGTTATAGTTATGACAAGTTTCTGGTTATGTCGTTTAGGTTGACTAATGTACTGAAGTTAGGTTTTTCGTAAGGGGCGCTGAACAAGTCAGTGGCAAATTGATAGGGATGTTGGGAATGAGATGTGAGAAAGGACAGATAAGTGAATCACCTGTATTTTCTTTATTAGATGATACGAGGAATTTTGTAGTGTATCTCGTTATTTTGCATGGAAGACATGATTGCGTGCTCTTATAGGATGGCGATGCCATTGTGTATGCATCACGCTAGTTAAATGATTATGAGAAGGTCTATCCTACTTATGATCTAGAATTGGCAGTGGTAGTTTTTTTAATTAAAAATCTGAAGATATTATTAATATGAGGAGAAAGGTGAGATATACACGGACTCTAAGAGTCTGAAATATATCTCCACTCATAAGTAGTTGAATAGGAGGTAAAGAAGGTGATTAGAATGGATAAGAGATTATGATGGTGATATGTTATATCATACAGGGAGGTAAGCGTGGTAACCGATGCATTGGGTAGGAAGAGTAGGGAAAAGCTATCAATGTTAACAACTCAGAATGAGTTATTAACGGAGATGACGAGAAAGGAGTTAGAAGTTAGATTACGGAATAAAGGGGTAGAAATGTTATTCCCAACAGAGACTCAATCCACGATAATGGAACGAGTTAATTAAGTACAACTAGTTAACGAGGAGTGCAAACGAATGAAGAAGAGGATGCAGGATAAATAGAAGATAAAGTAAAATCTTGGTTTGAGGGAAGAATTTGAGTTCCAAATAATTAGGAATTAAAAGAAGGACTAATAAAGGGAAGATAGCGTAATATGTTAATAAGTGGTTAACTTCCAACTCAAATTACTGATAGGAAGTGACAAGTCATGTAAATTAAGATAATAACTTCGGTGAAGGTGAAATGAAAGAACCACAATGTCGAAGAAGCATTGTGGGAATTCGAGATTAAAATGAAGAAAATTTTTCCTCATTTGTTTATATAAGTATAGCGAGATTATGGGGACATAATCCTTATGAGGAGGGAAGAATGTAACGCCCGAGAAAAAAATCGAATTTTTAGGAGAATTAAAATTTTATTTAATTATGATGATTAAATGAATTTAATTGATTATTTATGGGAGCAAGCTAATTGAAGGTCGTTATATGACCTAGATATGTCAGAATGTCGTAGTATTATGGCTACGTGATAGAATTAAAGTGTTTGAATTTCTAAGATAAAAATAAAAGCTTCCCGAGAAATTTTCCGAAAAACACTATTCACTCATTTCTGCTTGGGAATTATTTTTGAACTTTCGAAAAATACGTAACGATAGAATATCGATGTGAGATGGAATATCCAATAATATTTCAGTTATGAAAAACGTAGTTTTTCACTTGCGGACTTGAAACTTAACGATTGGAGAAAATGACTTTCGAGAAGGAAATGTAATGTGATTAATGAATTAAGCGATTATCGTATAATACGTAGGTATTATATGAAGTAATGAATATGAGTAGGATACGAAGTATTATACGAGTATGTGTGAATAATGGTATAGCGTATACGATGAATACATATACAAGTTAGAATACGATATGAATACGTAAATTATACGTTATAAGGCTTTAAGCCAAATGTATTGAGTTAGTAGGATTGTGTAGGAAATATTAAGTCCAATGGGATTTGATAAGGCCCATATATAAGGAGGATTAAGTCCAATGTAAATTAAATATGTAAGCCCAAAGTAAATTAATGTAAGCCCAAAATGATTAAGTAGGTTAGTTAAACCTAAGCCCAAGCTAAGATCCAATGAGTTAAGGTGATCCATGGGGCAACCCATGATCATGTGGTAAATCTTGGTGGCCAAGTGTTGTGGTGAGCAAGAAAAAGAAACTTAAAGGCTAAGTGTTGAGGGGAGAAAGTAAACTTAATGAACAAGTAGACTTAAGGGCTAAGCAATGGATACCTTAAGTAGTGGCCAAGTAAATAATATGGAGGCCAAGTTAACTTAATGCCTAAGCTAGGAATAGTAAGGAGGTGGGTGGCTTAATGACTGAACTACCCTAGCCTAGCAAGTCCTATAAATAGCAAGCTTTTATTTCATTTGTTGGTTGTTAGTTTTTCATCCAACTTAAGTTGAGAGCTTATTTGGTAGAGAGAATAAGCACATATAAAGCTAGACTTCCTTTGTTAGATTTTCCACCAACAACTTATAGCTTATTGGGTTGAGAGAAAAAAGCAAGGAAAGATAGAAGTTAACCTTTGTTATTTCAAGAAGCAAAAAGAAGATTAAGGATTAGCAAGTGTTAATCAAGAGAAAGTATTCTTGAACCTTGATTCTCTTTCTCTTCCATTGTTAGAGAATGGGGTATTGGTAGACCAAGCATGCTAAGAAGGGGTTGGAATAATGAATCAAAGTGCTTAAGTATTAATAAGTCGTATAAGTCATGAATAAGTAATTCATTCGTAAATAAGTTAGGAACTCATAATAAATGTATAAGAACTTGTGAGAACTTGTAAAATGTTCACATTTATAAAGTGAGTATGATAATAAGAAGTAAGAAGAATGGTTAAAAATCATTAACCATAATAAGCCATATGGAAAGAAGACATAAGTCATGAAAATGGAAATAAAAGTAATCTATATTTTCATAAGTTACAAAATCATCAAGAATAGGTAATAACTTATCGTGTTTATAAGTTAATGTAGTATGGGTGTCAAGATGTTAGTATAATGGATTAAATCCAAGTGAAATGGTTTAAAAATCTCAAGTAACGAAGTTTCGCCGGAATTCACACGATTAGACGACAATCGTCGAATTCGTGAAATTCTCGGAATGGAAGTCAAATTTTGATATTGAGCTTGGAAACATTATTTTTCAATGGAGACAAGTCTTACTTGGCATTATAGAGTTGTGGACTCGAGAATGATCGAATTTCGACTTAGAACGAAGAAACGAGCGTTGAACGTTCACGAACGTTTATCGTTTTCGTAAAAATGGACTAATAGATGAACTTTTAGCAAACAAAGTCGAGTAGATAAAATTCATCTATGACCACGTAGAGTACGTAATTTGTGAACCGTAGGCTCTTGAATGAACCAATTCAGACTTATAACGAAGAAGTTATGAGCCCGTGAATCTCACATAAAAAGTTAACTGTCAAATTTTTCTGGTGCTGAGCATTGGCGCCGCGGCGCTAGTAAAAGCCAAGAAAGTCACCCCGCAGTGCCAAAAAGGGCTGTGAGCTACTGAAGTTTGGCACCGCAGCGCGACAAATAGTGAAGGGACTCGCGTCGCGGCGCCGAGTCCGGTGTCCAAGCCCTAATGGTGACGCCGCAGCGCGGCATAACAAGGGATCACTGGCGCCGCAGCGCCAGCCTCACAACCTAGACAATAAAGAATGGTTACAAGTAGAGCTCAAATGGAAATTGTTTAGAAATGAACTAAAGGACTTAATAAAACATTGTTAAGTCATAATTAAACCTCAAGTATGATCACTTAGAGTTAATGAAAGTTAATTGAGTGTGAATTGGAAACGATATACAATAAGTGTACTTAACAAATGACGATCGAGTTTCGATTAATAATGTAAGAATGTTAGTAAGCCGTAAGGAAGAATGTTTAACTCGAAAACAAGTTGAGATAATAAAATAAATTCTATTAAGTAATAGAAAAGAAAGAAGTTGGTAAGAACGATGTAAAAGAATAACGGTAAGCTGGAACTAATAAATAACAAATCTAATACATGATTAGATTGAGAAGAAGGGTAAGATTCTTTAGGAACTATGTATGTTCATTCATGACCTAATGTGGTAAGTTATGTGATTATATGTTGTAGAGACCGTAAAGACTCAAAGGAAAAGTTATTATACTGTAGTAGACGCTAAAGGTAAGATTTTCTAAACTCTTGTCTAACCTTCGTGTTAGTCAGGTTTTCAAATGATTCACGTTATAAGATGCATGTATGATTTTAAAGAAAGGGTCGAAGCTAGTTTTAACTCGGCTAGAGTAATCATGATAGATTGATTGATTTTGTAAGACCCCAACTTTTATAAATAAAGATAAATTTTCTATAAATATCATTTTTGAATATTATGGAGTTAATTTGATATAATGTTATAGTTGTGGATAATATTTATAAATTTTGCAAAATACGAAAGTTGTTATATAATATTCGATTGGTCGGGGAATATTCGTTTTAACAGGGAATATTTGTACAACGGCACAATCATTGGTGGACCCCACAACGGAATTATTGTCGGATCGAGAAAACGACAAAAATATTTTATTAAAAATAACGGCGAAAGTTTTACCGTTGTTACTGTTGAACTACTCGGTAGTAAAAGTACAGTAATACGTGTGGTTGCATAGTAGCACACGGTATTGATTATTAATGTTTATGTGAGAAGTCACTCAGTTTGATTCAATTATTGTCAGTTAATAATATGAATTATTTAGCGATAATGACGTTTTGTTTTAGTCGTATTATTAACGTAATAAAACAGAAACATCTTTTTATATAAAACAGAATATTTTATTAAAATTATTCTATAAATAGAATATATTATATTTTATTTAAAAGATTTTTCTTTAAATATGGACCGTCAGATTAAAGTAATCAATCTGGACCGTTCATGGATTAGTTACTATGCATTCTATTTTTCTATAAATAGCAGCTCATTCCTTCATTATTTCTTATGAATTCACTAAACTCTAGAGAGAGAAACTATAGAGAGAAACAATAGAGAGAGAGAAGAAGAGTATTCTGCTACTTAACTACTTCCTTATTTCAGCTCTTCTTTAAAATAGTAAGGGGTGTTATTCTTTCTTATTCATGAAGAGAACTGTTGTTATTCCATTTCTTATTATTCTGTTGGAATAACCTGTATACGCGGTCTACCCTATACTTGGTGACATTCTTCTATTATTCTGTTGGAACATCCTGTCTGTGTATTTTACATCGGACATGGTTCCGTTTTTATTATTATTCTGTTGGAATATCCTGTCTGTGTGTTTTACACTGGACCTGGTTCCGTTTTTATTATTATTCTGTTGGAACATCCTGACTATGTGTTTTACACTGGACCTGGTTCCATTATTTATTATTCTGTCGGAATATCCTGTCTGTGCGTTTACGCCGGACCTGGTTCCATTATTTATTATTCTGTCGGAATATCCTGTCCGTGTGTTTATGTTGGACCTGGTTCCATTATTTATTATTCTGTCGGAATATCCTGTCTGTGCATTTACGCCGGACCTGGTTCCATTATTTATTATTCTGTTGGAATATCCTGTCTGTGCGTTTACGCCGGACCTGGTTCCATTATTTATTATTCTGTTGGAATAACCTGTCTGTGCGGTCTATCGCATGCATGGTGATTTCTTTTATTATTCCATTCTTTATTGTACTCAGTTGGTTAAGTTTTGACTTCTATACTCCATGAAATTTGTGGAATATCCTTGATAATTGCTTTTCATCCAGTATCTTTTCATGAAAATATTCTTCTAAGCATTCTTGAATTTTACTTCACAAAGCAGTATCATGTTGACAATTTGGACGTTGTTAATTCTTGGATAAATTAATTCTTGAACTTGTTTTATTGAATTCTTATATCATTGTCATCATCCTCATGTTTATAAAATGTTGAAAGTCATCTGTGGCCTGTAGTGCATAGATGGACTTGGTATGATTATGACCAGGGATTATTCTATATAATCATGACCGTAATGTTACAAATGATGTGGTAAAAGTCCTCATTGGCCCGTAGTGCATTGATGGACAGTTGTTGGCATGATCATGACCATTAACGAATACACGAATATCCTTGGCCGTAGTGCAGGGGTGATTCGATGATGTGGATTATTTTATTAAGCTGAGTCCCAATGATAACAGTGTTGAAAAACCTTTTAAATCATAAAAGATAGTAGAGTTTATTTTCTACTTGACTCTTTTAATGGATTGCTTGTTCCGCTGCAGTTAAACTTGATGTCTATTATATTTTATCAGTTTAACATTGTTGAAGGCTAATGATAATTTATTCTGCATTATCTTAGTCATAATATTTCTTACTGGGCTAGTTGAGCTCACCCTTTCTTTCACTGTTCTCTTCAGGAAATGAGAACGTAGCTGGGGCAATTCGGGGAACGGAGTGATGGTTCGAATGATAGTATTAGTTAGTAGTCCTCACTATTCTATGTAATAGTGTGTTAATAAATGTAATGAGGACTCCTTTTGAGTACGAATACTCTCTAGAAGATAATATTTGTATTCAAACTCACAGTTTATATTTTGTCGTATTGTACATGACAGCTGTATTAGTAAGTTGTATTTATATTCTGTACTTTGTATCTGACGACCCAAGATGGGTGATGTATACCTAATTTTGGGGGCATCACAGTTAGTATCAGAGCTTAGGGATATGATCCCTGGCTAAGATGTGAGAATAGAACTCGGAGGGGAGAAACGGGGAATTCCTTCGCTAGTATGACCTACCTAAGTTTATTTGCATGGTATTTAATTGGTCGGTCATAATATAAGGATAATATATGACATATCAATTAACTTTTATTTTGTGGCAGTATCTGAAAATGGCATCTGAGAATGTTGAGAATAGCAATGGAGCACAGGCGACTGTTGATTCACCACATATCAATATTCAGAATAATGTGCATCAGGAAGGTGACAGTCCTCATGCAAACAACAACACTGACCAGATGATGAATGATGGAATGTTCAGAAATTTTATGCAGTTCATGCAACAGCAGGCGAGAGTGGCTCCTGTCCAAAATATAGGGGGAAACACTGAAAACTCTCGGACGGTCACCGCTAAACAGTTCAAGGAGCTGGGACCACCAGAGTTTAAGGGAGAGCCAAAACCACTTATAGCGAAAACATGGATAAAGCAGATTACCAAGATATTTGATGTCTTGGGATGCTCCGAGGAGCAAAAGGTTCCCTTTGCCGCCTTTATGTTGCGAGGAGAGGCAGATTACTGGTGAGAATCGATTAAGCGTACTCAACCTGCCGCACTGAAGATGTCTTGGGAGAAGTTCCAAGAGCTGTTCAATGACAAATACTTTCCCGAAAGTGTTCGTCACATGAAAGAGGTGGAATTTATCAAGTTGGAGCAAAACAACATGACCGTGTCGCAGTACGAAGCCAAGTTTGCTGAGTTGTCCCGGTTTACGTCCCACTTGGTGGATAATGAAGAGAGAATGACGCGAATGTTTTTGAGAGGTTTGAAACCTGAGATATGTCAACATCTTATTTCTCATAAACTGTGTTTGTATTCAGATGTTGTGAATAGGGCTCAGTTAGTGGAGCGCGATAACGAGTCAACGCAACCAAAAGAGAGCAGTCGACAAAATGATAATACCAGTGAGAGCGGTCATCGAAGCGGTGACAACAAGCGTGGAGGGAATTAATAGGCCAGAAATGGTAACCACTTCGGTGGTAATCAGGGCCAAAACAATAAGAATGGTCATTTCAAGAAGAGGAGATTCAACAATGATGGAAAGACGTCAGCACCATCACTCGTTGTTAAGGAAGGAGAACGACCACCTATCATATGTTTCAAATGCGGAGGGGAGGGGCACATCAGTCCAAACTGCGCGATGCCGGCTAAAGCATGTTATAATTATGGAAGAGAAGGTCATTTAGCTCGATTTTGTCGTTTACCAAAAACAAGTTCAGTCAAGATGGAGACACCAAAGGCCATCCCAGAAAAGTCAAAACTGATAGTGCAAGGGAGAGCGTTTGTTGTGACCTCCCAGAAAGCAAGGAACCCGAATGAGGTCATCACGGGTAAGCTTATCATAAACTCTAACGAAGTTTATACTTTATTTGATACCGGTTCTACCCATTCTTTTATTTCTCCTACTTGCGCTCATCGATTAAATTTGATTCCGGAGAAATTAGACTTTGACTTATCTGTTGAAACTCCATTGGAAGAAACCTTCATTACATCTACGGTTTATAAGTCTTGTTTGGTTCAAGTTGGTACCCACACATTACCTGTCGATCTGATTTCATTAAAAATACTTGCATTTGACGTGATTCTAGGGATTGATTGGTTAACTACTCATCATGCAAAAATTGATTGTTTTCATAAGGTTGTTAGCTTTCATATTCCTAATCGACCTATTATGTGAATTCAAGCAACCAAACCATTAAAATCAATCGCTGTCATCTCAAGCCATAAAGCTATTCGTTTATTGAAAAATGGATGTCAAGCTTTCTTAGCTCATGTCACGGATCTAAACAAAAATACGTCAGTTTTGAATGATATTTCTATTGTTAATAAATTCCCTGACGTATTTCCTGAAGAACTTCCTGGCCTACCCCCAGAGCGTGAAATTGAATTTTGTATCGACCTTGAACCCGGTACAAAACCCATTTCCAAAGCCCCATATCGAATGGCTCCTTTTGAACTTCAGGAGTTAAAGATCCAACTGCAGGAATTGTTAGACATTGGCTTTATTCGTCCTAGTACTTCTCCTTGGGGTGCTCATGTGCTATTCGTGAAGAAGAAAGATGGAAGTATGCGACTTTGTATTGATTATCGGGAGTTGAATCATGTCACCATCAAAAACAGGTACCCATTGCCACGTATTGATGACCTGTTTGACCAGTTGCAAGGAGCACAATTCTTTTCAAAGATCGATCTTTGTTCCGGATATCATCAGCTGAAGGTTAGAACTGAGGATATTCCAAAGACGGCTTTCAGAACTCGGTACGGGCATTATGAATTCCTAGTCATGTCCTTTGGATTGAATAATGCTCCTGCTGCCTTCATGGATATGATGAACCGGGTATTTAAGGAATATTTGGATCACTTTATGGTCGTCTTTATTGATGACATCCTTATTTATTCCAAAAGTTGTGAAGATCATGAGCAACACTTGAGGCTGGTACTTCAATAGCTACGTGAATACAAGCTTTATGCCAAGTTGAAGAAATACGAGTTCTGGTTGGAAGAGGTAGCATTCCTTGGGCACGTAGTATCAAGTCGTGGAATATCGGTTGACCCGACAAAGATTGAAGCTATTCAAAGCTGGGAGCACCGTAAATCAGTGACCGAAGTACGTAGCTTTCTTGGTTTGGCTGGTTATTATTGGAGATTCGTGGAAGGATTTTCTCGAATCGCTACTCCATTAACTCAGCTGACTCGGAAAGATACAAAGTTCGGTTGGAGCGAAGAATGTGAGCAGAGTTTTTAGGAACTCAAGAGGAGACTCATTTCAGCACCTGTTCTAACAATACCATCTGGCTCGGAGGGATTTGTCATCTACAGTGATGCTTCGAGCAAAGGGTTGGGATGCGTTCTCATGCAACATAGAAAAGTCATAGCCTATGCATCAAGACAACTCAAGGAATATGAGAGGAATTGTCCTACTCATGATCTAGAGTTGGCAGCTGTTGTATTTGCACTTAAAATTTGGAGGCATTACTTGTATGGGGAGAAGGTGGAGATCTTTACGGATCATAAAAGCCTCAAATATTTCTTCACTCAAAAGGAGCTCAACATGCGACAACGACGTTGGCTTGAACTGTTGAAAGATTATGATCATACCATTCAATACCATCCTGGAAAAGCGAACGTGGTAGCTGACGCATTGAGTAAAAGATCATATGCAAGTACGAGTGCGATATTGTCAACACAAAGGCCCATTTTATGTGACTTGCAAAGGATGGACATGGAGTTAAAGACTCTAGGGACCCATGTGATGATGGCGAATATACGAGTAGAACCGACTTTAATCGATAAAGTTAAAGCTGCTCAAGCTACAGACCTGGAGCTGATGCGTATGAGGAAGAAAGTGCAAGAAGGTGCTATGTCGGAAGTAAGAATCGATGAAGAAGGAATACTTCGAGTCAACTCCAGACTTTGTGTTCCTAACAACCCTGATTTAAAGTATGAAATCATGATGGAGGCGCACAACACACCGTTTGCAATCCATCCTGGAAGTACCAAAATGTATCATGATCTTCGTCATACATTTTGGTGGAGCAATATGAAGAGAGAGATAGCGTTGTTTATCTCAAGGTATCTAACTTGTCAACGAGTCAAAGCGGAGCATCAAGTACCAAAAGGTCCATTGCAACCACTTGAAATTCCAGAATGGAAGTGGGAGCACATTATCATGGATTTCGTTACCGGTCTTCTTAGGGTTTCTCAAGGTATTGATGCGATTTGGGTCATTGTTGATAGATTGACCAAGTCTGCTCATTTCTTATCGATACGAGAAACTTATACACTTGAACGTCTTGCTCGTACGTACATAAACGAAATTGTAAGACTACATGGTATGCCAGTATCCATAGTTTCTGACCGAGACCTAAGATTCACTTCACGATTTTGGGTTAGTTTATAAAAAGCTATGGGCACGGATTTACGATTTAGTTCAGCATATCATCCTCAAACGGACGGACAATCAGAGAGGACTATTCAAACTCTTAAAGATCTATTAAGACTCTGTGTCTTAGACTTCAAGGGAAGTTGGGACAAGTTCTTACCATTGGTGGAGTTTTCCTACAACAACAGTTATCAAGCAAGTATTGGCATGGCTCCATTCGAAGCATTGTATGGAAGAAAATGTCGTTCTCCAGTATGCTGGGATGAGGTGGGTGAAGCAACGTTGTTGGGACCGGAGTTGGTACGTATGACTACAGAAAAGATTCAAATGATCCAACAACGTATAAAAACCTCACAAGATCGACAAAAGAGTTATGCTGATCTTCATCGAAAGGACGTGGAACTTGATATAGGAGATCATGTGTTCTTACGTGTTGCTCCATGGAAAGGAGTTACGAGATTTGGAAAGAGAGGAAAGCTCAATCCTCGATTCATCGGTCCATTTTTAATCCTCGATCGAATAGGAACTGTGGCTTATAGACTCGCTTTACCGCCAAGTATGTCTCGTGTTCATAACGTTTCTCACATATCCATGTTACGCAATTATGTGGAAGACCCGAACCACATTATTGAGTTAGAACCGGACGAAATAGTGGAGGATTTGACGTATGAAGAAGCTCCTGTTCAAATCTTGGATAAGAAGGAACATATTCTACGCTCCAAGGTTATACCTCAAGTCAAAGTTTTGTGGAGAAACCACGATGTTGAGGAAATGACTTGGGAGTTAGAATCTGAAATGAAATCAAGGTATCCTTACCTCTTCGACATACCAGGTACGTACCCTAATTTCGAGGGTGAAATTTCATAAGAAGGGGATGTTGTAAGACCCCAACTTTTATAAATAAAGATGAATTTTCTATAAATATCATTTTTGAATATTATGGAGTTAATTTGATATAATGTTATAGTTGTGGGTAATATTTATAAATTTTGCAAAATACGAAAGTTGTTATATAATATTCGATTGGTCGGGGAATATTCGTTTTAACAGGGAATATTCGTACAACGGCACAATCATTGGTGGACCCCACAACGGAATTATTGTTGGATCGAGAAAACGACAAAAATATTTTATTAAAAATAACGGCAGAAGTTTTACCATTGTTACTGTTGAACTACTCGGTAGTAAAAGTACAGTAATACGTGTGGTTGCATAGTAGCACACGATATTGATTATTAATGTTTATGTGAGAAGTCACTCAGTTTGATTCAATTATTGTCAGTTAATAATATGAATTATTTAGCGATAATGACGTTTTGTTTTAGTCGTATTATTAACGTAATAAAACAGAAACATCTTTTTATATAAAACATAATACTTTATTAAAGTTATTCTATAAATAGAATATATTATATTTTAATTAAAAGATTTTTCTTTAAATATGGACCGTCAGATTAAAGTAATCAAACGGGACCGTTCATGGATTAGTTACTATGCATTCTATTTTTCTATAAATAGCATCTCATTCCTTCATTATTTCTTACGAATTCACTGAACTCTAGAGAGAGAAACTATAGAGAGAAACTATAAAGAGAGAGAAAAGAAGAGTATTCTGCTACTTAACTACTTCCTTATTTCAGCTCTTCTTTAAAACGGTAAGGGGTGTTATTCTTTCTTATTCATGAAGAGAACTGTTGTTATTCCATTTCTTATTATTCTGTTGGAATAACCTGTATACGCGGTCTACCCTATACTTGGTGACATTCTTCTATTATTCTGTTGGAACATCTTGTCTGTGTATTTTACAGCGGACATGGTTCCGTTTTTATTATTATTCTGTTGGAACATCCTGTCTGTGTGTTTTACACTGGACCTGGTTCCGTTTTTATTATTATTCTGTTGGAACATCCTGTCTATGTGTTTTACACCGGACCTGGTTCCATTATTTATTATTCTGTCGGAATATCCTGTCTGTGCGTTTACGCCGGACCTGGTTCCATTATTTATTATTCTGTCGGAATATCCTGTCCGTGCGTTTACGCCGGACCTGGTTCCATTATTTATTATTCTGTCGGAATATCCTGTCTGTGCATTTACGCCGGACCTGGTTCCATTATTTATTATTATGTCGGAATATCCTGTCTGTGCGTTTACGCCGGACCTGGTTCCATTATTTATTATTCTGTCAGAATATCCTGTCTGTGCATTTACGCCGGACCTGGTTCTATTATTTATTATTCTGTCGGAATATCCTGTCTGTGCGTTTACGCCGGACCTGGTTCCATTATTTATTATTCTGTTGGAATAACATGTCTGTGCGGTCTATCGCATGCGTGGTGATTTCTTTTGTTATTCCATTCTTTATTGTACTCAGTTGGTTAAGTTTTAACTTCTATACTCCATGAAATTTGTGGAATATCCTTGATAATTGCTTTTCATCCAGTATCTTTTAATGAAAATATTCTTCTAAGCATTCTTGAATTTTACTCCACAAAGCAGTATCATGTTGACAATTTGGACGTTGTTAATTCTTGGATAAATTAATTCTTGAACTTGTTTTATTGAATTCTTATATCATTGTCATCATCCTCATGTTTATAAAATGTTGAAAGTCATATGTGGCCTGTAGTGCATAGATGGACTTGGTATGATTATGACCAGGGATTATTCGGTATAATCATGACCGTAATGTTACAAATGATGTGGTAAAAGTCCTCATTGGCCCGTAGTGCATTGATGGACAGTTGATGGCATGATCATGACCATTAATGAATACACGAATATCCTTGGCCGTAGTGCAGGGGTGATTCGATGATGTGGATTATTTTACTAAGCTGAGTCCCAGCGATAACAGTGTTGAAAAACATTTTAAATCAAAAAAGATAGTAGAGTTTATTTTCTACTTGACTCTTTTAATGGATTACTTGTTCCGCTGCAGTTAAACTTGATGTCTATTATATTTTATCAGTTTAACATTGTTGAAGGCTAATGATAATTTATTCTGCATTATCTTAGTCATAATATTTCTTACTGGGCTAGTTGAGCTCACCCTTTCTTTCACTGTTCTCTTCAGGAAATGAGAACGTAGCTGGGGCAATTCGGGGAACGGAGTGATGGTTCGAATAATAGTATTAGTTAGTAGTCCTCACTATTGTATGTAATAGTGTGTTAATAAATGTAATGAGGACTCCTTTTGAGTATGAATACTCTCTAGAAGATAATATTTGTATTCAAACTCACAGTTTATGTTTTGTCGTATTGTACACGACAGCTGTATTAGTAAGTTGTATTTGTATTCTGTACTTTGTATCTGACGACCCAAGATGGGTGATGTATACCTAATTTTGGGGGCGTCACAGATTTATTTACAAGTCTTTCAATATAGAACTGTTAATGCTATCCTATGCCAAGTATTTGGTACGGATTCAAAGGTAAGTTTGTCTATGAACAAACAAATGTATTTTCATCGATTATTCGATGGACACGTGAGGTTGTCAAAACTTAAACATGCATACGTTTAAGGGATGTAGTGTTGATCAACATAGAGTACTATTGATCATATAGAAGTGCTCGTAAGATATGTCGGACTTACAAACTTCGTGCTGGGTTGTCCTTTTCAAAGAAACTATAAGACATTCACGTCTTGGACCAGAATTGATGTATTACTGAATATTGTCATTGTAAAACGTTTTGAAGGAAAAGGAATGCTATTTTGAGTTATTGATAGTACTTCGTAACTACCATCCAGTTATTGATGATATACGATTCCTATGAATCAAGCATGCTTTTAAAATGAAATTGTTGTACTTGCTGAGCTTGTTATGCTCACTCTTGCTTGAACCATATGAATGCAGCTTAGACCGAATGGACCGAAGGATTCGACAAGGATAACGAGAAGGCTAAAGCGAACTTGTAGATTACTTGTGTAATAGTATAGGTTTGTAATGATAATATTCGATATTATGACAAGAACAAATGTAACGGTTATAAAGAACCTGGAAATGTTAGTATTATTTTGGAATATATAGAAGACATATTCATTCTTTTGAGGCATTTCAATTGAATGTTTGTGTGAACTGTAGCGCCGTGGAGCACCATATGTCGGGTTGGAAGAGACACATATTTTGGGGCGTCACAAACCATGTATGCTCCTTCATGACCTAATGTGGTATGTTATGTGGTTATGTGTTGTAGAGACGGTAAATGTAGCATCCCCAAATCCCGGTCCTAATCACCAAGGATCTGGTATACTATTTCTATAACTATTGTGGAAGATATAAACATAAATTGTTTATACATTAAACTTTTACACATCATTCCCAAGGTCTACAACCTTAACTTAATACATACCTTCAATATCTTAAAGGTTTACAATGATATTTTCGTCAGAAAATTTAATAGATCTAACTGCACTATAAAATAATCTTGCACTTTGCCCTTGTCTCTGTCTTTATTCGAGCTTTCATCTAAATCTGAAAATTTTATCATGATATAGCAAGGGTGAGCATCAAATTTGCCCAGCAAGTTTTAAATACAATGAAGATATATCATGATTGAAAAGAATGAATAAGCTTTCAAGTTTTCAACAATATAATAATTGTGAAATAACATGAATCAAGTTTCAATAATTTCATGACTGAATCAATAATGTTTGAAGGTCAACAATGACCATAAACAATTTAACTGAACCTTATGGTAATGAAGGTGATCAGCCTTTCATACCTGATGAACATATACAACATGCACTAAGTGCGAATCAATAATCATTGTAGACGTGAATAATCAACAATAATCATTCACTAACATGCTTTAAACATTCAACTCAAGTTTGAGTTAGGAAACTTGCCTGATTCGTTGACTACTGCTACGCAGTTTAAGTTAACTTCTTTTGGTAAGACCTATCATTAATAAGATCGGTCTCTCAATCAACATATTCTACTTTGTATAATAATACAATTACTTTATCAATCAATTATCTAACACTTAATCAAATATTAGATAACTTCTTAACACATCGGTATTATTATCAGTCTTAGATAATTATTGAATCACTGTATCATATTCATTATGATTAAACACTTAATCTTTCATATTATAAACTCTTTTCTATAATCCAGCAAAATGTTTATAATTCAGCAAACTGTTTTCTCTAATACTTCAATCCAGCTAGCTGGATTCATAATCCTTCAATCTAATGACCAATCCAGCAGACTGGATACATAATTCCTTTAATCCAGCAAGTCAAACTGCAATCCAGCAAACTAGATTACAAATCCAGCAACTAGATTGCAATCCAGCAAGTTGGATTCAACATATTTTCAATTCAGTAAACTTCTTTTCAATCCAGCAAACTGGATTCATCAGATTTTCTAATCCAGCAAGCTGGATTCTATATCCGTATACGAAAATACCAAATCAACTTATTATTTTTCTATCCTTTGTACAAACATGTATACACATATTTCATACACAAGAAGTATTTTTCCAAAATTTTCCAACTTCCTTTGGTATTTTTTAAAAATCATTTTTAGTTAATTCCTTAAGAAATTAGCTACCTCGTGCTTAACTCCAGAAATTCCCATCTCTTGGCACAATCTTATACGTGTTAACGTGACACTCCAGTTTAAATTTCGTGGCCATCGGAGTTATAGCGATTTTCGTCGGAAAATCACAGAAATTGAAATGGTCATAACTTGCTCATTTTAACTCGGAATGAGCTCATTTTTGGACAGTAGGTACTTTATACCATATATTTTCATGTGCCAAAAGGCCAGAATTTTTTTCACAAATTAAGTTGCCGAAAATGCCCCTTTAAAAATTTGTGCAGAAGCTAAAATAGCATTTTGCTGTTTTTCGTGCTTTATTAAACATTTTCCATACGGAAATCTACAACTCCTTTTTCAGTGATTCCACTTGGAGATCTTAGATAACTTATCATAGTATACTCCCAAATTTTTTCCAGAATTTTTAGATGTCCTAAAAATGACCAAACTGCCCCTACTCTTTGACTGTCCAAAACAGTCTATTTTTCACTTTTAGCAATGAAACTGTTTTTGGAAAAACAGTCACTACAACTTTTGTACTCAACATTTTTGAGTGCTACCACTTGGGTTTAGTAGTTGACTTACATATCTAGCACATCCCTTTGACGGATCGCAAAAATAAGGTTTAGATCAAAAACGATGGAAATCTAAAGTACATAAAAAAATTTAGGACTTAGAAACTAGAAAATCACTTTTTCTTTACTTTCGATTTCCAACTAAATCAACACCCAATATGGGTAGATCTAAACGTTAAACACTCATAAACACATAGATCTAAGGTTTTTGAGTTTAGAAACATAGATTCAAAGTTTGATTTGGAATAATCAAAAATTACATAACAAATGGGGTTTATACCTTTAATTTGTGGCTACCCTTCCTTATTCTTCCAAAGTAGGAGATGAACTTATGGAGCATCAATGGTGTAGGTCCTTCCACTCTCTCTCCTCCTCTCCACCGAATCTCTCTCCCTCTCTCTCTCTCTCTTATGCTTTTGTTTTGTTAGTCTAAGAGAAAGTAAGAGGAAGTAAAATAAAAGATGAAAGAGAATGATGTTAGATTTTGTTGGAGGATTTTGTATAGATATAAGATATGTATATAATAGATATTTCCCCAACATCTTCTTATCTCTTTCTCTCACTTAATCATCACATAGTTGCTTGCACTCTTTGCTTAATGTGTTGGTTAAATAAACAAGTGACACATGGAATGAGTTGTCACCAACTAAAGTGAAATAATCATCACATTCATCTCCCCTCCTTTTCCTTCTTTCTCTTTCTTCTCTTCTCTTTCTTCTCTCCCTTATCCGGCCATGTGGCCTTATCTTCCAAGTCTTGCTTCCTTAATGTAATATCTAATGTACATAATATCCAAAGTGCCCTTTCTTCAATTGGGCTCCAAGTTTGGCTCCTATACTTTTAATTCCTTTGGGCTTCTAAACTAATTTCTTGGGCCATTGAAACATTATCATATTCCAATGTCTTTCCATTTTACCCACTCTAAATATTTAATTAGGGTCCATTCCAAATATAGAATTTAAGTTATCACCCTTGCACACTAAATTTTATAACCAAATTAAACTTACTTTAATTAAGTCATAAAATTAATAAACTTGAGATAATAAAAGTATATCTCTTGACTTAATATAATATTAATATTATTATTCTCCCACATGTTCCTTAACAATTGGCTCGCTTGAGCTTAAAACTTAATTCCTTTGGCTTTTCTAAATAAAATATTTGGACTTCCTAGCTAAAATGTTTGGGCCATAAAATTAATATGATCCATTATACTAAATTTTATCTTACCCTACTCATTTCATTAGGGTTTTTATGTACTCGAGTTAAATATAAATTCTTACCCAAGTACACTTAATTTCTTAACCCAATTAAACTTACATTAATTAGGTTATAAAATTAATTAACCGAGATGTATAAAATAAATCTCTTAAAATTAGTATATATTTTATATACCATAATTCTCTCATCTCATAACCCTTAAGTTATTTAATTCTTCATTCCTAATATATAATTAGGATTACACTAGTTTCTTTTATTTGTCATCACATAATATTCGTATTTACTTACTCACATAATCATGAAATAAATTATGACATGCTTCACAATTCTCTTAGATTAGGTCACTAGTATATATTTTTAATACTAGAACCACTAAATAACAATAACCATTTAGGTTATTAAATTCTCATACATAATTTAAATAACTTATTCAAGTTATACAATTCATATTGTATACTTAAATTTAATTTTCTCCTCCTCTCCATAAATTGTTTCCAAACAATTTATTTATAAATTAAATACATTCAATCACTTATTCAAATATGAATTTAATTTACTAACTACTTTGATACCAATATTCATATCTACATATTGGATCTCATCTCATATTTTAGTTTTACATCATTGGTATAATATTAAATATTATATCATTATCCATATAACATCTTTCACTTCTCACACTGATTTTGACTTTTCTCCATAAAAAGTCAACTGTTGGCTTTGAACAAAAGTTAACCTTTACACACTTTGTGTTTACTGCCCATTTTGACTAATCTTGACGTTCCGGACGCAACCGAGCAGTCCATGCTTCAAAATTCTATCTCTAACTCAAATTTTGAGTTTTAAATTATTCCATTCTTATTGCTAATCGTATTAACTAACGACTTTATACTTATTCAAATTCTTATTTGCCAGTCAAGGCTAACGTTCAAGCTATGTTAATTACTAACATAGTTTTATCTTGATCCTTATATCATTAACTTAATTCATCACTCTTCTTGCTAAAATATATATAGCACCTTACTAAGTATATATATTTCTATACATATACTCATCTTCGTTTAACCTCATAGCATTTCTTCTTGTGAAATCTTATCTTCTTAATAAAATTTCCATATGTACTTATATAACATTTCTTAGACTATTCAGTTCACACCGAATTTACAGGTATCGTAATACCTTATTCTCGATATTCCTTCAAGTACATATTAATTCATTTCTAGGGTTTTGAAATTTTGTAACTCATATTTCTTTATTATCATTCAATTAAGAAACCATATAGGTTTTTCTTAAAAATTTTGAAATCCTTAAAATTCCTTCACAGAAACGTCAATTCCATAAACTTATTTTCTGTCTAGGTTAATCTTATAACCTTTAATCCATCATTTTAGGATTTTAATAATTATCTAAATTCTCGGGTTGTCACAGTAAAGACCCGAAGGAAAAGTAATTTTACTGTTGTGATAACCCAAAAATTTATAAAATCTTGAATAATTAGGATAAAGGTTAAAGAATAAAACTTAGATGAGAATTTGAGGATTTATTTAAAATTTTCAAGTAAAACCTATATGGTTTGCTATTCGAATGAGAATAGAGAAAATATGGGTTACAAAATTTCAAAACCCTAGAAAATGAATTAATATGTACTCGAAGGAATATCAATAATAAGGTATTACGATGCTTGTAAATTCGATGTGAACTGAATAGTGTAAGAAATATTATATAAGTACATATGAAATTTTATTAAGGAGATAAGATTTCACATGAAGAGATGCTATGAGTATATGTATAGAAATATATATATTCTGTAAGGTGCTATATATGTATAGAAATATGTATATTCAGTAAGGTGCTATATATATTTTAGCAAGAGGAATGATGAATTAAGTTAATGATATAAGGATCAAGATAAAACTATGTTAGTAATTAACATAGCTTGAACGTTGGCCTTGACTGGCAAATAAGAATTTGAATAAGTATAAAGTCGCTAGTTAATACGATTAGCAATAAGAAGTAAGTAATTTAAAATTCAAATTTTGAGTTAGATATAGAATTTTGAAGCACGAACTTCTCGGTTGCGTCCGGAACGTCAAGTTTAGTCAGAATGGACAGTAAACACAAAATATGTAAAGGTTGACTTTTGATCAAAGTAAACAGTTGACTTTTTACGGAGAAAAGTCAAAATTTAGCGTGAGAAGTAAAATATGTTATGATTATGTGAATTATGTGTGCGATTAGATAAATATACATTATATAATGTGTATACATTTATTTTGTATATAAAAGTGAATTAAGAATTAAGTTATGTAACCTAATATATTTATATTAGGTGTGATAATTAAATAACCTAAGAGGTTATAATATGGAGAATATTAATATATAAATATATATACTAGCATTAAGAGATTTATTTTATATATCTCAAATAATAAATTTTATAACCAAGTCTAATTGGGTTATGAAATTAAAAAGGCATAAGTAAAAAATTTATTTTCAAGTGTGAGAAATAAAAATCATAATTAAATGATTAGGGTAAAATAAAATTAAAAGTATTGGACTATAATAATATCATAGCCCAATAATTTATTTAGAGTTCAAGTGAATTAAGATTTAATGGACTAAGAAAGTTATATTATTTAAACGAGCCCAATTAATTAATTAAGCATGGGACTTGTACATAAAATGATTAATGGTGATTAAATTATGTGTTCTTTACAGAAATATACAACAATTAGAAAGTAATTACACCATTAGTGCATCAAAAAATAATTACAAAAATAATATATTTTTCCATATTTTATTTACAATATTAGTGCAATTAGGATTCCATAATTTAAGGAATTAGTATAAGATTCAATTCATAATAATAAGGAAACCTAAAATCAAGGAGAAATAACTGCCATAAATAATAATTCAAATTCAAATATTTTGGATCTAACAACAAAAATAAATTCAAATTCAAATATTTAAAGTTACCAAACAAATCAAAAACAAAACAAAGAGGAAATCACGAACAACCAAAACAAATCGAAAAAGAAAAAGTCAGAGTTACCAAACCAGCAAGAACAGATCCAAAATGAATTCGGAGTAACTAAACAAAGAGGAAATCACAAACAACCAAAACAAAACAAATTGAAGAAGAAGAAGAAGTCATAGTTACCAAAACAATTCAAAAAAGAAGAAGTCGGAGTTACCAAACTAGCAAGAACAGATCCAAAACGAGTTCGGAGTAGCCGAACAAAGAGGAAATCACGAACAAATATTTTTTATGAATATTTAGTTACCCACAAAAACTAAAATGGTTACCTTTGTATGAAGGTTTGGCTACCAACTGCACCATATTCAAAATAATTTTATTTTTAAAAGGTTATTTATAAGTAACTAACAATTACATAAATGAAAACTTAGACATGACATTTCAGATACCATCTAACACTTGAAAATTGTTCTTAAATTTTTTATAATTAATTGGGAACCCAATAAAATTGAATTGGTTACTTTTTTATGAAGGTTTGTCTACCAACTTATAAATAACATTTTAAAAATAAAATTATTATGAATATGGTGCAGTTGGTAGCCAAACTTTCGTACAAAGGTAATAATTTTTATTTTTGTGGGTAACCAAATATTCATAAAAAATAAACCGCCTCTGTCACAAAATCATTTTCTACGCAAGCCTCTCACCAACTCGTTTGTTGTGTGCCTCCCACCAACTAATGCAGAATACAGAATCTATGAATTGGGTTCTTTGCCACCATTTTTGCTTGTTTTTGCTGGGAATATGGAAGGAGTTGAGCACAGATGGAATCAACATGGGCTTGGTGGGGATAATCTTGAAGGGTTATGTAGAGATCTTCATCCGGGGCCGGTTAGTTTGCTGCATTGGAGTGGGAAAGGGAAGCCATGGCTGAGATTGGACTCGAAGAAGCCGTCTCCATTGGATAGCTTGTGGTCGTCGTACGATCTGTTTCGGCATGATTCGTACTATGGTGGTGGTGGGGAGGAGGAGGGTGATTCATTGTAAATGTTAAAAATTTATTCAATTTTGTTGTGATTGAATTGTTCAAATTTGGTAATGGGTTTCTTTTTCTTGAAAGAATACGTTGAATGAAGAAGAAGGGTGATGATTAACTAATGCAGTTGTTCTAGATGAGGAGAGAGAGAAGAAACCATGTGGATAACTAATCCCTAAATTAAGAAATCTTAATTGCATACTAATTTCCTAAATTAAGGAATCCTAATTTTATTAATATTGTAAATAAATATAAAATTATATTAATTGTGTAAATATTTTATGAGTACACTATTGTTGTAATTATTTTAAAAAATGTAATAGAATATGTAATTCATCCTTAAATTATTTACTCTAGCCTAATATATTATGTGTGGTACAAGTATTATAATGGCCCAATCTAATTTGTAGAGGAAGCCCAATTTTAATTTTTTTAGTAAGCAAAATTAAAAAAATAATAATAAAAATTGGCAAGTCCAATGGAATTAATTAAACGCCCAAAGCTTAGCTCATTTGTGATGGATATTTAATAAAGCAATTAAAAAAAATATATGTGGGAGGTGAGAAGGCCACTTGTCCAAGTAAGAAGAGAAAAGAAGAGATAAGGAAATAAGAGGATAAGGAATAAGAAGAAAGAGAGAGAAAGAGAAAAGCAAAAGTGATAAGAAAGGATAGAAAGAGAAAAGCCGTGAGAGGGAAAGAAAAGAACGGGAGAAGAGGGAGAGAAAAATGGGAAGGGGCAGCAGCTTTAGGGAAGAAAGAGGAGAGAGAAAAATTCTCCATGAAGAAGAAGAACAAGATATAAAATTATTTTCTTAAGCTTTCCTGTAGATTATTTTTTTGTAATTTGATGAAGGTGATTTTTGATTTAGAAGTTCAAACCCCTATAATCTGTGTTTTTCATGGATTCAAGTATGGATTTACTCATATTGGGTGTTGATTTGGTTGAAAATCAAAAGAAAAGAAAATAATTTTTTTCTAGTTTATGAAACCTAACTTTTGAGTGCTTTGAAAATCCACCGTTTTTGATCTATGCATTATTTTCTCGATCTGTTGAAGAGAGGTGCTAAATATATGTGTTGACTAGTAAACCCAAGCGGTAGAACTCAAAAATCACATTTCTAAAAGTCGTGGTGTGGATTTTGGGAAAAATAGTCCCGTTTTCTTAAAACTATTTTGGATCAGTCTGAAATGGGGGTATTTTTGTCAACTTTTTATGCTTTAAAAATTTTGGGAAAATTTGGAGTGTTAATATTAGAAGTTATGAAGGTTGTGTAAAAATTTAAGAATTTTTACCCGTACGGTTTGAGAGTTATTGATTTTACGGTGAATGGCTATTTTTATGAAGCCACCCGAATAACTCTCTGTGTATAAGTCCAAAAATTACAAAATTTTTACTGGAAGTACATGTATATAACAGGAACATACTGTAGCATTTTAGAATTTTTGGAGTTAATCTCGATTTATGAAAAATCTGAGAATATTTGGCTATTATGGACTATTTAAATATTGTAAATCTATTTTAAAAATTCCGGAAAAAATATATATTCAATATGGAACTATATTCTATCAAATCTCAGAAAATAAATATTTTTGGGACTAATTTGGTATTTTTTTATCTAAATGATGATAAATAGATAAATAGATAAATAGATTTAATTAAATATATGATGTCCAAAAATATGAAAAATACGATTTATGACTTTAGACCCTTGAGCATGGCTTATGCAGATTTTTGATGAAGTTTTGTGTCGGGTGTGAAGTGTTGTGATGTTTATGGCATTTTAGAATATTTAATGAGTTAATTAAGGAAAAAAACAATTGAACTAAATTATTTATTAATGTGATTAATGACTTAAATTATTGTTATATGACTAATAATATTAGATTAAGATATTATTAGTAGTATTTGACTGGAATGTTATTAAAAGGTTAATAACCTTAGCGTAAAATATTATTACCTAGTTAATAATATTCGATGGGAGATTAAAATAAGAGATTTATGTTATTTTTCAATATAATTGTTGAATTTGGTATTCAATGAACTATATTATGCTTGTAATAGGCTAAAATGAGAATTCAGGGTGCTGAATTGGATTTTAGATTGCTGAAATGGTTTTAGTCTGCTAAAATATTTTGTGGTCTGCTGAAATAGTAATTTCAGGATGCTAAAATGTAATCCGGTTTACTGAAATGTTATTTCAGTTTACTGAAAGGTTATCTAGCTTACTAAGATAACATATAAAGGGAAAACTTATAAGTATAAGTTATAAGTAATGAAAAGATTATCAAAGTATAATGATAATACTAAGACTAAGGTGTAATGTCTAATACTTAACTTTGTGAGTGGAGGTTAGACAAGTTAATATAAGATGATGAGATTATAAGTAAGTAAATGAATATGGTGTTAAGTTTATCAAATAATTGACTATGTGATTAAGTGTTAGATAGTATTATGATATAAGGTAAGATATGCTAATTAAAAGATCAATCTTATACCTGATAGGTCTTTTCAATAAAGAGAATAAATTAAATTGCGTAGCGGTAATTGACTATGCAGGTAAGTTTCCTTAACTCAAACTCGAGTTGTATTTCAAAGCATGTTAGTGAATGATTATTGATAATTATTCACGTCTAAATTGATTATTGATTCGCATTTAGTGCATGTTGTATATGTTCATTAGGTATGAAAGGCTGATCACCTTCATTACCCTAAGGTTCAGATAAAGTTATTCCTTGTCCTTGTTGACTTTAAACGTTATTGATTCTGTCATTCAATTATTGACATCTTGATTCATGTTCCTTCAAAATTATTAAATTATTAAAAACTTGAAAGCTTATTATTCTTTCAATCATTTTTATTAAAGAATGACAAAGACAAAAGCAAATTACAGTAATAGATTGTTATAAGAATAACTATTTAGTTATCTTATTGTAAACCTTTGTAATTTTGAAGGCATGTATTCACTTAAGGTTAATTAACCTGGGAAAATGTTATAGAATTATTTAAAATAAACAATATATGTTTATTTGTTCCGCATTAGATGATATACATACGATGATGAAGTACCGTAACGTACCAAGTCTGAGGTTCTTGAGACCCGAATTTGGGGGCGTCACAACTGTAGCAGACGCTGAAGGGATGTTTTTCTTAAACACTTGTCTAACCTTCGTGTTAGCCAGGTTTTCAAATGATTCATGTTATGAAATGCATGAATGGAAAGAAAGAGTCGATGCCAGTTTTAACTCGGCTAGACTATTCTTAAAAGATTGATTGATTTCTTTACAAATCTTTTAATATAGAATTGATAACGCTATCCTATGCCAATTATTTGTTACGGATTCAAGGTAAGCATGAGTATGAATAAACAAATGTATTTTACATCGATTATTTGATGGGCACACGAGGTTGCCAAACATTAAACATACATACGTTTAAGGAATGTAGTGTTCATCAACATAAAGTACTATAGGCTAATCACCTAGAAGTGCTCGTAAGCTATGTTAGACATACGGACTTAGTGCCGGGTTGTCCTTTGCAAAGAAATTATGAAATGCTCATGGTCTTGGACCATAATTGATGTTTTACTGAATATTGTCATTGTAAAATGTTTTAAAGGAAAAGAAACGGTATTTTGAATTATCGATAGTACTTCGTAACTATTATCCAATTATTGAAAATATACGATTCCTATGTTTCAAGCATGTTGCTTAAAAGAAATTGTTATACTTGTTGAGCTTGTTATGCTCACTCTTGCTTGAACCATATGAATGTAGCTAAGGATGAGCAAATCAAGGTTTCCAGTAGAGATAAAGGCAAGGCGAAGATGAATGATTAGTTTATCTTGTAATAGACTAGTAAGTATAGTTATTATATTATTATGAACAAAGAATGTAATGGTTTAAGAACTTGGGAACAAGATTTATTATTATTAATGTAATAATAATGTCGTTGGAACACACATTTGATGTCATTTTAGTAGAATGAATGCACAGTTAGGAGTACCGTGTAGCACCAATTGTCGGGTTGGAAGATACCCAGATTTGGGGTTGTCACAATACGTGTTTCTCCATGGAAAGGAGTTACAAGATTTAGAAAGAGAGGAAAGCACAATCCTTAATTCATTAGGCCATTTAAAATCCTCGATCGAGTAGGAACTGAGGCCTATAGACTCGCCTTACCGCCAAGTATGTATCGTGTTCATAACGATTTTTACATATCTATGTTACATAAATATGTGGAAGACCCGAACCACATTATTGACTTACAACTAGACGAGATAACGAAAGATTTAATGTATGAGGAAGTATCTATTAAAATCATAGATAAGAAGGATCATATTCTACACTCCAAGGTTATATCTCAAGTCAAAGTTTTGTGGAGAAACCACGATGTTGAGGAAATGACCTGAGGGTTAGAATCTGAGATGAAGTCAAGGTATCCCCACCTCTTCGACATACCAGGTACGTACACTAATTTTGAGGACAAAATTTCATAAGAATGGGAGGTTGTAAGACCCCAACTTTTATGAATAAAGATTAATTTTTCTCAAAATATATTTGTGAATATTATGGTGTGGATTTGATATAATGTTATAGTTGTGGGTAATATTTATAAATTTTGCAAAGTAAACAAATTGTTATAAAATATTCGATTGGTCGGGGAATAATCGTACAATGACACAATCATTTATGGACCCTATAATGGAAGTAGTATCGTAGTTAGAAAACAACATAAATATCTTTTTATAAAAATAACGACAAAAGTTTTACAGTTAAACTGTTGAACTACCCGATAGTAAAAATACAGTAATACATGTTGTTATATAGTAGTACACGATATTGACTATTGATGCTTACGTGAAAGTCACTCAGTTATACTTAATTATTGCTACAGTAATTCTTGCATAATATCTATCATATTATTGATTCAATTATTGTGACAATATCATATGCATAATATTTTATATTATTAAATCATTAATTGAAACGACAAAGTTATTCATATTATTATTTATATTATTGATGATGTCTAGAAAGTTCTGTCGAGGAAAGGGCTTGCTCACCTAATTGCGCGCCAATAGGGAAAAATCCTTATAGGAAAGCCCCCTCTTTCCTGGGAATGATCTAGTTGTTAAATATTGTGAGTTATAATATTAATGATGAATAAGTTCGTGTTGATTAAAGATGAAATTGATATTTCCATTGTGTTGAGATTATTAGTGTTAGTAGAAATTGACATTTATTTCAATAATAATTATTTTTTAGAGGTTATATTGACCAATCGGGTAATTAATAGGATAAATGAGTAATTAATTGCTATTAGTTCATATGCATATAACTATTGATTCATATGTATGTACTATTGATTCACATGCATGTACTATTAGGGGAGGTGGTACAAGTTTGACAATACTTGTAGGACTAAATTAAAAATAGAGGAAAAGATGAAGGTATTATACTGTAATAATTTGAGCCCCAAAATGTGAAATTATCGAAACTATGTTTTTCTATAAATAGAACATCATTCTTCTTTCATTCTCACTAATTCACTAAGACTCACAAGAGAAATTATAGAGAGATAAGCTATAAAGAGAGAAGTTTTAGAGAGAAAGAAGAAGAGTATTCTGCTACTTCACTATTCTAGTATCCAGTCTTCTTCTAAGGTAAGGGATGTTATTTTGTTCAGCATTCGTAAGAAGTAATATTTTCTTCCATACTTTGTAGTATGTGAGTAATATTATTTTATTTCGTATTCCTAATTTTACACTCATTCTGTTAAAGTATTGATTCTATACTCCGTGAAATTAGTAGAATATCCTTGATATTTGCGCTTCATCCAACATCTTATCATAGAAATATTATTATGCGGATTCTTGATAATTATTGATCTTTTAACACCGGAATACTATTCACGGGGTACTATTCACAAAGTACTATTCATGAGATACTATTCACAAGTACTATTCACGGGTACTTTCTGAGTACTACTCACAAAGTATTATTCACGGGTACTATTTATATGATACTATTCACTAGGGTACTATTCATCCGGGGAACTATTCATGACAAAAGTTAATTTATTTGTTATCCAAATCATTTTTGATACAATATCATTCTTGAATTTTACTCCACAAATCGGTATCATGTGGATAATTTGGACATTATTGAATTCTTGATAAATTAAATTATAAATCTTTAAAAATTTATCCTCTGTTTTCTTTTAATTGAATTCTTTTATCATTGCCATCATCATCATGCTTATATTGTGATCAAAGTCATCTTTGGCTTACGTGCATAGATGGATTATTTATTGGTATGATTATGACCAGGGATTATTCGGTATAATCATGACCCGTAATGTTACAAATAATGTGGTAAAAGTCTTCATTGGCTCGTAGTGCATTGATGGACAGTTATTGGCATGATCATGGTCATTGATGATTACACGAATATCATTGGCCTGTACTGAATGGATAATTCGTGGACATGATACTAATGAATATCCTTAGCCATAGTGCAGGGATGATTCGATGATGTGGATTATTTATTAAGCTGAGTCTCAGCAATAAAATTGATGATAAACTTTTTAAATCATAGAAGATCCGAAATGCTGTTGTCGACAGCTACACAATGACATGGGATAAGAGGTTGTACGAAGTAGGGAAGATGGGTCCATGACCAGATCATTAAGTCTTCAAATTCTATCCGGTGTGCTATCTTGTGCAGTACTCACTCGGAATTTGAGTTATGGTTCATGTGGGACACTTATGTGTAGAATGTGGTATGATATGATGTTGAGACGGTGTGAATGTGTAATCAAGGTGGCAAAACGATGTTTTTGCCCCTCAGCAGGGTTATCTTTGACTCTGGGCTAATTTAGCAGTCGTTCCTCAGGGTTATCTCTGAGATTAGGCTGTTGTAAGTATTGAATGTCCTTAGGGTTGTCTCTGAGGTGTGCCTAACCTCTTAAGGTTATCTCTGGGGTTGATAATGCACCTCCCAAATTCGCTCTAGTTGAAAGACCGGCTTAATTTCTCGTCAAGTAAATTGCAATGATTTGGGAACCTTCATGCCAAAAAACCGCGATAGTAGCCTAAGATAGGTCATCATCTGATAAACCAAACGCAGAGGAAAGTCTCTTCATACTTTCACATCTCAAAATTACTTATATTCAATTACTAAAATAGGTTTTTCAAACCCTTGTGCTCAATAGTAATTGAGGCCTTTGATACTTCCATTTTATTAAGTGTTCGTCTTGATTCCTTTTATTATTTTTGAGATGCGAAGCATCTTCGAGAAAATAAGATACATAGCAGTGTCGATCTCCATGTGGGCATGAGAGCCATCTAAGGAAATTAAAACACCGTGAATAATTTACAAGCTAGTTACAGCTGAAAAATATTCATCACGGAAACCGAATCTAGATTCAGGAACTGAATCTGTGATAACATGATTCCTAGACTCATATGATGATACAGTATGTACAAAAAGCTATAAACAGTTGTGTATATATATATATATATATATATATATATATATATATATATATATAAGAAATAAAAGCCACGGATCGACAAACTGGACATACGCACACAACACGACTCTCAACATGAATAATTGTGTGTGAATGAAAGTTGGGAAAGGCTTTAAGAAATCTGAATTGTCTTACAGTGGGCTGCCAAGAAGACTTTAGATAACTTTACATGAATCAATACTCAGTTTACACCAGTAAAATATTGCAAAACACAAGCTCATAGGTGTTTGTAAAGAGAAAGCACTAAGTTTAAAGTGTGTACAGAGCAAAATGGACAGGGCTTCCTCGCCTTTTCTCTCTTCAAAATGGCCACCCCAAACCCTCTTTTTATAGAGGGGGGAGCTGCAGGTGTACATGCGACAGCCGCAGGTGTACCTACGACTACCCGGGGTGCCCCAAACTCCGTGGGCCCAGTCGTCTCAAAGTACGTGCACGCATGCAATGCGTTTGTCCGTAAATTGAGTTGGTTGTTCTGCTTAAAGAACTGTACAAATCCACTCATGGTCCACGAATGCCCATACCTACAGAATCCTCTGCACATGGAGGAACTTTGGGTAAAGATAAAGAAATTCCTGTACCCGAATCTCAGTTGGACAAAACCAACAAAAATCCTGAAACCACCCATCTCAAAGAAGATCCAAACACCGGGGATATCAGGAAGAAAGTCCTACAAATGGAAGAGACCATTCGGTCTATCAAAGTAATTGGAACACATGGGAGTGTTTCATATGCAAGTCTTTGTATATTTCCTGGGGAACATTATCCATAGAAATTCATAATTCTTGACTTTAAAAAGTATAACGGGTTGGGAGATCCTTACACACATTTGAAAGTTTTTATCAGGGAGCTCAGATCTTATGCCGAGGATGAAAAGCTCAAAATGCAGCTATTTCAAAAGAGTCTGACTGGTGAAGCTAGATCATGGTATTACAGATTAGACAACTCAAAAATTCATAACTGGGAGGAGCTAGCTCATGCGTTCCTCAGTTAGTACAGTTTCCAAACTCAAATGGCTCCTGACCGGTACCAAATTACGAAAGTCAAGAAGCAAGCTAGTGAGTCTTTCAAAGAGTATGCTAAAAGGTGGAGGTGCATAGCTGCTCCAGTTATTTCCTCTATGACTGAGTTTGAGATGGTGATGACCTTTATAGACATTCAAGAGGTTCCCTTCTGTGAGAGAGTTTTAGTTGGCATTGGCAAGCCATTCTCCGAAATGATCAAACATGGAGAAATTACTGAGATGGGATTGAAGTCCAAAAAGATTCAAGACCTTGCCGCTCTCAAAGTTGTAGTTGAGCACATCCAGTCTGAAAGTTATGGAAATAACCCCCAGAGGGTCCATAAGAAGAAAGAAGAGGATGTTTCCTTGATACTACAAGGGTAAAAAGGTAGTCAAAGGCTGCCTATCTGGAGGAGAAACTACTCCCCTTTTCCAGCTTAATCTTTAAACCCTCCATTGCCAGAAGGTGGTGAAGTCAGATGCACTCGAGTGTTCACACCCTTAGGAGACTCGCTTGAGAACATTCTCAATCTTCTGACAACTTAGAATAAAATTACCCATGTTCTTCCACCGGCCAACCAAAGTGGGAAGGGTTTCATTGCTAGCCGAAAATGTGCTTATTATGCTAGAGCTCCAGGTCATGATACTCAGGATTGCTGGGCCTTAAAACATGTGACGCCCCCAAAATAGGTATACATCACCTATTCTGAGTCGCCAATATATGGTACAGAATACAAATACAATCATTAATATATAACAAGAGAGCTGTGAGTTTTAATACAAATACTGTTTTCTAGACAATATCCACTCTCAGAATAAGTCCTCATTAAATTTATTGTCACATTATTTCATAGAATAGTGAGGACTACTAATACTATTATCTGGTCCATCACTCCGTTCCCCGACTCGTCCCAGCTGTATTCTCATTTCCTGAAGAGAACAGTGAAAAAAAGGATGAGCTCAACTAGCCCAGTAAGAAATATTATGACTAAGATAATGCAAAATAAATTATCATTAGTCTTCAACAATGTTAAACTGATAAAATACAATAAACATCAATTTTAACTGCAGCGGATCAAGCAATCCATTAAAAGAGTCAAGTAGAGAATAAACTCTACTATCTTTTATGATTTAAAAGGTTTTTCATGACTTTTATCGCTGAGACTCAGCTTAATAAATAATCCACCCTGCACTACGGCCAAGGATATTCATTAGTATCACAACCATAAATTATTCATGCATCACAGCCAAGGATATTCGTGTATTCATCAATGGTCATGATTATGCCGACAACTGTCCATCAATGCACTACGGGCCAATGAGGACTTTTACCATATCATTTGTAACATTACGGTCATGATTATACTGAATAATCCCTAGTCATGACTTTCAACAGAATATAAACAGGAGGATGGTGACAATGATATAAGAATTCAATAAAACAAGTTCAAGAATTAATTTATCCAGGAACCAATAATGTCCAAATTGTCAACACGATACTGCTTTGTGAAGTAAAATTCAAGAATGCTCGGAAGAATATTTTCATGAAAAGATACTGGATGAAGCGCAAATATCAAGGATATTCCACTAATTTCATGGAGTATAAAAGTCAAAACTTTAACCAACTGATTATAATAAAGAATGGAATAACAAAAGAAATCACCATGCATGCGATAGACCGAACAGACAGGTTATTCCAACAAGAAAATAAATAATGGAACCAGGTCATGCGTAAACGCACCGACAAGATATTCCGACAGAATAATAAATAATGGAACCAGGTCCGGCGTAAACGCACAGACAGGATATTCTGACAGAATAATGAATAATGGAACCAGGTCCGGCGTAAAACACACAGAGAGGATATTTCAACATAATAATAGTTAAGACGGAACTAGGTCCAACGTAAAACACATAGACAGGATATTCCAACAGAATAATAATAAAGACGGAATAATAGAAGAATGTCACCAAGTATAGGGTAGTCCGCGTATACTGGTTATTCCAATAGAATAATAAAGAATGGAATAACAGAAGTTCTCTTCATGAATACAAAAGAAAATAATACTCCTTATGAGTACAACAAATAATATCCCTTACTGTAAACAAAACTTGATATCGGAGTAGGAAAGTAGCAGAATACTTTTCTTCTTTCTCTCTATAGTTTCTCTCTCTAGAGTTTCAGTGAATTCGTAAGAAAATAATCAAGGATTGAGCTTTTATTTATAGAAAAATAGACTGCATAGTAACTAACTCATGAACAGTTTAGATTGATTTACTTTAATCTGACGGTACATATTTAAAGTAAAATCTTTTAAATAAAATATAATATATTCTATTTATTGTCTAATAAAACAGATAACTTTATAAAAGATTTTACTATTAGCCTAATAAAACGAATAACTTTATAAAAGTATTCTATTTTATATAAAAAGCTTTTCTGTTTTATTACATTAATAATACCAATAAAACAAAACTGAGTGACTTACCATGTAAGCATCAATAATCAATACCGTGTGTTACTATGCAACCACGCGTATTACTGTACTTTTACTACAGAGTAGTTCAACAGTATTAATGGTAAAACTTCCGCCGTTATTTTCATAAAGTATTTTTGTCGTTTTCTCAATCTGATAATAATTTCGTTGTGGGGCCCACCAATGATTGTGTCGTCGTACGAATATTCCCTATTAAAACGAATATTCCCTGACCAATCGAATATTATATAGCAACTTGCGTACTTTGCAAAATTTATAAATATTACCCACAACTATAACATTATATCAATTTCACTCCATAGTATTCAAAAATGATATTTATAGAAAATTCATATTTATTTATAAAAGTTGGGGTCTTACAACCTCCCCTTCTTATGAAATGTCGCCCTCAAAATTAGGGTACGTACCTGGTATATCGAAGAGGAAAGGATACCTTGACTTCATTTCAGATTCTAACTCCCAGGTCATTTTCTCAACATCGTGGTTTCTCCACAAAACTTTGACTTGAGGTATAACCTTGGAGCGTAGAATATGTTCCTTCTTATCCAAGATTTGAACAGAAACCTCTTCATACGTTAAATCTTTTGCTATTTCGTCATGTTCTAACTCAATAATGTGGTTTGGGTCTTCCACATATTTACGTAACATGGATATGTGAAAAACATTATGAACACGAGACATACTTGGCGGTAAAGCGAGTCTGTAGGCCACAGTTCCTACTCGATCGAGGATTAAAAATGGGCCAATGAATCGAGGATTGAGCTTTCCTCTCTTTTCAAATCTCATAATTCTTTTCCACGGAGAAACTCATAACAACACAAGATCTCCTATATCAAATTTCACATTCTTTCGATGAAGATCAACATAACTCTTTTGTCGATCTTGTGAGTTTTTATACGTTGCCGAATCATTTGAATCTTTTCCGTAGTCATACGTACCAACTCCGATCCCAACAATGTTGCTTCACCCACCTCATCCCAGCATACTGGAGAATGACACTTTCTTCCATACAATGCTTCGAATGGAGCCATGCCAATACTCCAGAAAATGAAACACTGAAGGATAAAATTACAAAAAAGAGCAAATGCCAAAGCCCATCGGGACTTAGCCAATCAAAGGGAATTTACATACCTAGGCCAACCGATGGAAGAGATATTTCAGATGCTGGTTAATGAAGGAAGAATCACAACTCTACTACCTCCAATCAGCCCACGTTCAAGACGGTTTAATTTTAATGGAGTGTGCCAATAACAATCCCACTCTCGCGGTCACAGCACTAAATAATGCTAGGCAATCCACCACCTTATTCAGAATATAATTGACAGCAATGTCCTGCAATTGACAGATGATGACACTATACTACTTGAGAGTGGGGACGCATTTCCTAGAAAGTGGAAGGAAGTCGTAGCAGTCATATCTTCTAAGAAAGATTTAGCTACCCCCTCACATACAATTCAACCTATTCAACTCAAGGGTATTGAGAATCCTCTAAAAGTTGGTGCGCTAGAGCCAATTATCTTACCATTCAGACCACAATATCATGTTGTTAGCCTACAGAAAGTTAGATGGAATTATGGAGAGGTTGAAGGATCCACATCCAACGCAACTGTTATAGTGTCGAAAGAGAATCCACTATATCTTCCCCAACGGGTGATGAAGCCCGCCATAAAATAAAAGGGGAAAGTTCCTATGGATAAGATTGAACAATTCCTCCATACTATGGGACATAATGAAGCCAATGTGGTTTTAAACTTGAAAAAAGCTCCACAATAGGTTTCCATACTAGATTTGGTATTCTCCTCAGAGGATCACTTGAAGGTATTACTAAGAGTTTTAGAAGAAGCTCATTTGCCAAAATTAATTGATGTTAAAAAGTTTGATCACCTGGTTGATCACATTCTTAACAACAATGTGATATCTTTCACTGATGATGGCATACCGCCCAAAGGGACTGGTCATTGCAAGCCGTTGCATATAGCGATTATGTCCTCTAGATACGTGGTCGCAGGAGTATTGATAGATGGAGGGTCCTCCTTGAATATCTGCCCTTATGCCACCTTGGAGAAGATGAATATCAATCTCAATAGAATCCGAAGAAGCCATACAATTATCAAAGCTTTTGATGGATCCTGACGAAATGCTGTCGGGGTTGGTCCACATACATTCTGGGTATCCTTTCATGTGCTCAAAATAGTTACAGGATACAACCTGCTCTTCGGAAGACCGTGGATTCATATGACTAGAGCTGTCCTGTCCACCCTTCATCAGCAGCTTAAATACATCATTAACAACAACCTAGTCACTGTTAATGCTGAGCTAGAATGTCCTAAATAAGGTGACATCCCGCTCATCAGTTTCAATTCAAAAGTTGAGCCCGTCGGCTTCCATGCCTTGGAGGTGAGCAACACTCACTACCATCCCATTGGGGAACCACCTCTGATACCCAGAGTTTCCACCAAAGTAATGTCGGCTAGCCAAGAAATGTTATCTTTGGGCTATCAACCTGGACACGGGTTGGGCAAAGACCATCATAGCATCAAGCACCCAATTTAAGTTCCCAGTTAAATAGGGACAGCCGGACTAGGCTATTCTACCAGTACCAGTCACAGGAATCCTCACAAACACAGACAGGTTCTTTCGTCTTCAGCCATACGACGATCACCATAACCTACAGGAGCAGAATCCATACAGACTTCAGTAGAGGTTCTTGCACATGTGATGACCATGTTATTTCCTAAGCCGATACCGGTTAAAGGAAAATAAATTTTGATACCGGATCCGGAGGCGGAGGAAGAGGACCAGAGGTGTAAGCAGGACATTGCCAGGCACTTATCAAACATACGCATCATAGTCCATACAGACAGTACAAATAGAATTACCCTAGACGATGAATTCTTATAGATCATGGTCATCATTCAGGATAAGGAAGACGATAACAGCCCCTCCATCACAGCAGTCCACCAGGACTTCACCCTTGGCAATTGGAGTCGCACTTCTTGCATTTGCCGATGAGGGTAAAAATGGCAGAAACTCCCTCTGCCCTGTAAATAACAATAATTGCTTACTTTTTATGTACAATATTAGCAGTTGTTTTGTCATTACATGCTAACACTTTGTATGATTGAACAATTTCATATATTAAGTGAAAGCATTTTGTTTCAGGATTCTAAAGTTAGATGAGTCTATACTTGCTAATGAGGTGCCTTTTCTCCACAAGGACTGTAACTTTGATGTAAAGTTGGACTCGGACTTAATGAAAATGCAAGAGGACTATGAGATACCTTAGGAGATCAAAGAATGGGTTGAAGACAAACCCAAGACAAATCTTGATCAAACGTCCCCTTTTAACTACGAAACCTTAGAAAACCCCAAACAAATCTATATTGGTACAGACCTTACTCCAAACCAAAGGAATGACATGGTTACTCTATTGACCCAATTTTAGGATGTATTTGCATTATCTCATGAAGACATGGTCATTTTGTCTACTGACATTGTTATTCAACTCCTCCTCATCAAAGAGGGGTTCAAGCCAGACAGGCAAAAGCTCAGGCGATTAAAACCTTAGTGGAGTTTAAAAGTTAAAGAAGAATTTGTGAAGCAATTTTCAGCAAGCATCATCATAGTGTCAACATACCTTAAATGGCTATCCAATATAGTCACAGTGCCCAAACCAGGAGGGAAGGTGCGAGTTTACGTTGATTACCGGGATCTGAATAAAACTTTCCTCAAAGATAGCTTTCACGTGCCATTCATCCACATACTCATTGTCAATACAACTAAATACGACATGTATTCCTTTGTTGATTGCTTTGCGGAGTACCATTCAATTATGGTTGCTAAAGAGGATCGTGAGAAAATTGCATTCATCACTCCTTGGGGAACCTTTTGCTACAGACGGTTGTCATTCGGCCTCATCAATGCCGGAGCTACCTATCAGCGAGCCATGACAGCTCTTTTCCATGATTTAATACACAAAGAGATAGAGATCTATGTGGATGATATCATTGTCAAGTCCCGAAGGGAGGAAGACCACCTAGATCATCTCAGAAAACTATTCAACAGGTTGCATAAGTACAAGTTAAATTTGAATCCAACTAAATGTACCTTTGGCGTCAAATCAGGCAAGTTGCTAGGTTTCCTAGTCAGCCACAAGGGGATTAAGCTAGATCCCACCAAAATCCAGGCCATTACGGAAATGCCCATTCCTCAGACAGAGAGGAAATACGGGGATATTTGGGAAGAATCAATTTAATTAGCATATTCATATCCCAACTTACAGCAAACCTGTGAGCTAACTCCTCCAAGAAATAGAAGGATGAGTGCCAGAAAGCCTTCCTTACAATCAAAGAACAGCTAGTCAGCGCTCCTATTTTGGTACCCCCAGGGATGATGTTCCCCTATTTATGTACCTGTCCATTAATGACAATGCTATGGGCTGCATGCTAGGACAGAAAGACGATAGAGGCCAAGAGCGAGCTATCTACTACCTCAGCAAAAGATTCAGCATCAGTGAACACAAGTACAATCTGATTGAGAAAACTTGTTGTGCGTTAGCATTGGCTTCCATTTGGTTACAACATTACCTCCATGGGCACACAACCCATCTCATATCCCGCATGGATCCTCTCAAGTACGTGTTCAGTAAACCCATGCTGAATTATCGACTGTCCAGATGGCAATTGATCCTACAACAATTTGACATCGTCTACGTGACGCAAAAGTCCATCAAAGGTCAAGGAATTGCGGATCAACTAGCCGTCGCACCTTCAGGGGATTTCAAACCCTTAGAAACATACTTCCCCGATGAAGGGGTAATGACAGTTCAGTAACACCATCAGTACAATGCACACCAATCATGGAAGATGTATTTTGATGGAGCTGTAAACATGGCAGGCTCCGGAGCCAGAGCAGTACTAGTATCCGTGACGGGGGAGCAGCATCCCGTCGCCGTTAAATTGTAGTTTGCCAACACCAACAACACAACTGAGTATGAAGACTATATCATGGGGATAAAACTTACCCAGGCAATGGGCATCAGACGATTTACTGTCTTTGGGGATTTCGAATTGGTAATCAGACAAACCACATGAATTAATCACACCAAAAAGCTACATTTACTGCCTTACCATCGGTAGGTTCTATAGATGGCCTCGGAGTTTGAAGAAATATCCTTCCTATATATTCCTCAGAATAGGAATGACTTTACGGATGCGCTAGTAACCTTGGCCTCTTTGATCAACATACTTGACAAGAAAAACATGCCAATCTTCACATTTGCCCAACAAAAGGCACCAGACTATGGGAATTGCATTAGAGAAGTATCGGATGAGCTACCTCCCATCCAACATTCTTGGTATCAACAGATGAAGGAGTACTTACAAGATGGATCTACACCCGCTGAGGTGAGCTCGACTGAAAGAAGGCTGATCCATCGACTAACTATGAAATTATACTTAAGCGTAGACGCATTCTACAAAAGAGATGCATGACTAAGTCTCCTCAGATGTCTTGACAAGGACCAAGCTCAGATGCTCATGGATGAAATCCATGGTGGAGTATGTGGCCCACATATGAGCGCCCCCTACTTGTAAAGAAGATCCTAAGAATAGGGCATTACTGGCTCTATCTCAAAGCTGACTATGATGATCACGTAAAGAGATGTTACCAATGTCAAATTCATGGGAATGCTATCCACGCCCCTCCAAGGGAGCTCCACAATATGAGTTCACCCTATCCCTTCTCAATGTGGGGAATGGACATGATTGGCCCCATCGAGCCTAAAGCCAGTAATGGGCATCGGTTTATCTTCACCAATGATCGACTACTTCACCAAGTGGGTAGAAGCAGTCCCCTTCCCTAGGGTTACAAAATAAGTTATCATTGCTTTCATCAAAAATAATGTCATCTGTCGATATGGACAACTAGAGGTAATTATATCAGACAATACTAAGAACCACAATAACAATATGATGGATGAGTTATGCAATAAATTCCACATCAAACATCTCAACTCCGTTATCTGCCGTCCAAAGATGAATGATGCTATTGAAGCGGCTAACAAAAACATCAAGAAGATCATGTAAAAGATGTCTAACAATCATAAAGGATGGCCTGACTGCTTGCCTCTTACTTTGTTAGCCTACAGAACATCAATGCACACTTCCACTGGGGCAACCCCCTACAAATTAACCTATGGGATGGAAGCAGTGCTCCCCATAAAGGTGGAAATGGAATTCCTTAGAGTGTTGATAGACGCTCAGCTGGATGAAGGCCAGCGGTTACAAGATAGGTATCACTAATTGTCTCTAATAGATGAAAGGTGAGCCGCTGTTATCTTCCACAGACAATTGTATCAACAAAGGATAGCCAGATCCTACAATAGGAAAGTCTGGCTACTGCAGTTTAAATAACATGACTTGGTTTTGAAAAAGGTCATTGACAACCAAGATCAGTCCAAAGAAAAATTCGCCCGAAACAGGGAAGGCACATTTGTTGTCAAGGAGGTAGTGACAGGAGGCGCTCTCAGATTATAAGAGATGGATGGCGATGAATTTTTGCTACTCATTAACTCGGACACCGTGAAATGGTACTATGTCTGAAGTTACCATAAAGCAAACATCCTGGTTATGGATCACCAGATCCCTAGTCAATTCAGGTTTTCTAACCCTTCACTACATATAACTTTCCTCACACCCTATAACCACCAGCCTGGTTTTCTGATCACCAAATCCTTTACTCCTCGCAGGTTTTCAAAACCATTCACACCTTCATGTTATCCCACCAGGAATTCAACCCCTCACACCTTCAGTTTATCCCATCAGGGATTATACTTTTCACACCTCCAGTTTATCTTGTACACAGGATTAAACTTTTTGGATGCAAACTACCCTGCACATGGGGCGAACTACAACGACCTGATCTCCCCAATAGACGGGAGTACGTAGGCAGCCATTTTATATGGTTCAGTCGCAATAAAACAAAATAAAAATAAACATTTCTACAACCTTTTGCCACATACATCGTTGAACCTCTACACTAGGTTCGAACTACGCAGACTTAATCTCATTTTCAATAGGAGTACGTGGGCAGCCATTCATGGTTTGGTTTTACCTCATGCCAAAACATAAAAACTTGTCAGCGGTACTAGGATCATCTTTCAATCCACCACACTTCATCGGCTTCAGACCAAAGGGATGGAACTACCTGACCTCCCCATGTAAACGGCAGAATCGGCAACCATCTAAGCTTCAGTTGATTCCTCAAAGAGAAATACCAATCCATAAGAGATGGAACTAACTGGGCTCCCCTATACAAAGGAGTATTGGCGACCATCTATGGTGCGGTCAACCTTAGAGAGGAAAGCCACACTCCTCTCCACATCTACATACAGAAACCAGTCCCAAGACACCAAAGAATGTAGAGAATATATACAGATCAACAATCCATTTTGAAAGATCCTAAGACATCTCAATGTCCGTCCATCAAGGATGAGTTCAGAATACATAAAGATCACAAGCCCTGGAGAAACAAGCAAATATCAAGCAAGCAACAAGGCATAACTAAAAGGAAAGTGATCAAAATATGTTTCCTTGTTGTATATAATGTTGTTTGATATATACAATTTGTACTGCACATGACAAAATGTCTAAGCTAGTCTGTGCAGAAAAATACAAGCCCATCTACAAGTTAGTGTGTATGCGGGCTATCAAGCCTAACATGGCATCTCTCTCAGAAGAAGGAGGTAACGATGTGATCTCTTGCCCAAGGATCTCTGCATGAGTCAATTGATCTACAACTAACTGCATGGTGGCACTATGCTAATCAATATATGTGCTCATCTATGTAATGATGCCAGAAGTGAGGGACCTCACTACAGTACTATCTGTAACAGCGATATCTCGGGCAGATATAGCGCTATCCCGCTCCACAATCAATGCATCTGTAGATGATATGGCCTCAACCCACTTAGCAATAGCGGTGTCTCTATGAGCTAATGCCTCATCTCTCTCTAACATAGTAACGTCTCTCTCATCAAGAGCTATCAACATCAAGGCCCTAGCATGATCTCTCTCGAAGGTCATCAGATGAAGACTCTGCTCGAAATACTATGTTGAATGCTGGGTAACAGTAGCACTCGTACAGGGAGAATCTAAAAGAGTTACTAATAACCCAGTGAATGGCTCCTCCTCGGTGTGAGAATCAATGTCCTCCATGGGCTCTCCACCATCTGAATCAATCCCCGACACTGTGGATACTACCATACCTGATGTAGTCTCTGTCTCCATCCACAGAATACTCTGTCGAAAAGCCCAGATGGCTAACAGAAAACTCAGCACTGTCATGCTAATCCCAACATGCATACACCATGGATCTGTCCTCTGCTGATAAATGATGAGAAGCTAAACGCTAACCTAACGCCCCCTCAAAAGGATGCACCTCCTGAAACTGATCAAACTGTAACATCACAGCCAGTTGGTGATATGTGGTCATGCCCCTAAAACCAGCCAAAGGGAGATAATCTATGTCCAGTTCATGAGTAATAAAGATATATGTGAGCTGAGCCCTGTACACGGTAGAATGTCAAATAGATCTCCAATCCCTGCCAAGAACACTGACCAGGATGCAGCGTCTACACACTCCGCTGGCTGAAAGGAGTAAGACATGGCTATCTCATGGGAAAAATAATACTCATGCCATCGGAACGTGCCAATCGGTCTCAAGTGTGACATGAACCATACGTACAACAAGACTTAATTGCCTATAAAAACCCCTGTAGGATAAATGTAGCAATACATGGCTGACCTCAGTGTCTCTGCCATAATCAACAGAATAATGGTCTGACCCTCCCTAAGAGCTCTCACCGCTATGACAACATCGATGTCCAGTTCATTCATGTACATTGGCATGTACAAATAAGCCACTAGTACATCACGAGTACATCTACTCTAGCCACGTGCCACTGATCCTCTGGTGTAGAGAAATCCCCAGAGTATCGTGCGTAATTGTCCACTGAGCCAAATCTATCTATTAGAAAACGCAAGGAAAATACATGGCCTGATGTAATCTCATCCTGCACTACTCTACGCCATAACTCGATGAGGATCATGAACTGCCGGTGCATATCTCTGACAGCAATCTGAGCGCAAGGCCTGTCTAAGGGCAAAACTATCAATCGCTCATATTCCTCCAAGGTAGGAGTTAACTCCTGGGTCCCAAATCGAAAAACCTACCTCTCCGGTACCCAGTGCTCTAGCATGCCATCTACGAAGCCCAATGGAACCTGGAATGTTAGGAGGGTCATGGAATGCTGCAATAGCTGATCTACAATTACCCTGTCTAAAAGGGATACACTATCATACCAAGATCTCAAGTGTGAGGCCACCAGTACAGGTGGGGTGTGATCAATACGGCTAATGGTCGAGGAAGACATCTGTGTGGGTAGTATCATAAGACCATCCAGGGGTCAATGTTGAATATCTATGGACATACATATGCATGACATAATAAGTGCATAACAGATAATATATGGCAATATGATATAGGGATTGGAAAATAATACATACATTCCTAAGTATATCATCATCTAACTACATCATCTTTATACAAACTAAAAAATACAGAGAAATGGGGCACAGACGCCCTATAACTAACAGTGGTCTATCAAAAGATATAACGAGAATGGGGCACAACTACCTAGTATCTAACAAAGGCCTGTCAAAAGATATAGCTAGAATACACATTAAAAGAAGACAATGGTGTCTATATCTACATCATCAATTTTGTCCACCTGATGTAACTCCTCCTAAGTCACTGGATCTCCGCCAAGAGGGATGTCAAGCCTATACAAGGGAGGATCTACACCGACAAACCCATATGGGTCATTGTAGCATTCACGCCCATCAATGAGATATCACTAACAGGTGACTACAACACAGGCCATTAACGTCTGGCAGGAGGCAAGATCGGTACACGAATCTTTCCTGTGGTGCTCCTAATAGTGCGCTCTCCTAAATAGAGCTCCCATCCTCCATCTGTGAAGAAAGGAATCCGGCGGGCGGACATCACGTGCTCGACACCAGTCGGGTATCCATCCTCAAAGATGATAGTCAAATGTTCCCTAAAATAGGGAACCCAAGTGATGGCATCAGCTGTCCACAACTCCAACTGTAAGCGACAATGGGTGAAACCCTCAGCCACAGGAACCTCCGCCAAAATGGAGTGATGATATCGTCGTCCTCGTGGATAGGTATCTAAACCTAACAGACTAATATGATGCAAACATGGAAGCCTCTTGTAAGACCCCAAATTTTATAAAATGAAAGTATTCAATTTTTTATAATTATTATTTTATTTCGTAAATGGTTAAATTGATAAAAGGTTAAAGTCAAGGGTAATATATGAAAATTTTGCAAAGTATGCAAGTTGTTATAAAATATTTGTTTGGTCGGGAAATATTTTTTTTATCGGGAAATATCCGTACGACGGCACAATCATTGGTGGACCCCACAACGGAAGTATTGTCATAATTAGAAAATGACAGAATTATCATTTTATAAAAATAACGGCAAAAATGTTACCGTTAAAACTGTTGAACTACTCGATAGTAAAAGTATAGTAATACGTGTGGGTGCATACTAGTACACGGTATTGATTATTGATGCTTACGTAAGAAGTCACTCAGTTATACTCAATTATTGCTACAGTAATTACTGTATAATATCTCTCATATTATTGATACAATTATTGTCACAGTATCATCTGTATAATATGTTATATTATTAAATCAATAATTGAGACGGCAAAGTTATTCATATTATTATTTGAAATATTGATAATGTCTAGAAGTTCTGTCAATGAGAGGTTTAGTCACCTAATTGCGCGCCAATAAGGAGAAATCCTTATCGAAAAGCCCATTCTTTCCTGAGAACGACCTGGTTGTTAAATATTGTGAGTTATAATATTAATGATGAATAAGTTTGTGTTGATTAAAAATGAAATTGATAGTTCCATTGTGTTGGAATTATTAGTGTTAGTAAAAATCAACATTTATTTCGATAATAATTGATGTCTGGAGGTTATATTGACCAATCGGGTATTTAACCGGATAAATGAGCAATTAATTGCAATTAATTCACATGCTTATAACAATGTGTTCACATGTGTGTACTATTGATTCACATGATTTACTATTAGGGGAGTTGGTACAAGATTGATAATACTTGTGTGACTAAATTAAAAATGAAGGTATAGATGAAGGTACTATACTGTAATTATTTTTTTCACATATTTTGAACTATTAAGTCACGTGATTTACAATTGACTCACATGATTTACTATTAGGGAAGGTGGTGCAAGTATAATAATACTTGCAAGACTAAATTAAAAATGAAGAAAAAGAGGAAGGTACTATATTTTTAATATTTTGAGCCCCAAAATGTACAATTATTGAAACTATATTTTTCGATAAATAGAAGCTCATTCTTCCTTCATTTCTCACCAATTCACTAAGTCTCACAAGAGCAAATATTATAGAGAGAAATTATAGAGATAAAAAAGAAGAGAAATCTACTACCTCACTATTTTAGTATCCAGTTTCTTCTAAGGTAAGGGGTATTATTTCTTTCGTATTCATGAAGAGAGTTATTTCTTTCAATATTCGTAAGGATTGTTATTCGATTTATTATTATTTTATTGGAATAACCTGTTTGTGCGGTCTATCGCATGCCCGATGAATTCTTCTATTATTTCATTCTTTATTATTCTGTTAGAATAACTTGTCTGTGCGGTCTATCGCATACCTGGTGAATTCTTCTATTATTCCATTCTTTATTATTCTGTTGGAATAACATGTCTGTGCGGTCTATCGCATGCTTGGTGAATTCTTCTGTTATTCCATTCTTTATTATTCTGTTGGAATAACCTGTCTACGCGGACTACCGCATGCATGGTGAATTATTCTATTATTCCATTCTTTATTATTATGTTAGAATAACATGTCTACGTGGATTACCACATGCATGATGAATGGCCATTCGTATTCATTCTTTATTAAATTGTGGAAATGATCTGTCTACGTGGATTACCGCATGACGGGCGAAAATCTATTTGCAGTTTCATATATTCTATTATACTATGTTGGTTAAAGTTTTGGCTTCTATACTCCATGAAATTAGTAGAATATCCTGAATATTTACGCTTCATCCAGTATCTTTTCATGAAAATATTCTTCTGAGCATTCTTGAATTTTACTCCACAAAGCAGTATCATGTTGACAATTTGGACGTTATTGATTTCTGGATAAATTAAATTATAAATCTTTAAAATTTATCCTTGAACTTGTTTTATTGAATTATTATGTCATTGTCATCATCCTCATGCTTATATTGTGATGAAAGTCATCTTTGGCTTACGTGCATATATGGACTTGGTATGATTATGACCGGGGATTATTTGGTATAATCATGACCGTAATGTGATGAATGATGTGGTGAAAGTCCTTATTGGCATGTAGTTCATTGATAGACAGTGGTTGGTATGATTATGACCGGGGATTATTCAGCATAATAATGACCATTGATGATTACATGAATATCCTTGGCCGTGATGCAGGGATGATTCGATTTTATTTATTAAGCTGAGTCTCAGCGATAAAGTTGATGAAAAACTTTTTAAATCTTAGATTTTATGCTCTACTTGACTCTTCTAATGGATTGCTTATTCCGCTGCAGTTGTTGATCTAAAACTTGTTATCTATTATATTCTATCAGTTGTTATACTGTTGAAGGCTAAGGATAATTTATTCTGCATTATCTTAGACATAATATTTCTTACTGGGCTAGTTGAGCTCACACTTTCTTTCACTGTTCTCTTCAAGAAATGAGAATATAGCTGGGACGAGTCGAGGAATGAATTGACGGTCTAGATGGTTGTTTTAGTAGTCCTCACTATTCTATAAAATAGTGTGACAATAAATGTAATGAGGACTACATTGAGTGTGGATATTGTCTAGATGACATTATTCTTATTAAAACTCTTAGATTATGTTATGTCGTATTTTACACGATTGTTGTATAATTAAGTTGTATTTGAATTTTGTACCATATTTTTGGCGACTCAAGATGGGTGATGTATACCTATTTTGGGGGCGTCACAGTTGGTATCAAAGCTTAGGGATATGATCCCTGGCTGAGATGTGAGACAAAAACTAGGAGGGGAGAGACGGGGAATTCCTTTGCTAGTATGGCCTACCTAAGTTTATTTGGTATTTAATTAGCCGGTCAGAGTATAGGGATAATATGTTACATGTCAATTAACCCTTATTTTGTAACAGTGTTTGAAAATGACATCTAAAAATGTTGAGATCTGTAATAAAGCACATGAGACCGTTGAGTCATCAACGATAAATACCCAAGATAATGTGCAACAGGAAGACAATAATCCTCATGTAAATAACAACACCGATCAGATGATGAACGATGAGATATTTAGAGGCTTTATGCAATTCATGCAACATCAGGCGAGAGAGACTTTTGTTCAAAATTCAAGTGGAAACACTGGCAACCCACGGCTGGTCACCGCTAAGCAGCTCAAGGAGCTGGGACAACCAGAGTTTTTAGGAAAGCCAAAACCAATTAAGGCGGAGATGTGGTTAAAGCAGATCACCAAGATATTTGATGTCTTGGGATGCTCCGAGGAGCAAAAGGTTACCTTTGCCACCTTTATGTTGTGTGAAGAGGTAGATTACTAGTGGGAATCTGTAAAACGTACCCAGCCTGACGCACTCAAGATGTCTTGGGAGAAGTTCTAAGAGTTGTTCAACGACAAGTACTTTCCTGAAAGTATTCGTCACATGAAGGAGGTGGAGTTTATCATGTTGGAGAAAAATAATATTCGCAATACGAGGCTAAATTTATGTAGTTATCCCGGTTTGCATCCCATTTGGTCGATAATGAGGAGCGAATGACACGAATATTTTTAAGAGGTTTGCAACCCGATATACTTCAATACCTTATTTCTCACAAATTGTGTTTGTATTCAGATGTTGTGAATAGGGCTCAATTATTGAAGCGCGATAATGAGTCAGCACAACCAAAAGGCAATGACCAATAACACGAATATAATCATACCGGTGGCAACAGCCATCTGAACAATGATAACCATCATGGGGGAAATTATTATGCCAAGAATGGTAACCACTTCGGTGGTAATCATGGCCAAGATAATAGGAGTGAAAATTTCAAAAGAAAAGGTTCAACAACGATGGAAAGACAGCAGCACCAACACTCATTTTCAAGGAAGGAGAACGACCACCAATTGTATGCTTCAAATGCAGAGGGGAGGGACATATCAGTCCAAACTGTGTGATGCAGTCCAAAGCATGTTACAATTGTGGAGAGGAAGGTCACCTAGCCCAATTTTGTCGTGCACCAAAGTCAAGTCCAGCTGGGATGGTGGCACCAAAGATGGATACGGACAAAACAAAGTCGGTGGTTTCAAGAATAGCATTTTTTGTGTCTTCTCAAAAAGCGAGTAACCCGAACGAAGTTAGCACGGGTTAGTTAATTATAAATTCTTGCGAAGTCTATACCTTATTAGATACCGATTCTACCCATTCTTTTATCTCTATTGCTTGAGCTCAATGTTTAAATTTAACTCTAGAGATGTTAGACTTTGACTTATCGATTAAAACTTCGTTAGTTGAAACATTCGTTACCTCCACTGTTTATAAATCTTGTTGATTCAAATTTACACTTTCACGTTACATGTCGATCTTATCTCTTTGAAAATACTTGCCTTTGATGTGATTTTAAGAATCGATTGGTTAACTACTCATCATGCTGTTCGTAAGGTTGTTAGCTTTCATATTTCTAACCAACATATTATGCTAATTCAAGCAACCAAACCACTAAGGTCAATCACTGTCATATCAAGCCATAAGTAAAGAGCCCCGAGTCTTTCGCTGGTGACTTCCTTGTGTGGAATGCACCGAAGGCAGACTTTCTGTAGGCGACGTCGTGAATGACGATGGCAAGTTGATAGGTATCAATGTGACATACTATCCAAGTCTTGGGTGAGAGCCACATTTTTGGATGACATTTTTATTGTTAATAAATTTTCTGACGTATTCTCTGAAGACTTCTTAGCCTAACCCTAAAGCGTGAAATCGAATTATGTATTGACCCCTGTACAAAACCCATTTCTACAAACCTTAAATACTTCTTCACCCAGAACAAACGTATTATGCGCCAAAGATGTTGGCTCGAGCTGTTGAAGATTACGACTATATCATTCAATATCATTTTGGAAGAGCGAGCATGGTAGTTGATGCATTGAGTAGAAGATCGTATGCGTTTACGAGTGCGATGTTGTTAATACAAAAATCCATTTCGTATAACTTGCAAATGATGAAGATAGAGTTACGGACTCTAGGGACATATGTGAAGATAACAAATATACGATTAGAATCGAATTTAATATATAAAGTTAAATCCACTTAAACTACACACCTAGAGCTGATGAATATGAAGAAGAAGGTTCAAGAATGCATTATTCTAGAAGCAAGAATCGATGAAGAGAGGAAATCTCAACCCCTGATTTAATTGGCCCATTTGAAATCTTCGATCGAGTAGGAACTATGGCCTATATACTCGCTTTACCGCCAAGTATGTCGCGTGTTCATAACATTTTTTTTAGTATCGATGTTACATAAATATGTGGACGACCCGAACCACATTATTGAATTGGAACTAGACGAGATAGCAGAATATTTAACGTATGATGAGATACGTGTTAAAATCTTGGATAAGAACGGTCATATTCGACACTCAAACGTTATACCTCAAGAGTTAGAATCTGAAATGAAATCAAGGTATCCTCACATCTTCGGCATACCAGGTACGTACGTAAATTTTGAGGGCAAAATTTCATAAGGAGTGGAGGTTGTAAGACCCCAAATTTTATGAAATGAAAGAATTCAATTTTCGTATAATTATTATTTTATTTCGTAAATGGTTAAATTTAGAAAAGGTTACAGTTAAGGGTGATATGTGAAATTTTTGCAAAGTATACAAGTTGTTATAAAATATTCATTTGGTCGGGAAATATTCTTTTTGTCGGGGAATATCCGTACGACGGCACAATTATTGGGGGACCCCACAACGGAAGTATTGTCATAATTAGAAAATGATAGAATTATCATTTTATAAAAATAACGGCGAATGTGTTACCGTTAAAACTGTTGAACTACCCGGTAGTAAAAGTACAGAAATACGCGTGGTTGCATAGTAGCACACGGTATTGATTATTGATGCTTACGTAAGAAGTCACTCAGTTATACTCAATTATTGCTACAGTAATTGCTGCATAACATCTCTCATATTATTGATTCAATTATTATCGCATTATCATTTGTAAGACCCCAAATTATTAATAAATGAAATTTAATTTCCTTTATTTATTATTTTGAAATAGTAAGGGTTGAATTGATTAATGAGGTTAATTATGGATAAAATGCGCAAATATTTTAAATAAGCAAGTGGTTATAAAATATTCATTGTTATCGGGGAATATTCGGTTGGTCGTGGAATATTCTTCTTGTCGAGGAATATTCGTACGACGGCACAGTCTTTTGTGGGCCCCATAACGGAAAGTGATTGGATGAAAAAAACGACAAGTATAAGTTGTTTATAAATAACGGCGTAGTTGTTACCGTTAATACTGTTGGAATATCCGGTGGTTAAGACACAGTAATACGCGTTGTTGCACAGTAGCACACGGTATTGCACCAATTATTGATTCTTACATAAGAAGGCACTACTCAATAATTGTTACAGTAATTAATGTTTAGTATTTTATTTTATTGATTCAATAATTGTTGCGTTGATATTTTATATTACTGTTGTTTTAATAATTGTCACTACATAGTATTTTCTATTATCGAAGCAATAATTCATATTATCTGAATAATATTATTAGATAACATTATTGGTAATGTCTAGAAAGTTCTGTCTAAGGAGAGGTTTGGTCACCTAATTACGCGTCAGTAAGGAGAAATCCTTATTGGAAAGCCCCCTCTTTCTTAGAAACTGCCTGGTTGTCAGTATTGTGATTCTGTAATATTATTTGTGAATAATTAATTGTTACTTTATATGATGAGGAAAATATTCATTTTATGTGGATATAGATGGAGAAAATTTTTAAAGTGACAATTGTTGAAAATCGATATTTTATCTTTTCTGATAAAATAATATTTTATATAATAATGATGATATTTTTACAATGAATATAGGATATATGAGTATATGAGGAGGAATAGTATTTTTGTTGCAAAAGTTATTTAAAACATGTTAAACATGTCTGTGGGCCCATTTCTTGACTGAAATTTGATTATAGTTTGTAGAATCGCCCGTTTGTAGATTTCGGTCAATATCTATTTGAAATTTAGAAAAACTTTCTTCTGCAAAGTTGTAGATAATGAAATTTCCTATTTAAAAAACATATGATTTAAATTTTTCTGACAAAAGGACTATTTATTATGAATTATTGAAGTTTTGAAGTTCTAAAATAATTAATTTTTGGAAGTTTTATTTATTTTTTAGTAATAAAAATGTTTTTTACACTTTCGTGGGCCCTACTTGCACATGTTAATGACTGAATTCAGATCTTCAAAAGTGGGCGTAGGAACAAATTTAATAAATAAAATTATTTTATTAAATTTTCTACTTTGGTGTTCTAAGCATTTTCCTATAAATAGGGTGCTTTGGTTAGAATTGAAAATCACACCAAAAACTAAAGTTTTATCTCTCTTTCTCTCTCTATATTATCGAGCGTATTCTTGTGAGTATTTTAAGACTTTGAGTGTTGCTATACGGTACAAGTTCCCTTCAGCTCTATATCCATTATTCCAGTCAGAAGTACTGTCTTTTCGAGGTAAGGGGTGTTATTTTTTCGTAAATGATATTATTTCTTTCAATATCATTATACCGAAATATTGGTCTGAACTTTTTATCAAATTTGAAACTTTTTGTGTCGGGATTACTATTCACGTATACGGCACTATTCACGAATACGACACTATTCATCGAAAAATAAATTTTTCTTCTTTTTGTCAAAGATATCTATTATGGATACTAGCTTTGATTGTATCCATGTTTTGATCATTCTTGAATTTTACTCCACTATGATTATTTATGAGGTATTCTTGGGCATGGATAAACCGAAATACGAATCCTTAATATTTATTCTTTTGGTTCACTGGATTCGTTTTATTTAAAATATTTTTCATCATCCTCAGTCCTAAATGATGATATAACTGAATATCTTTGGCCTGTAGTGCAAAGATTAATGATTTTATGATGAATATCTTTGGCCCGTAGTGTAAAGATGAACAGGTGCTGAGATGAAAATGACCAACTAATGAATATCTTTGGCCTGTAGTGCAAAGATGAATATTTGATTCCAGTTATATATTGATTGATGTTACAAGGATAAAATATCGATGATGAACTTTTAAATTTATATATAGAAGATAGTAGATTTCATTCTCTACTTAACTCTTCTAATGAATTATTATTTTCGCTGCGAATATTGATTTAAAACTTGTTGTCTATTGTATTCTATTAAAATTTTCCCTGTTAAAGACTAATGATAATTTGTTCTATATTATCTTAGTCATAATATTATTTATTGGGCTAGTTGAGCTCACCATTTTTCGTTTTGTTCCATTTTTCTTTTTAGGAGGCGAGAATGTAGCAAGTACTAGTCGGGGTATGGAATGAAGGTTCTAGAAAGTTATTTTAGTAGTCCTCACTATTTTTATAAAATAATATATCAATAATTGTAATGAGGACTTATTTGAGTGTTGATATTGTCTAGATGACAGTATTTGTATTTAAACTCACAGTTTTTATGTTGTATTAATAAAGTTATAGTTGTTTCTTTACCATGTATTTTGACGACTCAGAATGGGTGTTGTATACCTATTTTAGGGGCGTCACACTTGGTATCAGAGCTTAGGGATATGATCTCTGGTGGAGATAGGAGGAGATCGGGGAATAGTACTAGGAGGGGAGACACGAATAAATCCTTCGCTAGTGTGGCATACCTAAGCTTATTTGTTGATCAGTCATAATATAGGGTATTATGTGATTTGTTAATTTGTTTAATTAACCCTTGTTTTATGGCAGTATTTAAGAATGACAACTGAGAATGTTAACAATGGAGTAAACGAAACCGTGGAGACGCCTATACTCACCAACGAGGAGAACGTGCAACAGGCTGGCAATGTTCCTCCTGTGAACAACACCACTGAGCAGATGATGAACGATGGGATGTTTAGAAACTTTTTACAATTCATGCAAAATCAGACGAGGGAGACTCGTGTTCAAAATACAGGAGGAAATGATAGCAATTCTCGGTTTTTCACAGACAAGCAGTTCAAGGAGTTGGGACCACCAGAATTTTGGGGAAAGCCGAATCCGATTAAGGCAGAGACGTGGGTCAAACAAATTACCAAAATATTTGATGTCTTGGGATTCACGGAAGAACAAAAGGTTCCATTCGCCACCTTTATGTTCTGTAATGAGACAGATTACTGGTGCGAATCTGTAAAGCGTACACATCTAGTTGCACTTAGCATATCTTGGGAAACGTTTCAAAAACTATTCAATGACAAGTACTTTCCTGAAAGTATTCGTCATATAAAGGAGGTAGAGTTTATTAGACTAAAGCAGAATAACATGACGGTGTCCTAGTACGAGGCGAAGTTTACAGAGTTGTCCAGGTTTGCACCTCATTTGGTGGAGAATGAGGAACGTATGACATGGATGTTGTCAACAGGGCTCAATTATTAGAGTGAGATAACGAGTACGTTCAACCGAGGGACCACAACCAGGATCATACCGGTGACAGTAGTCATCAGAACAACGATAACCAGCGGAGAAAGAAAAATGCGGACAAGAGCAGCAACCACTCTGGTGGTAATCATGGCCATGAGAATAGAAGAAGCAAGTCAGGAGGAGATTTTAAAAAGAGGAGATTCAACAATGACAATACGAAGATGTCAGCACCAGCAGCAACTGGTTCCAAGGGAGGAGAACGACCACCGGTCATATGCTATAAGTGCGAAAAAGAATGGCATATCAGCCCAAACTGCCCACAAAAGTTTAAGGTATGTTATAACTATAGAAAGGAAGGACATATCACTCAAGATTGCACTGTAGCGAAACCAAGTCCAGCGGGGATGGTGACTCAAAAGGCTATCCCAGAAAAGTCAAAGTCAACGGTTCCTAGAAGAGCGTTTGTCGTGACTGGTCAACATGCGAGGAACCCAAATGAGGTGATCACGGGTAAGCTAATCATAAATTCATGCGAAGTTTATACCTTACTAGATACCAGTGCTACCCATTCATTTATTTCTTCTACTTGTGCTCAACGTTTAAACTTGACTCCGGTGAAATCAGACTTTGATTTATCTGTGGAGACTCCGTTAGGAGAAATTTTCATCACATCCACTGTTTATAAATCTTGTTTGATCCAAGTTGGCACCATCACCTTACCTGTTGACCTTATCTCTTTAAAGATACTTGCATTTGAAGTGATTTTAGGAATTGATTGGTTAACTACTCATCATGCCAAAATTGATTGTTTTCATAAGGTTGTTAGTTTCCATATTCCTAAGTAACATGTTGTGCGAATTCAAGCAACTAAGCCATTAAAATCAAGCACTGTTATATCAAGTCATAAATTTATTCGTTTATTAAAAAACGGATGTCAAGCTTTCTTAGCCCATGTTATGGATTTGAATAAAGACACGTCATATTTTAACAATATTCCTGTTGTTATTGACTTTCTTGACGTATTTCCTGAAGAACTTCCCGGTCTACCCCCAGAACGTGAAGTTGAATTCTTTATAGATCTTGAACCTGGTACAAAGCCCATTTCTAAAATCCCATATCGAATGGCTCCTATTGAACTTCAGGAGTTAAAGGTCCAATTACAGGAGTTGTTGGGTATCGATTTCATTCGTCCTAGTACATCTCCTTGGGGTGCTTCTGTTTTATTCGTAAAAAAGAAAGACGGGAGTATGCGACTTTGTATTGACTACCGGGAATTAAACCATGTCACTATCCATACCTCGTATTGATGACCTATTTGACCAGTTACAAGGAGCACAATTCTTTTCAAAAATTGATCTTCGTTCTGGATATCATCAGCTGAAGATTAGAACTGAGGATATTCCAAAGACTGCCTTTAGAACTCGGTACGGGCATTATGAATTCTTAGTCATGTCTTTTGGATTGACTAATGCTCATACGGCTTTCATGGATATGATGAACTGAGTATTCAAGGAATATTTGGATCAGTTCGTTGTTGTTTTTATTGATGACATCCTTATATATTCCAAAAGTCGTGAAGATCATGAGTACCATTTGAAGCTGGTACTCCAAAGGCTTCGTGAAAACAAGTTATATGCCAAGTTAAAGAAATGCGAGTTCTGGCTTGAGGAAGTAGCATTCTTTGGGCATGTGGTATTAAAACATGGAGTATCTGTTGACCCGGCGAAGATTGAAGCAATATAAAGTTGGGAACAACCGAAGTCGGTGATCGAAGTACATAGCTTTTTGGGCTTAGCTGGTTATTATCGGAGATTCGTGGGAGGATTTTCTCGAATCGCTACTCCATTAACCCAGCTGACTCGGAAAGATATCAAATTCGTATGGAGCGAGGAATGCGAGAAGAGTTTCCAAGAGCTTAAGAGGAGACTAATTTCGGCACCTGTTTTGACCATACCATCTGATTCGGATGTATTTATTATCTACAACGATGCTTCAGGCAAAGGGCTAGGATGTGTTCTCATGTAATGTGGGAAAGTTATAGCCTATGCCTCACGACAACTTAAAGAATAAGAGAGGAATTATCCTACTCATGATCTAGAGTTGGCAGCAGTCATTTTCGCTCTAAAGATCTGGAGGCACTATATATATGGGGAGAAAGTGGAGATATATTCAGACCATAAAAGCCTCAAATATTTCTTCACTCAAAAAGAACTCAACATGCGGCAACGACGTTGGCTCGAGCTGTTGAAAGACTACGACCATACCATTCAATACCATCCTGGAAAAGCAAACGTGATAGCCGACGCATTGAGTAGAAGATCATACGCGGGAACGAGTGCGATGTTGTCAACACAAAGGCCCATTTGGTGTGATGTACAAAGGATGAAGATAGAATTCAAGACTCCGGGGACCCGTGCAATGATGTCAAGTATACGTATAGAACCAACTTTAATCGAAAAAGTTAAAGTTGCTCAAGCCACAGACCCGGAGCTGATGAGTATGAAGAAAAAAGTGCAAGAAGGTGCTATTCCAGAAACAAGAATCGATGAAGAAGGAATACTTCGAGTCCACTCCAGACTTTGTGTTCCTTATGATTCTGATTTGAAGTACAAGATCATGATGGAGGCACACAATACACCATTTGTAATCCATTCTGGAAGTACCAAAATGTATCATGATCTTCGACATACATATTGGTGAAACAATATTAAGAGAGAGATTGCAAGGTTTATCTCGAGGTGTTTAACTTGTTAACCTGTAAAGGTGGAGCATCAAGTGCCTAAGGGCCCATTGCAACCACTTGAGATTCTGAAATGGAAGTGGGAACACATTACCATGGATTTTGTTACGGGTCTTTCCACGGTTTCTCAAGGCATAAATGCTATTTGGGTTATTGTTGAAAGGTTAACCAAGTCTGCTCATTTCTTGTCGATACGGGAGACTTATTCCCTTGAACGTCTTGCTCGTATATATGTAGATGAGATTGTGAGATTGCATGGCATGCCAGTATCAATAGTTTCGGATCGTGACCCAAGATTCACTTCACGATTTTGGATTGGCTTGTAAAAAGCTATGGGCACGAATTTACGATTCAGTTCGGTATGCCATCCTCAAACGGACGGGCAATCAGAGAGGACTATTTAAACTCTTGAAGATCTATTAAGACTTTGTGTCCTAAATTTCAAAGGGAGTTGGGATAAGTACATATCATTGGTGGAATTCTCTTACAGCAACAATTATCATGCAAGTATTGGTGTGGCTCCATTTGAAGTATTATATGGACGAAAGTGTCACTCTCCAATATGTTGGGATGAGGTGGGAGAAGCAACATTATTGGGACCCGAGTTGGTACGTATGACTACGAAAAAGATCCAAATGATTCGACAACGTATACAAACGGCACAGGATCGATAAAAGAGTTATGCGGATCTTCATCAAAAGGACGTGGAATTCAGTATTGGGGATCATGTATTGTTGCGTGTGGCTCCATGGAAAAGAGTTACAAGATTTGGGAAGAGAGAAAAGCTCAATCCACGATTTATTGGTCCATTTCAAATTCTTGACCGAGTAGGAAATGTGGCCTATAGACTCGCGTTACCTCCAAGTATGTCTCATGTTCATAATGTTTTTTATATATCTGTGCTTCATAAATATGTGAAAGATCCCAACCACATCATTGAGTTAGAACCAGATGAGATAGCTGAAGACTTAACGTACGAGGAGGTACTTGTCAAGATCTTGGATAGGAAAGAGCATGTCCTACGCACAAAGGTCATACCACAAGTTAAAGTTTTGTGGAGGAACCATGCTATTGAGAAAATGACCTAGGAGTTAGAAACGGAAATGAAAGCGAGGTATCCTCATCTTTTCGAAATACCAGGTACGTACGTCAATTTCGAGGACGGAATTTCATAAGGAGGGGAGGTTGTAAGACCCCAAATTATTAATAAATGAAATTTAATTTCTTTTATTTATTATTTTGAAATAGTAAGGGTTGAATTGATTACTGAGGTTAGTTATGGGTAAAATGCGCAAATATTTTAAATAAGCAAGTAGTTATAAAATATTCATTGTTGTCGGGGAATATTCGTTTGGTCGTGGAATATTCTTCCTGTCGGGGAATATTCGTACGACGGCGTAGTCTTTTGTGGGCCCCATAACGAAAAGTGATTGGATGAAAAAAAATGACAAGTATAAGTTGTTTATAAATAACGGCGTAGTTGTTACCGTTAATACTGTTGGAATACCCGGTGGTTAAAACACAGTAATACGCGTTGTTGCACAGTAGCACACGGTATTGTACTAATTATTGATTCTTACGTAAAAAGGCACTACTCAATAATTGTTACAGTAATTATTGTTCATTATTTTATTTTATTTATTCAATAATTGTTGCGTTGATATTTTATATTACTGTTGTTTCAATAATTATCACTACACAGTATTTTCCATTATCGAAGCAATAATTCATATTATCTGAATAATATTATTAGATAACATTATTGGTAATATCTAGAAAGTTCTGTCTAAGGAGAGGTTTGGTCACCTAATTGCGCGTCAGTAAGGAGAAATCCTTATTGGAAAGCCACCTCTTTCTTGGGAACTGTTTGGTTGTCAGTATTGTGATTATGTAATATTATTTGTGAATAATTAATTGTTGATTTATATGATAAGGAAAATATTCATTTTATGTGGATATAGATGGAGAAAATTTTTAAAGTGACAATTGTTGAAAATCGATATTTTATCTTTTCTGATAAAATAATATTTTATATAATAATGATGATATTTTTACAATAAATATGGGATATATGAGTATATGAGGAGGAAGAGTATTTTTGTTACAAAAGTTATTTAAAACATGTTAAACATGTCTGTGGGCCCATTTCTCGACTGAAATTTGATTATAGTTTGTAGAATCGTCCGTTTGTGGATTTCGGTCAATTTCTGTTTGAAATTTAGAAATACTTTCTTCTGTAAAGTTGTAGATAATGAAATTTCCTATGAAAAAGGTATGTGGTTCGAATTTTTCTGACAAAAGGGCTATTTATTATGAATTATTGAAGTTTTGAAGTTTCGAAATAATTAATTTTTGGAAGTTTTATTTATTTTTGTTAATAAAAATGTTTTTTACACTTTGGTGGGCCCCACTTGCACATGTTAATGGCTGAATTCAGATCTTCAAAAGTGGGCGTAGGAAAAAATTTAATAAATAAAATTATTTTATTAAATTTTTTTCTTTGGTGTTCTAAGCATTTTTCTCTAAATAGGTTACTTAGGTTAGAATTGAAAATCACACCAGAAACTAAAGTTTTCTCTCTCTTTCTCTATCTATATTATCGAGCGTATTCTTGTGAGCATTTTAAGACTTTGAGTGTTGCTATACGGTGCAAGTTCCCTTCAGCTCTATATCCAGTATTCCAGTCAGAAGTACTGTATTTTTGAGGTAAGGGATGTTATTTTTTTGTAAATGATATTATTTCTTTCAATATCATTATGCTAAAATATTGGTCTGAACTTTTTATCAAATTTAGAATTTTTGTGTCGGGGTTACTATTCACGTATACGACACTATTTATGAATACGACACTATTAATCGAAAAATAAAATTTTTTTCTTTTTGTCTAAGATATCTATTATGGATACTAGCTTTGATTGTATCCATGTTTTGATCATTATTGAATTTTACTCCACTATGATTATTTATGAGGTATTCTTGGACATGGATAAACCGAAATACGAATTCTTAATATTTATTCTTTTGTTTCACTAGATTCGTTTTCTTTAAAATATTTTTCATCATCCTCAGTCCTAAATGATGATATAACTGAATATCTTTGGCTTGTAGTGTAAAGATTAATGATTTTATGATGAATATCTTTGGCCCGTAGTGCAAAGATGAACAGGTGTTGAGATAAAAATGACTAACTTATGAATATCTTTGGCCTGTAGTGCAAAGATGAATATTTAATTCCAGATATATATTGATTGATGTTACAGGGATAAAATATCGACGATGAACTTTTAAATTCATAAATAGAAGATAGTAGATTTCATTCTATACTTAATTCTTCTAATGAATTATTATTTCCGCTGCGAATATTGATTTAAAACTTGTTGTCTATTGTATTCTATTAAATTTTTCCCTGTTGAAGACTAACGATAATTTGTTCTATATTATCTTAGTCATAATATTCTTTACTGGGCTAGTTGAGCTCACCATTTTCCTTTTTGTTCCATTTTTCTTTTCAGGAGGCGAGAATGTAGCAATTACTAGTCGGGGTATGGAATGAAGGTTCTAGAAAGTTGTTTTAGTAGTCCTCACCATTTTTGTAAAATAATATATCAATAATTGTAATGAGGACTTATTTGAGTGTGGATATTGTCTAGATGACAATATTTATATTTAAACTCACAGTTTTTATGTAGTATTAATAAAGTTGTAGTCGTTTTTGTACCATATATTTTGACAACTCAGAATGGTGTTGTATACCTATTTTGGGGGCGTCACATCATTTGTATAATATGTTATATTATTAAATCAATAATTGAGATGACAAAGTTATTCGTATTATTATTTACAATATTGACAATGTCTAGAAGTTCTGTCAAGGAGAGGTTTGGTCACCTAATTGTGCGCCAATAAGGAGAAATCCTTATCGAAAAGCCCCCTCTTCCCTAGGAACGACCTGGTTTTTAAATATTGTGAGTTATAATATTAATGATGAATAAGTTCGTGTTGATTAAAAATGAAATTGATAGGTCCATTGTGTTGGAATTATTAGTGTTAGTGAAAATCGACATTTATTTCGATAATAATTGATTTCTGGAGGTTATATTGACTAATCGGGTAATTAATCGGATAAATGAGCAATTAATTGCTATTAATTCACATGCTTATAACTATGTGTTCACATGTGTGTACTATTGATTCACATGATTTACTATTAGGGGAGTTGGTACAATATTGATAATACTTGCATGACTAAATTAAAAATGAAGGTATAGATGATGGTACTATACTGTAATTATTTTTTTCACATGTTTAGAACTATTAAACATTATTTACTATTGATTCACATGATTTACTATTAGGGGAGGTGGTGCAAGTTTGATAATACTTGTAGGACTAAATTAAAAATGAAGAAAAAGAGGAAGGTACTATACTGTAATATTTCGTGCCCCAAAATGTATAATTATTGAAACTATATTTTTCCTATAAATAGAAGCTCATTCTTCCTTCATTTCTCACTAATTCACTAAGTCTCACAAGAGCAATTATTATAGAGAGAACTTATAGAGACAAAGAAGAAGAGAAGTCTGCTACCTCACTATTCTAGTATCCAGTTTCTTCTAAGGTAAGGGGTATTATTTCTTTCGTATTCATGAAGAGAGTAATTTCTTTCAGCATTCGTAAGGATTGTTATTCCATTTTTTATTATTCTGTTGGAATAACCTATTTGTGCGGTTTATCACATGCCTGGTGAATTCTTCTATTATTCCATTCTTTATTATTATGTTGGAATAACCTGTCTGTGCGGTCTATCGCATGCCTGGTGATTTCTTCTGTTATTCCATTCTTTATTATTATGTTGGAATAAACTGTCTGTGCGGTCTATCGCATGCCTAGTGAATTCTTCTGTTATTCCATTCTTTATTATTCTGTTGGAATAACCTGTATACGCGGACTACTGCATGCATGGTGAATTCTTCTATTATTTCATTCTTTATTATTCTGTTGGAATAACTTATCTATGTGGATTACCACATGCATTGTGGAAATGATCTGTCTACGTGGATTACCGCATGACGGGCGAAAATCCATTTGCAGTTTCATATATTTTATTATACTAAGTTGGTTAAAGTTTTGGCTTTTATACTATATGAAACTAGTAGAATATCCTGGATATTTACACTTCATCTAGTATCTTTTCATGGAAATATTTTTCTGAGCATTCTTGAATTTTACTCCACAAAGCAGTATTAGGTTGACAATTTGGACGTTATTGATTTCTGGATAAATTAAATTACAAATCTTTAAAATTTATCCTCGAACTTGTTTTATTGAATTATTATGTCATTGTCATCATCCTCATTCTTATATTGTGATGAAAGTCATCTCTGGCTTACGTGCATAGATGGACTTGGTATGATTATGACCAGGGATTATTCGGTATAATCATGACCGTAATGTGACGAATGATGTGGTGAAAGTCCTCATTGGCCTGTAGTTCATTGATGGACAGTTATTGGTATGATTATGACCAGGGATTATTCGGTATAATCATGATCATTGATGATTACATGAATATCCTTGGTCGTGATGCAGGGATGATTCAGTTTTATTTATTAAGCTGAGTCTCAGCGATAAAGTTGATGAAAAACTTTTTAAATAATAAAAGATAGTAGATTTTATCCTCTTCTTGACTTTTCTAATGGATTTCTTATTCCACTGTAGTTGTTGATCTAAAACTTGTTGTCTGTTATATTCTATCAGTTGTTATAATGTTGAAGGCTAAGGATAATTTATTCTGCATTATCTTAGTCATAATATTTCTTACTGGGCTAGTTGAGCTCACCCTTTCTTTCACTGTTCTCTTCAGGAAATGAGAATATAGCTTGGACGAGTCGGGGAACGGATTGATGGTCCAAATGGTTATTTTAGTAGTCCTCACTATTCTATAAAATAGTGTGACAATAAATGTAATGAGGACTCCATTGAGTGTGGATATTGTCTAGATGACAATATTCTTATTAAAACTCTTAGATTATGTTATGTCGTATTTTACACGACTGTTGTATAATTAAGTTGTATTTGAATTTTGTACCATGTTTTTGTCGACTTAAGTAGGGTGATGTATACCTATTTTGGGGGCGTCACACCTCTCGTATGCCCAAAACTGCCAACACAAAGGCAAACATATGCTGTCAGTCAACACTCTTAACCTGTACATGGGAAATTAAGAGAGAAATACTCACCAGTAGAAACGGGTAAAATCCTAGCCAAGCCTCTGTCAAGCATTGCAAACGCATGCGCATTCCCCTGATGAAATAGGCAAAGGTGTAAGAGCCCCAATTATACTCTCTAATACGGTCCACCTCCCGAGTGGCGCTGATCGAAGCGAAAGACACCGTGGAAGAGTTGTCTGCTATGAAACAACCCCTGATAATAACCAGGAACAGTCGCCGAAGAATGCGATCCCTGACTCTCACATCAGCAGGCATGGGCTCACTCAACAGCCCACTCATAGCATCTACGCTCAAAGGACCCGTACGAACGGTCCAACCCTTGAGCGCCTCAGCCGGAACTCCTAACAGAAATCTGACGGCAGTTTGTGTAATGTTCGCTGTACATGGCACTGGCGCCCCTTTAAACTCCATACCGGTAATAAACTGCCAATCCATCGGCGCCATCATCACCTCATAATCCAACAATTGGAGAGACTGAGTCTAGTGAAACCAGCGCTCAGATAATGCCATGAGGTAACCCCAGGGATAACGACGGGGAAGAATGGAAAAGAACGCCCCAAAGCTCCAACCATGCATAATACCTCGGTAATCTGGATGCAGAGCCTGATACAGGGAGTGTATGTTGAACCAGTTCCCTCGAGACTGTGTAAAGTCGGGAACCGACATCAAATGCAAAATAAGGTCAAAGTCATTTGCCTACAAGTAAACTGAGGGGATGTGACTCTAATCACCTAGAAGATTTGGAATTGTCACAGCAATGCCTGGAAGATCCATGAGGGGAGTATTAGCAATAGGAGCTGGATCCACTACCGGTACATCCTCCTCCTCGTCCTCCACATCCAGTATATCAACCGGGATAGGACGTATCACCTCCTCCGCCAAACGACGAGGCTATCTGACTGAATGGGGTCGAGGCATTTCAGAAGCCTTCCTCCGCACATCTGAAATGGTCCTGCGGGAACTACTCGGCTGATCAAGATCCATAATATCTGGACACAAGTCTCCAAATCACCTCAGAAAGGATGTGGTAAATTCTAAACTGGAGCTTTTCAAATGCATTTTATGACTACATGCATGCATGCATTACTTTAACATACACCTACAGTAGAGTTAAAAATGCATGTCTACCTAATGCCTAGGCTTTTAGAAATTTTTGCTAAGGTCTCCTTTGTAAACAGGACTATCCACATGCACATAGGCATGACTAGGTGGTCATTTAGTATCACACCTACCCATAGTCATAAACATCATATAATGCATGAACATGTCCAAGTCATGATCCGTAAAGGTAGCCTAATTACCAGGATTACTTTAATTTCCTACCTTTTCTCATTTGTCCTCAAATAGGATAAGAAATAGTAGAAAAAGGGTGCCAATTTGATTGTTTCAAAAGTTAAATTTTTTCATATCATTATGTTCAGCATGGTTAAATACTAACATTTACTATGTTGAATATTTTTTATCAAGTCATATGAGCATGCATATTCACTACTATGTGTTTAGACGCATTTCACATGATAACTCATTTTCTAACGGATAAAAACTAGAAAAGAAGACATGCATACGTTACGAGGATAGTGTGAAACACTTGCACGGTGATAGAATTTGCAGAAAGACGTCCGAACTCAGCAGATCTGAAGAAGAGCTCTCGAATTTCCTGTGTGGCGCAGTATGAAAATGAATTATGAAAGCAACAGGTGCCTTAAAACCACCCACGGTTGGTCGCAGGTGTACCTCCCGCTCCCATGAATGGGTCCCACCCCTCTGGCTCGGTCCAAGTTGCGAAGGAGGTCTCACAAGTTGAAACAGTCAAATCAAGAGAAAAAATGCTACGCGATTGAGTGGAAAAGCCTGAAATCCTGGTTTTCAAGACTTAAACTGCGGGTCTTTCTATCACGCGTTGGTATTCGCCCATACACAGGGTTCACTATATCGATGATTACACTTGTTGCAAACTACGATAGACAATACCTCACAAGGGTCTGATGCCGTCAATATAGGGTCGTAACTCCAAAGCACTGCTCCCCAGCGAGGATCCTATACAACTTCAGTCGTTGGCAATTAAACCCAATAAAGCGTCGAAAGACATCCGATGACATCAGCCGTTGATGCACGTGTTAATGATGGTCAGGAAACCCTGACCAACACAGACTGTTGGCAGTAACTCCGATAGATCACTTGAAGGACCTGACGATACAAACCAGGGAAGGCCATCCTCATCGGGGAGGACCGATGATGGAATCTATTTTACACAATCTGCATCAGACAACTGCTCATTCCCCCAAAGTCTCTTGCACATAAGATAAACATCTATGGTGGAAAGTTTATACCAAGGATTAAAGACTTTGGTGATAACCCCAACGTCAACATCCTGGAAGTTCCTGGAAATATTGGAGCACATCCAAGCAGTTCTTCAGAGACCTCAGTGATCACTCCAGTCCCCATCAGAAGTTATGGGAGCAGACATTCATCACATCCCATTGGAAAATAGTCCAATAAACCACATGCATCATACATTTGCATCATGTTGCAGTACATTACATCATGATTTCTTGTCATGTTTCAAGTGTCTAGTGTTCTTTATCATATCCATGGCATTACATTGCATGAATATGATAAAGAGGGGCATCTGTAGACACTCGAAATTTTGCATTCCTGTTACTAACCTTGTAGGAGGGCAAAGTCATCTTCCAGAGGTAACCATGGAAGTCAAAGCATCATAGTCACAGAGATAACCCCGGGATACTCAATTTGCCATCTCGGAGATAACCCTAAGTTATGTAGTCCAGTCCGGGAGACAACCCCTGGATACTCAGTTTTAACCTCGGAGACAACTCCGAGGAATGTAGTTCTAGTTTCGGAGACAACCCCAGAATCCTCAGTTCCATCTCGGAGACAACCCCGAGATCTTTATTTCCAATCCTGGAGACAACCCCGGGAGATGAAGTTCAACCTCAGAGACAACCCTGAGGTATGCAGTTGCAGTTCCAAAGATAACCCCAAAAATGTTTGTTTCAAACCACTGCGATCAGCTTCGACACTCGGTGATAGCCTTGAGGCACTTAGTTCTGAACCCGGAGATAACCCCAGGAGGACAGGCACACCTCAGATATAACCCTAAGGACATTTAGCACTTGCGGCAGCCCAATCTCACAAATAATCCTGAGCAACGACTGCTAAATCAGCCCAAACCGGAGATAAACCCGATGAGGGGTAAAATCATCATTTTGCCACCTCGATCCCACATGGCGCCATCTCAACAACATTTCAACATACATTACACACATGAATGTCCTACAAGAACAAAATAGCTCCAATTTCGAGTGACTACTACATAGGACAGCACACCAGATAGAATTTGAAGACTTGAAGACTCAGGACATGATCCCATATTCCTGACTTCGTGCAACCTCTAATCCCATGACATTGTGTAGCTCTCGACAATGGCATGCCGAAAAAGGTCTTAAACACCTCGATTGGATGCCCAGATTGAAGTTCTTCTTTGGCAATCCATTATAAGCCTTCTTGCTTTATTTAAAGCCTTTTCTTCACTTCTTGCACACACTGTTATTCAAGTTGAGAGTCGCGTGTGTGCGTATGCCGGGAATGTCGGTCCGTGGTTTATTACTTATATATATATATATATATATATATATATATATATATATATATATATACAACTTTTATATAAATATAACTGTTTACAACTTTCATACAAATTGCTACATCATACGAGCCTAGGAATCATGTGATCACATATTAAGTCTACTGAATCTAGATTCGGTTCCCGTGATGGACATTTTCAGTTGTACATAGCTTGTAAATTATTCACGGTGTTTGAATTTCCTTAGACAACTCTCATGCCCACAAGGAGTTCGGCACTGCTATATATCTTATTTTCTCGAAGATACTTCGCATCTCGAAAATAAAAGCAATTAAGACGAACCCGTAATAAAATAGAAGTATCAAAGGCCTCAATAACTATTGAGCATAAGGGTTTGAAAAACCTCTTTCATAAAATGTCGTTGCTATATCTTGTTGAAACTGAACTTTTATGCAAAAAGTCAAACACCTTTGTATATAGGTACAAATGAGGCATAACAATACTTCCAAATAATTTCACATTGACACACACACACACATACATTCAGATAATGGTTTTAATTGAAAAGTGGCAGTCATCGTGGTAACACGGATGTCAGGGGGTGCCTAACACCTTCCCTCCGCATAATTAAGCTCCCGGACCCTAACGAATCTCGGTTTCATAGACCAGTTAAATAATATCACATCACCATGTCAATGTGCAAACCTTTTCTCGGTTGAGTTGGTGCAACCATTTCAAAATACCAACTGACGACTCTTACAGTCCAGTCGTCGACATATACATGTCGGATCTTTTCACAATTTATTTTTTCAAACAAATCTCACCTAACATGAGAACACCAAAAGGTAAGAACAGAAAAGTGACAAATAAAAATCCCGACGTTGACAGTGATCAAACCCCTTTCCTCGATAGAACTTTCTAGACATTGTTAATTATGAAAATAATAATATGAATAACTTGTCATCTCAATTATTAATTTAATAATATAAAATATTATGCAATAATTAAATCAATAATGTGAGATACTATGCATCAATTACTATGGCAATAATTGAAATAAATTGAGTGACTTCTCACGTAAGCATCAATAATCAATACTGTGTGCTATTATACAACCATGCGTATTACTGTACTTTTACCACCGGGTATTTCAACAGCTAATGGTAAAATTTTTGCCGTTATTTTCATAAAAATATATTTCTGTCGTTTTTAACTTCGATAGTCCACCAATGATTGTGCCGTTGTACGAATATTCCATGATAAATGAATATTCTCTGACCAATCGAATATTTTATAATAATTTGCTTACTTTACAAAATTTATAAATATTACCCACAACTATATATTATATCAAATCCACACCTTAATACTAAAAAAAATATTTCCAGAAAATTATTCTTTATTCATAAAATTGAGGGTCTTACAACCTCCCTTTCTTATGAAATTTTGTCCTTGAAATTGACGTGCGTACCTGGTATGCCGAAGAGGTGAGGATACTTTATTTTCATTTCAAATTCTAATTCTTGAGATATAACCTTTGAGCGTAGAATATGTTCGTTCTTATCAAGATTTTAATAGGTATCTCCTTATACATTAAATCTTCAGCTAACTCGTCTAGTTTCAATTCAATAATATGGTTCGGGTCATCCACATATTTACGTAACATCGATACGTGGAAAACGTTGTGAACACGCGCTATACTTAGCGGTAAGGCTAGTCTATAGGCCACAATTCCTACTCAATCGAAGATTTCAAATAGACTAATAAAATTAAGGGTTGAGATTTCGTCTCTTCGTCGATTCTTGCTTCTAGAATAACGCCTACTTGTACCTTCTTCTTCATATTCATCAGCTCCGGGTGTGTAGCTTGAGCAACTTTAAATTTATAGATTAAAGTCGATTCTACTCGTATATTTGACATCATCACGTGGGTCTCTAGATTCTTTTACTCTATCTCTATCATTTGTAAATTATATGAAATGGGACTTTGTGTTAACCACGTCACACTCGTAACCGCATATGATCTTCTACTCAATGCGTTAACTACCACGTTCGTTCTTCCACGATGATATTGAATAGTATGGTCGTAATCTTCAACAGCTCGAGCCAACGTCTTTGGCGCATGTTACGTTCGTTTTGGGCAAAGAAATATTTGAGGGTTTGGTATTGGGTTTAAGGTCAATACAAAATTTGATTTCACGCTTTGGGGTTAGGCCATGAATTTCTTTGGGAAATACGTCAGGAAATTTATTAACAATAGAAATATCATTCAAAACTATAACTCTCATCCAAGACTTGGATAACACGTCACATTGATACCTATCAACTTGCCACCGTTATTCATGGCGTCCCCTACAGAATGTCTGGCTTTGGTGCATCCTACACAAGGAAGTCACCAACGAAAGGCTCGGGGCTCTTTACTTATGGCTTAATATGACATTGATTGATTTTAGTGGTTTAGTTTGTTGAATTCACATAATAAGTTGGTTAGGAATATGAAAGCTAATAACCTTACGAAAATAATCAATTTTAGCACGATGAGTAGTTAACCAGTCGATTCCTAAAATCACATCAAATGTAAGAATTTTCAAAGAGATAAGATCGACGGGTAACGTTAGGGTACCGATTTGAGTCAAACAAGATTTATAAACAGTGGATGTAACGAAGGTTTCTCCTAACAAAGTTTTAACAGATAAGTCAAAGTCTAATTTCTCAAGAGTCAAGTTTAAACGTTGAACACAACTAGGTGAAATAAAAGAGTGGGTAGAACCGGTATCGATCGTGGTGATACCAACGGTCTCATGTGATTCATTACTTATCTCAACATTTTTAGATGCCATTTCATTATCACAGAACAAAGGTTAATTGACATGCCACATATTATCACTATATTCTGACCGACCAATTAAATAACAAATAAACATAGGTAGGTCATACTAGCGAAAGAATTACCCGTCTCTCCCCTCCTAGTTCTAGTCTCACATCTCATCTAGGGATCATATCCCTAAGCTTTGATACCAACGGTGACGCCCCCAAAATAGGTATACATCACCCACTCTGAATCGCCAAATACATGGTATAGAATACAAATACAAACTTAGTTATACAACATGAGCTGCGAGTTTTTACATGAATATTGTCTTATAGACAATATCCAAACTCAAATGGAGTCCCCATTACTTTTATTATCACACTATTTCATAGAATAGTGAGGACTACTACATCAACTAACTCGGACCATCACTTCGTTCCTCAACTATTCCTAGCTACGTTCTCATTTCCTGAAGAAAACAATGAAAACAAAGGGTGAGCTCAACTAGCCCACTAAAAAATATTATGACTAAGATAATGCAGAAAAAAATTATTGTTAGCCCTCAACAGTGTTAAACTGATAAAATATAATAAACATCAAGTTTAACTGCAGCGGAACAAGCAATCCATTAGAAGAGTTAAGTAGAGCATGATATCTATTATCTTCTATGATTTAAAAGTTTATCATAAATTTTATTGTTGAGACTCAGCTTAATAAATAATCCACATCACTGAATTATCCATGCACTACGGGCCAAGGATATTCATTAGTATCACGACCACGAATTATCCATGCATTGCGGGCCAAGGATATTCGTGTTTTCACCAATGGTCATGAACATGCCAAACAACAATTCATCTTTGCACTCTTGGCTGAAGAGAACACTTGGTCATGATCATACCAATAACTTTCCACCAATGCACGACGGCCAGTATGACTTTTACCACATCATTTGTAACATTGCATGTCATGGTTACACCGAATAATCCTTGGTCATAATCATACCAATCAACAGTTCATCTGTGCACTACGGGCCAAAGATGACTTTCATCACAATATAAGCACGCGGATGATGACAATGATATAAGCATTAATCAAACGAAATTAAGGATAAATATTAAAGACATTAAATTTATCCAAAGTTTAAAAATATCCAAATTATCAACATGATACTACTTTGTAGAGTAAAATTCAAGAATCATATTTTATCAAAAATGATTTGGACAAAAAAGAAATCAATCTTTGTCATGAATAGTACCCCCGGTGAATAGTACCTGAGTGAATAGTAGTACCTAATGAGTAGTACTTCGTGAATAGTGCCCGTACGTATGAATGGTGCCGTACGTATGAATAGTGTCATATAAATAAATAGTACCCATTAATAGTACTCCGACATAAAAAGCTTAAAAATGAACAAGAATGTTAAGAAAAATATCCTTGTGAAACGATCTTAGATGAAGCACAAATTTCAAGGATATTCTACTAATTTTAAGGAGTATAGAAGCAATACTTTAACGAGTGAGTGTAGAATTCGGATTCTGAAACGAAATAATATTACTTACATACTACATAGCATGGAAGAAAATATTATTTCTTATGAATATTGAACAAAAATAACATCCCTTACAACTGTTGAACGAAGATAATATTCCTTACGAATATTAAACGAATATAATAATTCTTACGAATATTGAACGAAATAAAATTTCTTACGAATACGAAAAATAATATCATAAGCAAATATGACAAAAATAATACCCCTTACTTCAAAAAGAGAGCAATTTCGACTGGTATATCGGATATATTCTTGAAGAAAACTTTCACTATTTTTTACACTCAAAGCTTCCTTAAATTCTAAAGAAATACACTCAATATTATAGAAGAAGAATTCTCTGATTCTGGTGTAATTTTTCATTCTAATCTGGGCATCCTATTTATAGGATAATGGAAGGATACTATTTCAGAAAGATATCACGGACAAACAGTAAAATTCGAACGAATTCTTCGCGGATGAATTCTAAAAATTTTGATTTTACTATGTTGCACTATGCAGAAACTATGCAAACATTATGCAAATACTATACATAATAAAATATAATATATTATATTTTTTATAACAAATAAAACTTATTATAATATATATATAATATAATATAAGGTGGCCCACCTTATATTGTATTATATTATATTATATTATATTTTATATATATATATATATATGTGTGTGTGTGTGTGTGTGTGTGTGTGTGTATGTATACTAAATAACTTTCTACTGATTATTTTGAAAAATGGGTAAGCGGGGGTCTAAATAATAAGCAAAATTTACAATAAATATTTCATAAAAAATCCCCTCTATTTATCTCAACTCACTTTGCTTCAAAAAACACATTTTTAATAACATTTATTCATCATTATTACAACTCGCAATATTAACAACCAGATCGTTTTCAGGAAAGAGGGGGCTTTCCGATAAGGATTTCTCCCTATTGGCGTGCAATTAGGTGACCAAACCCCTTTCCTCGACAGAACTTTCTTGACATTGTTAATTATGCAAATAATAATATGAATAACTTGTCATCTCAATTATTAATTTAATAATATAAAATATTATGCAATAACTGAATCAATAATGTGAGATACTATACATCAATTACTGTGGCAATAATTGAAATAAACTGTATGACTTCTCACGTAAGCATCAATAATCAATATTGTGTGATACTATGCAACCACGCGTATTACTGTACTTTTACCACCGGGTATTTCAACAGTTAACGGTAAAACTTTCGCCATTATTTTTATAAAAAGATATTTTTGTCGTTTTCTAACTCCGATAGTAATTCCGTTGTGGGGGTCCACCAATGATTGCGCCGTTGTACGAATACTCTCTGATAAGCGAATATTCCCCGACCAATCGAATATTTGGGGCGCTGCAGCGCCAGTACCTAGAAAGGAATAAAAATTGTTTTTATTTATAAAATCTAATTTCTAATTAAAATAAAAGGCTTACTTAAATTAAAAATTGGATTTCATGTTTTTCCATAAATTCTAAATTGAAATAAAGTTTTTATTTTGTTTTTAGAATATAATTTCATATTGATTAAATAAAGGAGTTTATTTGTTAAATCAAAATTGAAGTTGATGCTTATTAAATTTACTTATTAAATCGATATCAATATATATATATATATATTAAATGTTTATTATTCATGAGATGAATATTTTATATGTTGATACATATGGTGATTTATATGATAATAAATGGGACTGATTACGGATTATTGACCAATGAGATTGGATTTTATTTTGGATAGATGATTGAATGAATGAGTTTTATTAAATGGGGTCTGCGTACCTCGTCTTTTCTGGTTTCCTTCTTGCTGTAAATTATATCTCTCTCATATATACTTCCCCTTGACTGCTGATTCAGGTTTCTATTTAAACTAAATAATTTATGTAATATCATTAATTAGAATTTCTCAACGAACCGGAGATTAAGGAGCGCTTGAATACCCGTTTGAAATGGAGCCCGGGTAAAAATGTAATAGTTATATTTTAAATGTTAATTCTTGCACCTTAGGGTTTGACCTTTTGGTTCACTTGGTGGCTCTAATGAACCAAACTAGAATAACAGTCTATAATCAATCTGGTAGAATATAGTTGTCGACGTCAGAATTTTTATTTTGTCCCTTTCTGTTCTTGTCCGACATTTATATGTCGACGATTTGACTATAAGAGTCGCCAATTGGTTTTTTAATGGGTTGTACCAACACAATCGAGAAAAGATTTGCACATTGATCCAGTGATGTGACACTGCTAAACGGGTCTGTGAAACCGAGATTCATTAGGGTCTTGGGACTTGCTTATGTGGAGGGAAGGTGTTAGGCATCCCCCGACATCCGTGTTACTACGGTGACCACCACGTTTTAAGAAATTGTTATATGAATTTGTGTGTGTGGGTTAATGTGATGTTATTTGGAAGTAGTGCTATGCCCCGTTTGCACGTATATACAAAGGGTTTGGATTTATATAAAAAATTAGTTTTTAAAAATATATAGCAGTGATGTTTTGCAAAAAAAGGTTTTTCAAACCCTTATGCTCAATAATAATTGAGGCCTTTGATACTTTCAATTTATTAAAATGTTCGGATTGATTGCTTTTATTTTTGAGATGCGAAGCATCTTCGAGAAAATAATGTGTAAAGTAGTGCCGAACTCCTTGTGGGCATGAGATCCATTTAAGGAAATTCGAACACTGCGGATAATTTATAAGCTGCTTACAGCTAAAAATGTCCATCACGGGAACCGAATATAGATTCAGTAAACTGAACCTGTGATCACATGATTCCTAGGCTCACATGATGCTGCAATTTATATGAAAACTATAAGCAGTTATATATATAAAACCTGTAAATATATATATACAAACTTGATCAACCACCACGAAACACTTCAATGGGGGATCATATATATATATATATATATATATATATATATATATGATCAACCACCACGAAGCACCTCCATGGGGGATCAGAAATGTAAATAAAGCTGTAAAAGCGATCAACCACCATGAAGTAAACTCCAGGCAGGACAAAATGTAAAGAAAGCAGTAAAAGCGGTCAACCGCCACGACGTACACTCCAGGCAGGATGAAATATAAAGAAGTTGTAAAAGGCCACGAAGTAAACTCTAGGCCTAATAGAAATGTAAATATATATATATATATATATATATATATATATATATATATATATATATATAAGCGGTAAATGCATTGGATGGAAAATCCAGGCTCATTGAACAGAGTTCGACAACAATTTGTATATATATAAGCAACTAAACGCTCCAGATATAAATCAAGACTCAATCAAACGGAGTTTGATGGCAACAACATATATATAAAAGCAATTAACGCTCCGGATGTAAAATCAAGGCTTATCAAACATAGTTCGACCATAGTTTATATATATGTATATATATACAAAAGCAAATAAATGCTCCGGACGTGAGTCCAGGCTCAATCGAGGCATAACTCGATAATGTTAGTTCACACACACACACACACACACACACACACACACACACACACACATATATATATATATATATATATATATATATATTATACAAAAGAAATAAAAGCCACGGACCGAAGTCCGGGCAAACACACGCAACACGACTCTGAACGTGAAGAACGGTGTGTGCAAAGATGAAGAGAAAGGCTTTAAAGTGTGTAAGAAGGCTTAAAGTGGACTGCCAAAGAAGACTTCAATAACTTGAAAGGGATGAACACTCAGCTCCCGCCGGTAAAAAAGTAGCTATATACGAGTTTACAAGTGTTTACAATGAGAAAACACTCAGTTTAGGGTATTTACAGAGCAAATTGGACATGGCTTCCTCGCCTTTTCTCTTGTAAATGTGGCCACCCCAAGCCCTCTATTTATAGAGGGGGAGCTGCAGGTGTACCCGCGACTGCAACAAGTGTACTTGTGGCTACCCGGGGTGCCCCAGGCAATATGGGTCCCGCCGTCTCGAAGTACGTGTACTCGAACGACGCGTTGTTCGCTCGAACCTTCATAACTTTTAATTCGGGAGTCCGATGGAAGCGTGTCATACCATTCTGGGAAGCACTTTTTGAGAGCTACGCATTGACATAGCATCTTTTTTCGCTATTAAGTACCAAATCGCTGAGTAGTCTGTGTAGACTATTACCTTTGTTCCGATCAAATATGCCCAGAATTTGTCGAACGCGTATACTACTGCAAGCAACTCCTTTTCCGTAGTAGTGCAGTTCATTTGAGTTTCTGTTAGTGTTTTGCTTGCATAATATATTGCGTGAAACACCTTATCTCGTCGTTGGCCCAAAACTGCTCCAACAGCATAGTCGCTTGCATCACACATGAGTTCGAATGGCATTTTCCAGTCTGGTGCGACTATCACGGGGGCTGTAGTTAACTTCTTCTTCAACAATTCAAACGCGGATTTGCACTCCTCTGAAAAACTAAAAGTCGCATCCTTCTCTAAAAGACTGCATAGAGGTTTTGCAATTTTAGAGAAGTCCTTAATGAATCTCCGGTAGAACCCAGCATGCCCCAGAAAACTGCGAATACCCTTAACTGAGCTCAGTGGCTGTAGTTTCTCGATCGTGTCTAACTTTGCCTTGTCCACCTCTAATCCTTGAGCCGACACCTTATGTCCCAATATTATGCCCTCCTTAACCATGAAGTGGCATTTTTCCCATTTTAGTATGAGGTTGGTATCCTTACAGCGCTGCAATACCATGACCAGGTTTTCTAAGCAAGTGTCAAAAGTACTTCCATAGACCGAGAAATCATCCATGAATACTTCAACGTTTTTCTCCACCATGTCCGAAAAAATAGCCATCATACACCGCTGAAAAGTTGTCGGTGCATTACACAGTCCGAATGACATCCGCCTGAATGCAAAGGTGTCGTAGGGGCAAGTAAATGTCGTCTTTTCTTGGTCTTCAGGAGCGATAACAATCTGATTGTATCCCGAATATCCATCCAATAAGCAGTAAAACTCATGCCCCGCTAACTTACTTAACATTTGATCGATAAAAGGTAGCGGGAAATGGTCCTTCTGGGTTGCCTTATTCAATCTCCTATAATCAATGCACACCCTCCAACCCGTTACTGTCCTTGTTGGAATTAACTCATTTTCCTCATTATGAATTACCGTTATTCCCCCTTTCTTCGGAACACAATGAATCGGACTTACCCATTTACTGTCGGAAATTGGGTATATGACTCCGGCATCTAATAATTTCAAAATTTCCTTCTTGACCACTTCCTTCATGATTGGGTTGAGTCGACGTTGATGCTCCACGGATGGGCTCGCATTATCTTCCATCAAAATTTTGTGCATGCAAAATGATGGGCTAATGCCTTTTATATCCACAATTGTCCATCCAATTGCTAATTTGTGATCCCGAAGCACCCTCAGCAACTTTTCTTCCTGCAATTCGTTAAGTGCAGCAGAAATAATTACAGGTAAAGAATTTAAATCGCCTAAATACGCATACCTGAGGTGTTCAGGGAGTGGTTTAAGTTCTAAGGCTGGTGGCTCATCCAATGATGGTTTCAATTTCTCTACAACTGTATCCGCGGTATGCAGCGGTTCAACCGGTGGTCTGAATCGGCTAACTCGTGGTAACGAGTTTAGCATCTGTAATAATTCCACAAATTCTGGGTCGTCTATTTCCTCATTCCCCAGTAACGTTGTTTCTAACAGATCGTTGCTTAAACTCTTGCTCATTTCTTCGGTGGCAATCTGCTCAATTAAATCTATCCGATTACACTCTTCCTCGTCTGTAGGATACTTCATGGCCTTGAACACATTAAATTTTACTTCTTGATCATGGACCCTCATTGGAAGTTCTCCTTTCTGCACGTCTATGAGTGTTCATCCCGTGGCCAAGAAAGGTCTCCCTAGGATGATCGGGATGTTCTTATCTTCCTCGAAATCCAGTACGATAAAGTCCGCAGGGAATATGAACTGATCCACTTTTACCAAAATGTCCTCGACAATGCCTCTCGAATATGTGACCGACCTATCTGCCAGTTGTAATGAAATATTTGTAGGCTTTGGTGCAGGCAGACCCAATTCTGAATATACTGATAATGGCATCAGATTTATGCTTGCTCCCAAGTCATATAGGCACTTATTGAACGACATATTCCCGATCGTGCACGGAATAGTGAAGCTTCCCGGATCTTTAAGTTTAGGCGGGAGCTTTTTCTGTAACACTGCACTGTATTCCTCTGTTAGTGCCACTGTCCCTGGCAACGGCGCCAAAAACTTGTTGGGTAAAATTAATACGCACAAAACACGCAAGTGCACGTGGTCAACAAGTAATAAAGTGATGAATAAAGTATCGTTCCCACGAGGACAAAATATCAAGAATCTTAACTTCACAATTATCAATTTTGTATTAATCCTAATTTTATTAAACTAATCAATTCAATGGTAAAAAAAACTAATTAAAAGAAACTAAATTAATAAATAATTAAATTATCACAAAAGAAATAATCACCAATAACGAAATTCGGAATTTTCAAATAATTAATGGAGAATTAGACTTATGATTTCACCCTAAGCTTCACTCTGATTTTCTAACTTTTATTCCAATTCAACTCAATATTTTAGTTTATTAACCAAGAACACGAACGTAGTAAGAGCCACCTCTCGATGCACTAATACCATATTAACATCAATCCACAATTAAGATAGAAATCCGTCAAACACCTAAATTAACCAACTCACTATATCTCTATGTGAACTGCAATTAAATAGGTTGAAGTTTAAGTTCTCTTAACGATTACATGCGATGTTAAGCGTATCTCTACCTTCACAATAATCAAAAATATGCTATCGACATAATTTATGACACATGCTATATTAACTAGGTCTAGATTTGAATATCCTCTCTCGATTCCTTTCAAGTCCACATAAAATTGTTGATCAGGCAATTCATAAATTCACGCACAAATTAACATAGATAAACTGAAAATATCTTATTAAATTGGAAATCAAAGTTATAGAATCATCGCTAGGCTTAAGGATCCATCACAAGTCTAACAAGTAAATTAGTTCATAACGAACGAATTAAAAACTGAATAATTTGTTGAAAACATCATCCCAATTACAAATAGATGAAAGAGAAGAAGAATTGTAGAAAACTCCTTCACGTAGCCTCAATCTGCAATCGTTGTGATAATCTCTGAAAATCACTCCTCCAATTTTCACCCTCCAAATCCTTCAATCCGTGCTGAAAATCTTGCCTTTGTGCTAGAGAATTGTTGTTTTTTCTAAGTGGTAACAAGCTCTCCTGACTTCTGGACGTATTCTCTCTTTAATAGACTCCAAAACGCACCAGCTAGCCCACCAATCCGAGCCAAAATAGAAGTTGAAACCTAATAGGACAACAGCAGAAACGGGACCCCCGCCCCGGCGGGGGGTACTGGGCAAAAAGGGCCCGCCCCGGCGGGCATACCTTCTGACTTCCAAATTTCTTAAGTTCCAATTTTTTTCACTTTTGCTCCAAAAAGACCACCTTTTCATCCTTAATGCATCCATGACCACCCTACACATAAAATAACAAAAACAAGTAAAATCGAACACAAAATATATAAATACATACGAATTTAAACTTGATTTGAACAATGATTCGCGTATATAAAATCCGCTTATCAAAATCCCCCAAACTTAAACCGTGCTAGTCCACGAGCACAAACAAGCTACATGCAATGCAATGAAATGCAATAACAATCTAAACGCTTAAACAAATCCAACAATATCGCATAAACAAATTTATTCTACCAGCCTCAGAGAAAACAAGCAACTCTACACTACGAATTATCAAAACCAATCCACGCTTACATATTAATTCTCAATTCTTGAACAATCATCACTGGTATAGCGTGTGTGTGTGATCAACATCAAGTTTAACTGATACGGACCTAAATTTAATACATAAACAATTTCTTAGAAGGAATTATACAGCACAAACTTAAAAAAATCTCAAATATAAGCACGATTCAACTAAAATTAAACTTAACTAAATTCAAGGGTACATGCAGGATACTTATACTTTCTTTTTTTTTTTCTTTTTTTTCATAGATGGTTGGTGAGTGCATTTTATGCTCCATCTCACGCTTCTGTTTATGGGGAGTGCTTCACCTCAACCCACCACAAGACTCAACATATTTCATTCCCCCTTTTTTTCTTTTTTTTTATTATTATTTTATTTATTTATTTATTTATTTATTTTTTTAAACTAACATAGCTCATATATCCCACATATATTCCCCCAAACTCAGGTTCCTGCCTAATTTAAGCCTTCACTGCCTGTCCTTGTCATTTTCTAATTCACGCTAGCACTATCCTTTAAAAACCCTTTATGTATCAATTTGAACTAACCGGTCAACAAAGATGTTATTAGTGCTACCCTTTTTATAACAGTTTCAAACAAGTCCAAGAATCGATTCATAACAGTAATTATATCACAGTTCTAATAATCCATACTATATTGGTTAACTTGTTCACAATCTCATCATTGGCCAGAATAACCTGTAGAAGCAACACCATTGGACATATGCAACCTATTTTTTTTATTTTTTTTAACATAAAAACTTATGAAAACAATGCAAACTTCTAACTAATATGCAAAATAAAATTATAAAACAGCAAACAATGCAAACTTCTAACTAATATGCAAAATAAAATTATAAAACAGCATGCATGAAACTAAACACATATAGCAACTAAACAAATATAACTCCCCCAAACTTAAATAAGACAATGCCCTCATTGGATAAAAATATAAGGCACGAGGACTTCCCTGAAACTGTTTGAGTCTGGGGCGGTGGTTGGTGCTCTTCCTCGACTGAATCACTAGGAGGAAAGCGAGGGAGTGGACCAGGTTGTCAATACGGAAAAGACGCCGCCGGTTGAAACTTTGAAGTGTTGTGTTAAGGGCGGTGAAAGATGCGTTCATAGCATCGAACATATGATCTTGGCGCACCGCCAATCGCCGCATCTCCCGGCGTGTCACCCTATTGGTCGAAGTCAGTTGATTCTGAAAAGCAAGGAACTGAGCACTAGAAAATGTCTCAATCGGTGGAGTCTGCTCGGTTCCTTGATCACCCATTGCTTCATCCTCATCCCCCGAAGTATCTTCGGCATCATCCTCGGGTTCCGACGTCAATGGAAAAATAAAACCCAAACCCCGTGGATGGGACTCTCCTCCAGGCCAAACAGAATACCGGGCTATCATTCTAGTATCTAGGATCTGCAACGGCATCAAAGTGGGCTCATCATCGGACCAACGTACCCCGGCTTGATGACACAACCCACATATAAGAGATGGATGTGGTAAGCCGCCAGAAAAATTTCCACGTAGGCATCTTCGTATAGAAAAACTAATAATTGCCCCGATGTCTATGAGGAAATCTTGGACAATGGCATACAGGAGGAGTGCCTTTTCCTTGGTCACGTCCGAGGTGTGCGTGGACGGCAACAGTTTAGCACAGAGGAAGGCATACCAGATTTTACCATATCGACTTAGGTCTTTGCTGTGAAACACGATGCCCCCCTTCCGTCCCTTTATCCAAGTAGTCCCCGGCTTAGTCATGTTTTGAATCACCTCCTCATAGTCGGGGTCAAAATCCCGCGTGTAAGCATATTGACACTGGCGTGGCACCCGCAGCTGATAAAAGGCATTGATGGCATCTGCACTGAACGGGACCGTGCAACCCCTCACGAAGGCAGTGAATGGTGCCTTGTCCTCGGCGTTTGCATAAAATTCTTTAACAACATTCACAACAGCGGGCTCGGGCTCCGCTGTAAACCTTATCCATCCCTGTTGGTAGATTTGTTGCATCATTTCCCCATCATTGCCCTCGGGAGCCAACCCCCGTCCCGGTGTAAGAGCTTTTGTAACCATATAGTAGTACCGGTCGGCGGCGACGGCACTTCAGAATTTGTGGTGATCATATGTTTGGGTTGGCGGTTGCACAGTGCTAGAACTTGCCCCCCGTTGTCGTTTGGATGTTGGTTGTGAAGCCATGGATTACCGGATGCGTGAACGTGCTAGCACACACTTTCTTCTCTTGCACTTTGGTTCAGTAAATTTAGTAAACACCTAGTGTGTACAGCCCATTCTCCTCTCAACTTAGGTGGTTTGTATGGAATGGTAGTGAAGAGAAGATGAGAATGTGATAATAATGCTAGAGTAGTCACCCGTAAGTGTGTGGAGCCCAATAGCCAGAAGAATTTGTGTGCAAAGGAATTTGTATAGTGGAGATAGAAGTTAGGGTTTATATAGAGTGATGGAAGGTGGAGAAGGTGGTGGATGGAATTGAAGTAGTGTGGATGGTGTGGAGGAGAAGATAGGTAAGTTAATTAGGTAATGGTGATGGTGGTAGGAATAGGGTAGGATCGTGGGTGATGTTGGGGAGAGGAAAGAAGGATGATATCCGGCGTGGAGTGAGGGAGAGAGGGCTGGTTCGTGCCTTTTTATCAGGCGTGTCTGCCCAGGAATCCGGACCCTCGCCCCGGCGGGGGTGTTAAGCCTAGAAATGCCCGCCCCGGCGGGCTAGCCCACTGTTAAACTCTTTGGTCAAAAATTTTTGGACATGAAAAATTTCCAAACTTCCTCCGTTGTGTAGTCCTTGTTGCTCTAAGTCGTGTTTGACCTTTCCTGAAACCAACAACAAGCAAAACGTTAGATTAATGATGACTGGGAGTTTGGATTGATTTTTAGTATTTTTTAGAGATTTTAAGCAAACTTAATAAATGAAAATTCCTAACTACTTCTTTCATAAACTATATCCTACCAACTTAAATGTGAAATATGAAAAATAAAGAAATATTGGGTTGCCTCCCACTTAGCGCTTGATTTTAAGTCGTTCAACCTGACTACTCCCTGTTTTACTGTGTATCGGCTAGGATGATAGTGACGGCGTCCAAATTTGACTCGCAACCCCAGTAATGCTTTATACGTTGGCCATTGACTTTGAACGTTTCTAATGGATTGCGACTGTATAATTCAACCGCGCCATGAGGAAATACCCGTTTGATAGTAAATGGTCCCGACCATCTTGACTTAAGCTTTCCAGGGAACAACCGCAGCCGTGAATTGAACAAGAGGACTGCTTGACCCGGCTTGAATGTTCGTTGGATAATTTTGTAGTCGTGCCATTTTTTAACTTTTTCTTTGTATAGTTTGGCATTCTCATAAGCATGGAGGCGGAATTCGTCGAGCTCATTAAGTTGAAGTAGCCTCTTTTCTCCTACAGCGGCTTGGTCGAAATTCAATTTTTGTATTTCCCAATAAGCTTTGTGTTGTAGCTCCACCGGCAAGTGACATGCCTTGCCGTACAAGAGTTGATATGGCGACATCCCGATTGGCATTTTGTATGCAGTGCGGTATGCCCATAATGCATCATCCAATCGAAGCGACCAATCTTTCCGGCTTGGGTTGACGACTTTCTCCAATATCTTTTTGACTTCTCTGTTCGATACCTCGGCTTGCCCATTAGTCTGAGGGTGATAAGCAGTCGCTACTTTATGATTGACCCCATACTTAGCCAAAAGAGCTGTAAACGATTTGTTGCAGAAATGACTGCCTTCATCACTAATAATTGCTCTTGGCGTGCCAAACCGTGTGAAAATATTTTTGTGTAGAAACTTGAGGACCACCTTGGCATCATTAGATGGTAATGCAGCAGCTTCAACCCATTTCGATACGTAGTCCACTGCGAGCAAAATATACTGATTGCTCAAAGACGACGGGAATGGTCCCATGAAATTGATGCCCCATACATCGAAGATTTCCACTTCCAGAATTGTTTGTAGGGGCATCTCATTCCGTTTCTATATGTTACCCACCCGTTGACATCTATCACATATTTTCACAAATTGGTGGGCGTCTTTGAACAACGTAGGCCAATAAAACCCGGACTGAAGAACTTTCGCCGCAGTGCGCTCACTTCCGTAATGTCCACCGTACGCCGATGAATGGCATTCTGTTAGTATGGTGTGGACTTCACTGTATGGAATACATCGTCGAATCATCTTATCGGCGCATTGTTTAAAAAGATACGGCTCATCCCATATGTACCACTTGACATCATGAAGAAACTTCCTTTTCTGCTGTCGTGCGAGATCTGGTGGAAGAATTTTACTTACCACATAGTTCGCGAAGTCTGCATACCTCAAAAATTCTGCCTTCAACCCAAGTAACTGCTCATCCGGGAATGTCTCATGAATCACGCATTTATCTTTATCTGTTGTCTCCGGATTTTCCAGTCGGGATAGATGATCAGCGACTTGATTCTCCGTCCCCTTCTATCTTTAATTTCTAAATCAAACTCTTGAAGTAAGAGAATCCATCGGATAAGACGTGGCTTAACATCTTTTTTCGCTATTAAGTACCGAATCGCTGAGTGGTCTGTGTAGACTATTACCTTTGTTCCGATCAAATATGCCCGGAATTTGTCGAACGCATATACTACTGCAAGCAACTCCTTTTCCGTAGTAGTGTAGTTCATTTGAGTTTCTGTTAGTGTTTTGCTTGCATAATATATTGCGTGAAACACCTTATCTCGTCGTTGGCCCAAAACTGCTCCAACAGCATAGTTACTTGCATCACACATAAGTTCGAATGGCGTTTTCCAGTCTGGTGTGACTATCACGGGGGCTGTAGTTAACTTCTTCTTCAACAATTCAAACGCGGATTTGCACTCCTCTGAAAAACTAAAAGTCGCATCCTTCTCTAAAAGACTGCATAAAGGTTTTGCAATTTTAGAGAAGTCCTTAATGAATCTCCGGTAGAACCCAGCATGCCCCAGAAAACTGCGAATACCCTTAACTGAGCTCGGTGGCGGTAGTTTCTCGATCGTGTCCAACTTTGCCTTGTCCACCTCTAATCCTTGAGCCGACACCTTATGTCCCAATATTATGCCCTCCTTAACCATGAAGTGGCATTTTTCCCAATTTAGTATGAGGTTGGTATCCTTACAGCGCTGCAATACCATGACCAGGTTTTCTAAGCAAGTGTCAAAAGTACTTCCATAGACCGAGAAATCGTCCATGAATACTTCAACGTTTTTCTCCACCATGTCCGAAAAAATAGCCATCATACACCGCTGAAAAGTTGTCGGTGCATTACACAGTCCGAATGACATCCGCCTGAATGCAAAGGTGCCGTAGGGGCAAGTAAATGTCATCTTTTCTTGGTCTTCAGGAGCGATAGCAATCTGATTGTATCCCTAATATCCATCCAATAAGCAGTAAAACTCATGCCCCGCTAACCTGTTTAACATTTGATCGATAAAAGGTAGCGGGAAATGGTCCTTCCGGGTTGCCTTATTCAATCTCCTATAATCAATGCACACCCTCCAACTCGTTACTGTCCTTATTGGAATTAACTCATTTTCCTCATTCTGAATTACCGTCATTCCCCCTTTCTTCGGCACACAATGAATCGGACTTACCCATTTACTGTCAAAAATTAGGTATATGACTCCGGCATCCAATAATTTCAAAATTTCCTTCTTGACCACTTCCTTCATGATTGGGTTGAGTCGACGTTGATGCTCCACAGATGGGCTCGCATTATCTTCCATCAGAATTTTGTGCATGCAAAATGATGGGCTAATGCCTTTTATATCAGCAATTGTCCATCCAATTGCTGATTTGTGATCCCGAAGCACCCTCAGCAACTTTTCTTCCTGCAATTCGTTAAGTGCAGCAGAAATAATTACAGGTAAAGAATTTAAATCGCCTAAATACGCATACCTGAGGTGTTCAGTGAGTGGTTTAGGTTCTAAGGCTGGTGGCTCATCCAATGATGGTTTCAATTTCTCTACAACTGTATCCGCGGTATGCAGCGGTTCAACCGGTGGTCTGAATCGGCTAACTCGTGGTAACGAGTCTAGCATCTGTAATAATTCCACAAATTCCGAGTCATCTATTTCCTCATTCCCCAGTAACGTTGTTTCTAACGGATCGTTGCTTAAACTCTTGCTCATTTCTTCGGTGGCAATCTGCTCAATTAAATCTATCCGATTACACTCTTCCTCGTCTGTAGGATATTTCATGGCCTTGAACACATTGAATTTTACTTCTTGATCATGGACCCTCATTGTAAGTTCTCCTTTCTGCACGTCTATGAGTGTTCATCCCGTGGCCAAGAAAGGTCTCCCTAGGATGATCGGGATGTTCTTATCTTCCTCGAAATCCAGTACGATAAAGTCCGCAGGGAATATGAACTGATCCACTTTTACCAAAATGTCCTCGACAATGCCTCTCGAATATGTGACCGACCTATCTGCCAGTTGTAATGAAATATTTGTAGGCTTTGGTGCAGGCAGACCCAATTCTGAATATACTGATAATGGCATCAGATTTATGCTTGCTCCCAAGTCATATAGGCACTTATTGAACGACATATTCCCGATCGTGCACGGAATAGTGAAGCTTCCCGGATCTTTAAGTTTAGGTGGGAGCTTTTTCTGTAACACTGCACTGTATTCCTCTGTTAGTGCCACTGTTTCGAAGTCTTCCCATTTCTTCTTCCTTGACAGAATTCCCTTCATAAACTTCGCGTAACTCGGCATTTGCTCCAGGGCCTCTACAAATGGAATATTAATATATCTGAAGTTTCTTGAACACCTCTAAAAATTTTGCGAACTGCTTATCGGACTTCTGTTTTTGGACTCTCTGCTGAAACGGCGGTGGAGGATGAACAATCGGCTCACTGTTTAGCTTTGGTTCCTCTGATTTGTTCCCCTCTACTGCGTTACTGTCGTCGGCTTTTTCTTCCGGTGTTGCTGAATTTTCTGCACTAATCCCACCGAGGTGTTTTTCGCTTCTCAACATAACTGCCTGACATTGCTCATGATTACCTGTCGGATTTCTTTTGGTGTCACTAGGTAAAGTTCCTTGTGGTCTACTATTCATTGCCAACGCAAGTTGCCCTATCTGATTCTCTATATTCTTGAGGGCAATAGTATGATTCTTCAACGTCAGATCAGTGCTAGTTTTGTACCTTGACCATGATTCCTCATCATCGGATTTCCTGTCCTGCTGTTGCATTTGTTGTGGGGGACTATGAAATCCAGGGGGATATGATGGTCGTGGAGCTTGAGTTTGCTGATTATTGCTCCACGAGAGGTTTGGGTGGTTCCCTATTCCCCTCGTTGTAGGTATTTTGGTATGTACTGAACGGATGCTGGATTTATCGCGCACTGCTCTGTCAGATGATCCCGCGCACATAATTCACATACTGCCATAACCTGTTGAACTTTAGCCCCTGCTAACATTTGCACCGTCTCATTTAGCTTATCAAACTTTATGGATAGTGCAAAAATAGTTGCGTGTAAAGATGTTACTCCGTCTACTTCCAAGATCCCGGCTGTTTTTACCTCTGTCATTCTTGATGTGGGCCACTGGTAGTTATTTGCCGACATTGTTTCTATCAAATTGTACGCATCCTCATAACTTTAAGCCAAGAATGCTCCCCCCGATGCCGCATCAATACTCCCTCTGATATTGCCATGTAGCCCGTTATAGAAGGTGTTCATTTGTAACCACTTGGGCAATCCATGATGTGGGCACTTCCTGAGCAAGTCTTTGTGTCTCTCCCATGACTCATATAGTGACTCTCCACTCTGTTGCGCAAACAATTTGATATCACTCCTCAATTTCGCGGTCTTTGCCGGTGGAAAAAATTTGGCAAGAAATTTTTGAGCCAAATCCTCCCACGTAGTGATCGAACCCGGCGGGCAAGAGTGTAACCAACTTTTCGCCTTGTCCCGTAAGGTAAATGGGAACAAGCGAAGTCTTACTGCCTCATCCGATACCCCGTTGTACTTGAACATGTCGCACATTTCCAGAAAACTGAGCAAGTGCTCATTTGGATCGTCGTGTGCCGTTCCCCCAAACTGACATGAATTATGCATCATCTGAATAGTCCCAGGCTTTATTTCAAAAGTGTTCGTAGCAATTGCAGGCCTAGTAATGCTTGACTGCAGATCAGTCACCCTAGGTGTGGAAAAGTCCCTCAACGCTTTCTGGTCTTCGGCAGCCATTGTTCCTTCCTTATCAGAATTTTCAAATTCGGGCCTCGTTTCCTCAATCCACTTACTCAACTTTTGAAATCGTCTGTCAATGTCGTCCTCAAAAGGTAGCAAGTCTTGATGTTTAGACCGTGTTTGCATAAACCGATGTCGAAAACCTGAAATAGAGAAAACAAAAATAAAAAAATAAAAATATTTAAGTAAAACTGGACTAATTAAACGATATTGTAAAAACAACTATTAAAATCTCGGCTAAATTGTCCCTGGCAACGGCGCCAAAAACTTGTTGGGTAAAATTAATACGCACAAAACACGCAAGTGCACGTGGTCAACAAGTAATAAAGTGATGAATAAAGTATCGTTCCCACGATGACAAAATATCAAGAATCTTAACTTCACAATTATCAATTTTGTATTAATCCTAATTTTATTAAACTAATCAATTCAATGGTAAAAAAAACTAATTAAAAGAAACTAAATTAATAAATAATTAAATTATCACAAAAGAAATAATCACCAATAACGAAATTCGGAATTTTCAAACAATTAATGGAGAATTAGACTTATGATTTCACCCTAAGCTTCACTCTGATTTTCTAACTTTTATTCCAATTCAACTCAATATTTCAGTTTATTAACCAAGAAAACGAACGTAGTAAGAGCCACCTCTCGATGCACTAATACCATATTAACATCAATCCACAATTAAGATAGAAATCCGTCAAACACCTAAATTAACCAACTCACTATATCTCTATGTGAACTGCAATTAAATAGATTGAAGTTTAAGTTCTCTTAACGATTACATGCGATGTTAAGCGTATCTCTACCTTCACAATAATCAAAAATATGCTATCGACATAATTTATGACACATGCTATATTAACTAGGTCTAGATTTGAATATCCTCTCTCGATTCCTTTCAAGTCCACATAAAATTGTTGATCAGGCAATTCATAAATTCACGCATAAATTAACATAGATAAACTGAAAATATCTTATTAAATTGGAAATCAAAGTTATAGAATCATCGCTAGGCTTAAGGATCCATCACAAGTCTAACAAGTAAATTAGTTCATAACGAACGAATTAAAAACTGAATAATTTGTTGAAAACATCATCCCAATTACAAATAGATGAAAGAGAAGAAGAATTGTAGAAAACTCCTTCACGTAGCCTCAATCTGCAATCGTTGTGATAATCTCTGAAAATCACTCCTCCAATTTTTGCCCTCCAAATCCTTCAATCCGTGCTGAAAATCTTGCCTTTGTGCTAGAGAATTGTTGTTTTTTCTAAGTGGTAACAAGCTCTCCTGACTTTTGGACGTATTCGCCCTTTAATAGACTCCAAAACGCACCAGCTAGCCCACCAATCCGAGCCAAAACAGAAGTTGAAACCTAATAGGACAGCAGCAGAAACGGGACCCCCGCCCCAGCGGGGGGTACTGGGCAAAAAGGGCCCGCACCGACGGGCATACCTTCTGACTTCCAAATTTCTTAAGTTCTAATTTTTTTCACTTTTGCTCCAAAAAGACCACCTTTTCATCCTTAATGCATCCATGACCACCCTACACATAAAATAACAAAAACAAGTAAAATCGAACACAAAATATATAAATACATACGAATTTAAACTTGATTTGAACAATGATTCGCGTATATAAAATCCGTTTATCAGTTATCTCTGAGGTTGACTTGATGTTGACTTTGACTGTCCACAGGGTTATCTCTGAGGTTGGCTTTACCTCTCAAGGTTTACTCCGAGCATTATACTTGATCTCCCAGTGTTGGAATTGACTTTCCTGGGGTTATCTCTAGGGTTGGAAACTGATTTCCCAGGGTTATCTCCGTGGTTGGAAACTGGATCTCCCGGGGCTATCTCCAGCGTTTGAATTGAAGTTGTGGTCTTCCAGGGTTATCTGTGGAGTGTGAAAAAGATGCTTTTGTCCTTCTACATAGTCAGTAACAGGAAAACGAAATTTCAAGTGTCTATAGATGCCCCTCTTTATCAGGCTCATGTAATGCAATGGAATGGACATGATAAAGATTACTAGACACTTGAAATATGACAAGGTATTTCTAATGATGCAAATCGCAATGTAATGAATGTTATGATGAATGTTAAAATGTTTTTGCAAATCGCAGTTTGTAAATCGCACATCGTATTTGGCACCTCGCTTTTCGCATTTGGCCAATCGCACTTCTCAACTCGCTCATCGTAACTCGCACATCGCATTTTTCACATCGAAAATCGTAATGTGATGAATGTTATGATGAATGTTAAAATGTTTTTGCAAATCGCTTTACCTTTACTGATCATTGATGATACCTATGCTGGGTTGACTTCAACGACCTGGCTTTTTGCCGGTGTTGCCGATGCTTTTTTGATGAAGATAAGTTGAGATGTTTTCGACATCTCTAGTGGGGATGACGTTTTAAAATCATTGGACCTTCCCGATGTATACGCTGGTAGTTTGCAACAGTGCCTACCCTGCTGGTCGCCAAACTGTTTCGGTTCCTACTCGAACGGTGGTATACGAAGCTTTCATCGCTAAACTATTTTGATGTTGTGCTAAAATGATGTTAATGGTTTAGAATACCGAATTATCTGATACCTTCACTGAAGTAATATTTAACGGTTTGCTTCACCAGACTCCGCCTGATGTTATGCTAGATTGATGACAACCACCAGATGTCCCACCCCTTTTGAGGTGATTTGTAGTTTCCTTTCGCTGTTGGGTTCTTGTGCCCCATTTTCTTGAGCGTTTGATTCGTAACCTGGTTGAATTGATAATCTGAGTGACACTAACATCCTTGGAGGGTGCAGCCCGTTCTTTCGCTGCCCAGATTTGCACTTCGGTGTAGAGGCCTCGACTTGTGAGGACTTGACGCTGGTTGGCACATTTGATAATGAGGATTTGTCTAGCTAGACCTTTTGCCATATGGCTTCTACTTTTGAGTTAAGGAATTTCTTTGAGAATTTCCCCTTCTTTTGTAGGAGCAAGCTAATGTCGCCATTATTTCTTTCAGGAGTTCTCCCATTTCTTTTGATGAGAGGCTTATCCCGCCTTAAACTCTTTCCATTCCTTGGATTCGTAAAATGCCCCAGTCATTTCGCATATTGATGCCGAGGATTCACATGAGAAACTCTCTTTGTTGACCAAGTCGTGAGTAAATAATATCTGAATCGCGAGTGAAATGATGATGGACCATGCTGATGGTGCTGACTGGTGCATTTTCCACTTTAGGATGGCTGATAAATACCACAGTGTTAAGTTGTCGCTGTTTTCGAGATTGCCCCAATCTTGTTGTAAGGGACCCAATATCGGGTTGTCATAAATTTTGAAATTGCCCCAGCCTAGCCTGTTGTCTGGCGTAGTTTCTTTGACATATGGGCTAATAAGATGACGAGATCGCGAGAAGTTTTTACCTCTGTACAATATGATTAATAGGTAGTGGATGTGGGTTTTGAGGTTGACAGCTTTTCTGGTAGAGATGTCGCTCTAGTGGAGAGAGATGATGCTCAAACTCATAGGGATACTGATGTTGTTGAGCGGGATAGCGCTATATCTGCCCAAGATATCGCCTGCAGTTGGCTGTAGAACTGTTGGATCGTGTAGAGACCCTTGGGCAGGAGATCACAACGTTACCTCCTTCTTCCGAAAGGGAGGCCACGTTAGATTTGGTGGCTCGCTTATCCACTATTTTATAGATTAACTTTGATTTTCCTGTATAAACTAACTGAGCCATTTTTGTCATGTACAGGACACATTGCATATATCAAACCGTATTATATGGCAGGGAAATATGTTTTGATTCACTTCCCTTTTAGTTATGCTTTGTTACATACTTTATAATTGCCTGCCCTCCAGGGCTTATGATCTTGATGTATTCTGAACTCCTCCTTAATGGATGGACATTGAGATGTCTCAGGATCTTTCAGAATGGATCGTTGATCTTTGTATTTCCCTACCATCTTTGGTGCCTTGGGACTGGTTTCTGTATGTGGTTATGGATAGGAGTGTGTTTGTTTTTGTTTTTTCTGTAGTGAGACCGGACCATATAGCATGGCTGCCTACGTACTCCTGTATATTGAGGAGATCAGGTCGGCGTAGTTCGCCCCATTTACAGGGTAGATTGTAGATGAAAAGTTCAATCCCATGTACAGGATAAATTGAAGTTTGTGAAATGTTTAATCCCTGGTGGGATAAACTGAAAGTGTGAAAGGTTTTGAAAACCTACGGGGAATGAAGGATCTGGTGATCCAAAACCAGGCTGCTGGTTGGAAAGTGTGATTGTCCCTGATGGGGCAAATGGGTGTGAAAAAGGGTAGTGAAGGGTTTGAGAAAACCTAAATTGACTAGGGATCTAGTAATCCAAAACCAGGATGTTTGCTTGACGGTAACTTCGAATATAGTACCATTTCACGGTGTCTGAGTTAATGAGCTATGGAAATTCATTGCCACCCATTTCCTGTAATCTGAGAGCACCTCCTGTCGATACCTCCTTGAAAATAAATGGGTCTTCCTAGTTCGGGGAGAATTTTCCTTTAGACTGAGCTTGGTTGTCAACGATGTTCTTCAAAACCAAGTCGTGTTGTTTGAACTTCCGTAGCGGGACTTTTCTATTGTAGGATCTTCTTTACAAGTACAGGGTCACTCATGTGTGGGCCACATACTCCTCCATGGATTTCATCCATGAGCCTCAGAGCTTGGTCCTTGTCAATACATCTGAGGAGACCTAGTCCTGCATTTCTTTTGTAGATTACATCTCCGCTCAGGTAGAATTTCATAGCCAGTAGATGGATCCGCCTTTTCTCAGTCAGGTTCGCCTCAGCGGGTGTAGATTCATCTTGTAAATACTCCTTGATATGCTGATACCAAGGGTGCTAGATGGGAGGTAGGTCATTCGATACTTCTCCAATGTAATTCCCATAGGTTGAAGCCTTTTATTGGAAAAATGTGAGGGTTGGAATATCTTCCTTGTCAAGTATATTGATCAAGGAGGCCAAGGTTGCTATGAGTTGGGAAATGAACCTGCTGATGAAGTTGATTCTTCCCAAAAATCCCCGTATTTTTTTCTCTGTTTGAGGAATGGGCATTTCCGTGATGGCCTGGATTTTTGTAGGATCCAGCTCAATCCCCTTGTGGCTGACTAGGAATCCTAGTAACTTACCTGATATAATGCCAAAGGCGCACTTGGCTAGATTCAACTTTATGTTGTACTTACGCAACTTGTTGAACAACTTTTTTTCTTTTTTTTATGCATTAGATCATGGAAAAGATCCATATGGCTCACTAATAGGTAGCTCCGGCATTGATGAGGCCGAATGACAATCGTCTGTAACAAAAGGTTCCCCAAGGCGCGATGAATGCTTTTCTCTCACGATCCTCCTCAGCAACCATGATTTGATGGTACCCTATAAAGCAATCAGCAAAGGAGTACATGTCGTATTGAGCAGTTTTGTCAATGAGAATGTCGATAAATGGCACGGGAAAGCTGTCTTTAAGGCAAGCTTTATTCAGATCCTGGTAATCCACGCAAACTCGCACCTTTCCTCCTAGTTTATGCACGGGAACTATGTTGGATAGCCATTCATGGTACGTTGACATCATGATGATGCCAACTTAAAATTATTTCACAATTTCTTCTTTAACTTTTAACCTCCACTAAGGTTTTAATCACCTGAGCTTCTGCCTGACTGGTTTGAATCCCCCTTTAATGGGAAGGCGATGAATGACAATGCCAGTGGATAAACCGACCATGTCTTCGTGAGACCATGCAAACACATCCTGGAATAGGGTCAATAGAGTAACCATGCCATTCCTTTGGTTTAGAGTGAGGCCCGTACCAACCTAGATTTGTTTGGGGTTTTCTAAGGTTTCGAGGTTTAAAAGAGGTGGTTTGATCAGGATTTGGCCTACGCTTGTCTTTGACCCATTCTTTGATCTCATTAGGTATCTCATAGTCCTCTTGTATTTCCATCAAGTCTAAGTCCAACTTTACATCAAAGTTACAGTCCTTGTGGAGAATAGGCACATCATCAGCAAGTCTAGGCACATCTAAATTTAGAGTCCTGAAACAAAATCCTTTCGCTTAATATATGAAACTGTTCAATCACACAAAGTGTTAGCATGTAATAACAAAAGTAATTGATAATACTGTACAGAAAAAGTAAGAAGTTATTGCCATCTACAGGGCAGAATGAGTTTATGCCCGTTTTACCCTTGTCGACCAATGCAAGGAGTGCTGCTCCAATTATTGAGGGCAAAGTCATGGTGGACTACAGTGATGGAGGGGCTGTCATTGTCCTCCTTTTCCTGAATGATGACCATTATGTCTGGGCAATCATCGTTTGGGGTGCATCTATTTGTGTGTTCATCACAAACACTGATGCGTACGTTGGACATCATTCTGACGATGTCTTGTTTAATTCTTCGTTCCTCTTCTTCTACTACTAGATCTAGAACTAGGATTTCTTCCTCCTTCACTGGTATCGGTTTAAGAAATAACATAGTCATTACATGGGCAAGCACCTTTACCGGAGACCGTGCAGGCTCAGGAACTGTAGGTGGAGATAATCGCCGTGTGGCTGAAGCTGAAGGAATCTGTCTGTGCTTATGAGGATTCCTGTGACTAGAACTAGTAGTATTCGGACCTTGGGTTCCTCCTTGTACGGAGAATTTATCATGTACGGGTATCCTTGTACCCTGAGTAGATTGGTGTAGTTCTTTAAGCAGAACAACCAAATATGTGATTTATTTACTTAATCCGTCGAATTCTTTGCGAGAAACTGGATAAAGATTAGTCTGGTCAGATGAAGACATAATTGGCTGTAGGCTCGTGGCCTTTTTAGATTTTGACTGGGTTACTGGACCAATTATATCCCTACAAAAAGACTTATGTAGTTTAGTTTTAGTGAATGTAGTAATAGTATGTAATGTGTCCGTTTAGGAGTATCGTCCTGCGAAACGGATGTCAGTTGACAAGATAGCATCTCAAGTTTTGATATAAAGGGAAGGCATGTATACATATTCCTTCATATTTTCCATTACATTGAGATTTACATGGAAAAGAAATTACAAGTAATTGAATTTACAAGTAATTGAAATGCGAAAGTATGAAGAGATTTTCCTTCGCGTTTGGTTTATCAGAGACGGACCTATATTAGGTTACTCTCGCAGTTTTTCAGCATGAAGGTTCCCAAATTATCGCAATTTACTTGACGAGAAGTTAATCCGATCTTTCAACTGGAGCGAATGTGGGTGGTGCCTTTCCTGAGCCTCGTTAGAATTAGTCTCCCTACGAGTCTAGTAATCAAATACCGACAGGATAGCCTTCTGGTGGAGGGGCCACACAACATACATTCACATACATCGCGTCTCATCGTATGGAAATGATGACATTTGTAAAGCACTAAGTGCAATAAGTAAATGCATTCGTACACATTCATGCAAACGTAAATGCAACATCCACACACAAGTAGATAACAGTTTTGAAAAGTTCTTAATAGCGGCTTAAGTCCTCTTACAAGAATCCCCAGCAGAGTTGCCACCTGTCGACGTCGGGATTTTTATTTTGTCCCTTTCTATTCTTGTCTTTTGGTGTTCTCATATTAGGTGAGATTTGTTTGAAAAAATAAGTTGTGAAAAGGTCCGACATTTATATGTCGAAAATTTGACCGTCAGAGTTGCCAGTTGGTTTTTTAACTGGTTGTACCAATACAATCGAGAAAAGAATTGCACATTGACCCAGTGATGTGACACTGCTAAACAGAGATTCATTAGGGTTCGGGGACTTGTTTATGGGGAGGGAAGGTGTTAGGCACTCCCTGACATCCGTGTTACCATGGTGATGACCACTTTTCAAGAAACTGTTATATGAATGTGTGTGTGTGTGTGGGGGGGGGTGAATGTGTTGTTATTTAGAAGTAGTGATATGCCTCGTTTGCACCTATATACAAAGGGTTTGAATTTATATAAAAATTTAGTTTTAAACAAGATATAGCAGTGATGTTTTGTAAAAAGAGGTTTTTCAAACCCTTATGCTCAATAGTAATTGAGGCTTTGATACTTCCATTTTATTAAAATGTTTGGCTTAATTGCTTTTTTTTGAGATGTGAAGCATCTTCGAGAAAATAATGCACAAAGCAGTGCCAAACTCCTTCTGGGCATGAGAGCCATCTAAGGAAATTCGAACACCGTGAATAATTTTCAAACTGCTTACAGCTGAAAATGTCCATCACGGGAACCGAATGTAGATTCAGTAGACTGAAGCTTTGATCACATGATTCCTAGGCTCACATGATGCCACGATTTATATGAAAACTGTAAGCAGTTATATATATAAAAGCTATAAATATATATATACAAACTTGATCAACCACCACGAAGCACCTCCATGGGGGATCGGAAATGTAAATATGTAAAAGTAGTATATATATATATATATATATATATATATATATATATATATATATATATATATACAGGATCAACCACCACGAAGCACCTCCATGGGGGATCAAAAAATGTAAATAAAGCTCTAAAAGCGATCAACCGCCATGAAGTAAACTCCATGCTGGATGAAATGTAAAGAAAGCAGTAAAAGCAATCAACCGCCTTGAAGTAAAACTCCAGGCAGGACGAAATTGAAAGAAGCTGTAAAAGGCCACGAAGTAAACTCCAGGCCTGACAGAAATGTAAATATATATATATATATATATATATATATATATATATATAAGCGGTAAACGCACCAGATGTAAAATCCAGGCTCATCGAACAGAGTTCGACAACAATTCATATATATAATTATATGTATAAAAGCAAGTAAACACTCCGGATATAATTCCAGGCTCAATCAAACGTAGTTTGATGGCAACAACATATATATGAATATTTATATATATATATATAAGCAATAAACGCTCCGGATGTAAAATCCAAGCTTATCGAACAGAGTTCGACCACATTTTATATATATGTATATATATACAAAAGCAAATAAACGATTCGGACGTGAGTCCAGGCTCAATCGAGGCATAACTCGATAATGTTAGTCCATATATATATATATATATATATATATATATATATATATACAAAAGAAATAATAGCCACGGACCGAAGTCCAGGCAGACACACGCAACACGACTCTGAAAGTGAAGAACGGTGTGTGCAAAGATGTAGAGAAAGGCTATAAAATGTTTAAGAAGGCTTACAATAGACTGCCGAAGAAGACTTCAATAACTTCAAATGGATGAACACTCAGCTCATGCCGGTAAACAAGTAGCTATATACGAGTTTACAAGTGTTTAAAATGAGAAAACACTCAGTTTAGGTTGTTTACAAAGCAAATTGGACAGGGCTTCCTCGCCTTTTCTCTTGCAAATATGGCCACCCCAAGCCCTCTATTTACAGAGGGGGAGTCGCAGGTGTACCTGCGGCTACAACAGGTATACTTGCGACTTCCCGGGGTGCCCTGAAAAATGTGAGTCCCGCCATCTCGAAGTACGTGCACTCGGACGACGTGTTGTTCGCTCGAACCTTCATAACTTTAAATCTGGGAGTTCGATGGAAGTGTGCCATACCATTTCGGAAAGCATATTCCGAGAGCTATGTAATGACATAGGATTTGCCCTTTTTTGATTATGGGAAGATGGGTCCATCACTAAAATGGCATTTTTGAGTTTCCGTTAGGTAGTCCGTTGAGCCGTTTTGTGCAGTTTGCGCTTGAAAGTTAAGATATGGTTCTGGTGGGACTTCTATTCAAGCAATTTGATTTGAAATGAGTGTATTTGATGTGAGTTGAAGTTGAGTTAGCAGAATGCCATTCTTTCCCTCCCGGGGTTATCTTCGGTTTTCGCGCAGTTGTAGCATTATTTTCTCAAGGTTATCTCTAAGGTTAACTTGATGTTGACTTTGACTGTCCTCAAGGTTATCTCTAAGGTTGGCTTAACCTCTGGAGTTTACTCCAGGCATTAGACTTGATCTACCGGGGTTATCTCCGGGGTTGGAACTGACTTTCCCGAGGCTATCTTTGGGGTTGGAAAATGATTTTTTGGGGTTATCTCCGGGGTTGGAAATTGGATCTCCTAAGGCTATATCCAGGGTTGGAACAGATGTTGTGGTCTTCCAGGGTTATCTCTAGAGTGCGAAAATGTCGCTTTTGTCCTCCTACATTGTTAGTAACAGGAAAACAAAATTTTGAGTGTCTACAATAGTATTCTATATGTCGATAAGGGATGTTGTTGCTTCACAAGATGTGGTGACAGGTATCATCCCTATCAACACTTTAAATGCATATGTGTTATTCGATTCTGGTGCTACATGTTCTTTTGTGTATAAATTTTTTTTCCACAAACTTGAATATACCTTGTGAAAATTCAGACAAACCATTTTGTGTAGAAATTGCTAATAATGAAAGGATTCCAGTTAAAACCATATACATGAATTGTAGTGTGGTAATAAAAGGACATAATTTTACAGTAGATCTTTTACCAATTCAGTTGGGAGAATTTGATGTAATTTTTGGAATGGATTAGTTAGTTAATTATAACGCGATGATTGATTGTCATCAAAAATGTATAAACCTTTTGACTGCATCGAAGTCAAATATAGTGTTCAACGATAGTTGTTCACCTAAGCAATCTCGATGTTTGACTATAATTTCGGCAGAAAGATTACTTAGAAAGCGTATACTCGACATGAAGGAATAAAATTGGATCAAATACCTATAGTTAAGGATTTTCCCGATGTATTTCTGGATTACTTACTAGGTTTACCTCCAGATAGGAAAATTGAATTCTTCATTGATCTTGCACCGAGAATGGCACCAATTTCTAAGGCATCGTACATAACGGCACCTATAGAACTGAAAGAGTTACTTATACAATTACAGGAACTCTTAGATAAAAAGTACATACAACCTAGTGTTTCACCCTGGGGAGCACCATTGTTGTTTGTAAAGAAGAATGATGGAACTATGAGACTATGTATAGACTATATAGAGCTAAATAAATTAACTATTAAGGATAAATATCTTTTACCAAGGATTGATGATTTGTTTGACCAATTAAAGGGGGCCGAACATTTTTCAAAAATTGACCTTAGAACAAGTTATCATCAATTAAAGGTAAGAAAGGATGATGTGCCGAAAATAGCGTTTAGGACACACTATGGACATTATGATTTTCTTGTAATGTCTTTTGGATTGGAAAATGCGGCGGCAACATTTATGGTTTTAATGAATCGAGTGTTTAAACCATGCTCAGACAAATTTGTTATAGTGTTTATCGACGATATTCTGGTATACTCGAAAACATGGGAATAGCATACTGAACATTTGAGAGTCGTTTTGGAGATATTACGAAAGGAACAACTTTATGCAAAGTTTTCCAAGTGTGAATTCTGGTTAAAGAGACTTCAATTTTTAGGTCATGTGATTGACAATAATGGAATATCTGTAGATCCAACTAAGATCGAAACGGTTGTGAATTAGGAGCAACCAATAACTCCAACAGAAGTACGAAGTTTTTTCGATTTAGTGGGTTATTATCGGCGGTTTATAAAATATTTTTCAAAAATAGCAACCCCATTAACCAATTTAACTCGAAAGACAGTGAAATACGTCTGGACAGATAAATGTGAGGAAAGCTTCCAAGAGTTGAAGAAGCGACTAATCATGGCTCCAGTGTTATCCTTACCAGGTGATACAGGAGGCCTTGTAGTATTTAGTGATGCATCACACAGAGGTTTAGGGTATGTGTTGATGCAACATGGGAAAGTGATTGCTTATGCATCATGACAACTTAAAGATTATGAGAAGAGGTATCCTACTCATGACCTAGAGTTAGGCACAGTAGTTTTTGCTCTAAAAATTTGGAGACATTACTTGTACGGGGAGAAGTGCGAGATATATACACATCATAAAAGTCTGAAATATATTTTTACGCAAAAGGAATTAAATTTAAGACAAAGAAGATGGTTAGAACTGATAAAGGATTTTGATTGTGAAATCTTATATTATCCCGGTAAAGCCAATATCGTAGCTGATGCGTTAAGTAGAAAGAATCAGGAAAAATTGAATGTATTAACCACCAATGACAGGTTAATAAAAGATTTTGAAAATTTAGAAATTGAGGTGGAATGTCTAACTACCTCTACCAAAAAATTTTATATTTTAGAGGGAGATTCATCTCTGCTTAACAAAGTCAAAGAGATACAGGAAAAGGATGAATAATGTCAAAAATATAAGTCTAATCTAACTCATGACAAATATAACAAATTCAAAATAGATAAGGATGGAATAATAAGATATGAAGATAGAATCTGGGTTCCGTTAAACCAAGCTTTAAAAGACGAAATCTTAAACGAAGCTCATAATTCTAAATTTGCCATACATCCTGGTAGTACTAAAATGTTTAAGGATTTAAGTCAACACTTTTGGTGGTCGAATATGAAAAGAGAAATAGCCAAATGGGTAAGCAAATGTCTCACGTGTCAAAGGGTTAAGGCTGAGCATCAAAAGTCGAGTGGTTTACTTCAACCCTTATCGATTCCTGAGTGGAAGTGGGAACATATAATCATGGACTTTGTTGTTGGCCTTCCAACTACACAAAAGGGCCATAATTCCATTTGGGTAATAGTTGACCATTTAACTAAATCAACTCATTTTTTACCTATTAAAATTACTCATAACTTGGATCACCTTGCCAAATTGTACATTAATGAAATCATCTATAGGCATGGAGTGCCTGCTTCCATAGTATCAGATCGAGATCCACGTTTTACTTTAATTTTTTAGAAAATCCTTCAGAAACATTTAGGAACACAATTAAGATTGAGTACAACTTATCATCCTCAGACTGATGGACAGAATGAGAGAACCATACAAACGTTAGAAGATATGTTGAGAACATGTATCATAGACTTCAAAGGAAGTTGGGAAGATCAGTTACCTGTAGTCGAATTTGCCTACAACAATATTTGTCATGCTAGCATAGGTATACCACCCTATGAAGCCTTATATGGAATGAAGTGTAGAACACCATTATGTTGGGATGAAGTCGGGGAAAGACAAATGCTAGGACCATAAATAATTCAACAAACAACTGAAACCATCAGAATTATACGTCAACGATTACAAGCATCTCAAGATCGACAAAGAAAATACGCTGATCCACATCGTCAACAACGAAACTTTAATGTAGAAAGTCACGTATTCTTGAAGGTATCTCTTGGGAAGGGCAAGATATGTTTTGGCAAGAAAGGAAAACTAAGTCCGAGATTCATTGGACCTTTTGAAATTTTGAGGAGGATTGGTGAGTTGCTTATGAAATAGTACTACCTCCTGAGTTGAATCACATTCATAATGTGTTTCATGTGTCCGTATTATGACCATACAAACCTGATTATAAACACGTTATAAATTATGAGCCAATCCAAATAGAAGAAGATCTTTCTTACTTAGAAGAACCTGTGCAGATCATCGACCGTAAAGAGCAAGTCCTAAGAAATAAAGTGATAGGATCGATTAAAGTGATCTGGAGAAATCAGACAGTTGAAGAGGCTACATGGGAGCCCGAAGATAAAATGCGAGAGAAATATCCTCAATTATTTACTTAACTTGTACTTTAATTTCGTGGACAAAATTCTTATTAGTAGGGATGAATGTAAACACCCAAAACCCTGATAAGATTCGGTTATGCAAAATTCAGTTATATCAATAAGATTTCTCCGTTCTGAAAGTGTTATGTGTTAATATATACTTTGTTTAACAAATTTGATCAAATAATTTTTTTTCCGAAAAACGTTGTGCTTGACACCTCGTGCTTAAAAATTTTCTTTCGAAAACAGACTTTTCGGTATATTTGTTGGGATAAGTTGCTTTGTCGTGCTTACATTGATAAAATGCTTTGTCCTGCTTGTTAGGATTAGTGAGTAATCAAGGTTAGTAACCCTAGATCAACAAACCCTAACCTTAATCAACAAAACCTAACCTTAATTTGGAAACCTAACCCTAATTAGTTAATTTAACCCTAATTAGATTATCTTAACACCTAATCATGGTTAGTAAATTTCAATTAGGTACTAATACACATCATTTAACAATCCTAATCATTAAAAACAAAACCCTAATCAAGATTAGTGAAGATTAGGGCATAATGAAGCTACTAAACTAACCTAACTAGCTCACAAGCAGGGTAGGAGTCACAATTGCAAGTTCCTAGGTTGCACATGACATACTTGTAACTCCCAAGCATGATAATAGTCATCAGATCAGATATTTTTGGAGGCAAGTTGCTTGAAAATGTCCAAAAAGCCAAGTTGGGGAATTCTCTAAATAGGAACCCGAGGGCTGAGCAAACTCACGAAATTTCTAAGCCAAGATACACTTTTATACTTACCAAATCAAGCCCGGGTGATATCAGCAACAAAATCAGAAGCTAGAATTGAAAATCAATCAAAAAAAGGTGCAAACCCTAATTCATAACTAGCTCTTTGATCCTTTATTAATTTTGTTGTTTAGATGTTTAGAAATATGTATTAGTATGTTAGAAAGCAAGTTAGATCGGTAAAACACATTTTCATAACATCTAGATGCCTTAATTAAGTGTTTTTAGAAATCTGGAAATTTTGAAAATCTAGTCTGACAGCCGAATGTAAGGGCTTGTAGATTCATATGTGTTTATGTTTAGGTTTGTTAATTGTATGCTACTTGTAGGCTGTTAATAGGTCTTTAAAAAAGAAAACAGGTTCATTAGAACCATAGATTGCATGATTTAAGTGGTCAAAGTTCAATGATCGTTCACGGATTACAGTTTTCTGGGTTACCCAGAAAACTCAAGAACAGTTTGTATCGACTACTTTGACCAACCTTTTGATCGCCTTCTGTTTGTTGTTTTTGTAGTATTTTGTTTTAGATTAACACCCTGATATATGTACTACATATCTATGATCTTAAATTGCTTAAACAACTTATAGGATTACTGGAATTAATGGTCAAAGGTCGTTGACCGAGCTTGACCAAGTTTTTTGGGTTACCCAGAAAACTAAAGAACACGAAGAACAACATTTGGCTGTACTTTGACCAACATAATTAGAGACCTTAGAATTATGCTTTGTTCACGTTAGTGTTATATATATGTACCCTGACATATATACTACATGCTACAACAATCACAACACACATCTAATACACATAATCAAAGATATTAAAGCCACAAAACTGTTGATCGGCCTTGACCAATGTTCTGGGTTACCCAGAAACTCAAGAACAACTCTGACAGTGACTTTGAGCCTCTATAACTTCTTGTTATATATAGGTTAAAGCCTAAAATTTGATTCATAGTGTACTAGTGTAAGAATACTATAACATCAATACTTGATCGAATCTAAAATCAAAATCAGTAGCTAAATAATTTATGGTCAAACTGGTCACTCGACCATGACCAAACTGTTGCCCAGAAACTCAAGAACACCTACAACAACACTTTCTGTCACTGAAGGGCTTTAGCGACAGACAAAAATTAATTTTTTCTAAAAATTAAATTATAAAAATTAGAAATAATTAATAAATAAATAAAAATAAATACAAAAATAGTTTTAAAAATTATATTAAATAAACATAATTAATTTCTAATATTTTTACATAAATTCAATAAATATTTTATTTTATTTAGATATTATTAATAATTAACTTAATAATAAAGTAATTAGAATAATTATTTATAAATACTAAATAATTATTAAAAATTAATATTAATGATATAAAAATCATAATAAATTATTTAAAAATAATAAACAATGTTTTTGTAAAATTTTAAGTAAATATTAATTACCTAAAAATAGAAATAAATGATTTAAAAATCATTTAAAGGATAAATAAATATTTTAAAACTTCTAAAAATTATTATAATGAATATATAAATTATCTAAAAATATAATAAAATTTATAAATAAAATTTAGTCCATTTATCAACTTATTTAATATTCGGTAGAGACATTGAACACCGAAACCCTATTTAATCTAACCCGGTCATATGTAAATCTTATAATTGAGTATTATTATTAATACTAACGTGTTTGATTTATAAATATGAACATCGTAGGTATTTATTAATGATTTGAATAGCATAACTTGACTGATCTACGCTTAGGCAAGTATCTGAACCTTATTTCTTTATTGCAAATTTTTTAAACCCTGTTTATTCGTTGAACAAGATTTTTATCTTGATATGTTGTTGATATAATATACTACACCTATAATTAAATTACCTCTTATTGTAAGGTAATTGTTATAGCTTCAGCATAACTAAGAAATGAATTGTTTATTCATATTGATTGTTAAGCTTAAATTGTTGTGTTAAACCAAATTATTTGGTAATAAATCCTATTATGAAGTTGGGTATCCAGTAAGGGATCGTTTGATCGATAATATATTGACACTAATTTGAGCACTGGTAGGATGAGATGCATACTCCTAAGATGTTAAATTGGCCGATCCCCTATCTCATATCTAAACAAAATTTCTAAGTCTGTCTGACTGACAGAAATAAAAATCCATATTGAAATGGTAACAACTATCAGTCGAAATTTGAATTGTTGTATTTCTTTAAATCATATATTGTTATAAATACAAAACTTGCTGAGCATGTCATAGCTCACCCTTGCAAATTATTCCCTTTGTAGTTTTAGATGGTAACCCTGGAACATCTAGAGCAGATAAAGGGAAGCGTCCCTGCCTAGATTAGATTATATTATTGTCTATTTGAATACTTTGTAATAAGAAACTAGTTATGAGAATCATGTAATCGAATCTTAACAATATGATATATATATATATAACATCTTTTATTTTCGCAACCATGCTTTCTTACATATATAGATGTAAAGTTAGAATTCTTTGAATCTAGTTGAGATCCTTGGGAACTATTTATCTGAGTGAGGGTATTAATAGCATGGATTGTTCATGTTGTTATTGATACTCTGGATTTTGGATAGATAGTTGCTATCGATACGATAGTATAAATTCGCATGGCATAGACAATACATCTAGGTGAGGGTATTAGTAATATGGACTATTCATGTTATTACTGGAACTCTAAATTTTGGATAGATAGACTCTAGTCACAAATACAGTTCATATATCCAAGTGAGGGTATCCAAACACAGTAATAGTTCTCTTTAGAATTAGCATCTGTTATGGGATACTGTGAATCTTGGATCTATGGAAATTATATATGATAGTCCCTATATTTAACGTAATATTATAATTAGATATCATGGGTGTATAGATTTAAATGCATTATATTGATTCGTTGTAAACACCATATCGGATACCATAGTAGTATAGATATGGGGTGTTATATAAAAGGTTAGGGAAGTTACCTCTTATGTAATCTATACAATTACAACTCATGTACTCCGATATCCTATACATACCATTAAGATTATCACATCAATTAGCTACATACACATTATCCTCATAGATTCAATTCTCATCTTAGCTAAGTTATAACCTTTAGGTTAAGGTTTAACCATATTAATCAACCACATAACACGAATATGAAAACTCACTAAAATATAACATAAGACTTTTAGCAACCAAATCACATTCTCAACTCTTACAACGTTGAGTTTCAATCTAACAGAACTTATTAATCAATACTATATTTCTTCTTAGTCATACTCGAAATTCATTAAAGAATTTAAGTATTATGAGGACTCTTTATTAGTTTTATATTAACCCCATTTCATATCTAAATAATGTTTATTTCAATGGAATTGAAACACTTTTTACATTCTTTAACACTTGTCACGGCGTTTCAACGTTCGTTCGTCACACGATTCGTCTCTCTTGTGCTTAGTATGTTTATACAACTTATCTAATACATCATTTATTAATGTTAAGCATCATTATACTTCATAATATTCATGTTTTATAACTTAGAACAACATCTTTTATCATCAGAAGCACTTCACTTGCACACGTGCATGCTCGAAACCCTCTGATTGCCTCTAAATTTACATCAGTCCCAAAGATAGCCATTTTGACCGCTGTTTCCGACCTCAAATAGAAAAGCTTAAAGAATGAAAGTTGTAGGTCTACTCGTTATCTTTCCTAATCATCCTGAATTGCCTCAATCGGAGTTCATATAAGAATGTTAAGATTGTTTTACCAAATGAGGTCAAAACAGTCACACCTGACATTCCATGAGCACAGCTGCGCCCAAAAAAGCCTTGAAAATAGCACAGCTGTGCCCCAATAGACTTAGGGCACAACGCAGCTACGCCTATTAGTAGAACCAGATTAGCAGTTTACTGTTCTTGCAATTTTTGACATTATTTTCTCCTTCTAATCTTCATAACTTAAGTTATACACATCCAAATTAGTATGTTTTCAATTCTATGGATTTGTAATTCATAAAACTATAACATACCAAAGAATAAACAATTTCCAGAAATATTAACTAACCCAAATCTTGACCCAAAACTCATGTTTATAGTAAATTTTCATGTTTTAACATGTTTAGCAAATTCATTCACTACGAATTCGTTTCTTAACCAAATTGATTCATTCAACTTGCGTTATTTTTGTTTTTGAATGTATTAACACAAACTGTTGCCAATTTACAGATTAACACCCGATTCAATCACTAATTTTTGCCTCAAAGTAAGCCAAAATATATATATATTATCACATAACCAAGTTCTTCATCCTAAATATGTTTCCATGGATTTTTATTTCTGAAAATCATTTGTAGACAACATATACATATTATAATCATTTACTAACATATATATAACATCTATTTTTATTAAATCATCCCATAAAATCCGAGTTTCAAAAGAAAACTCCAAGAACACATATACTAGAGTTTGTAGAATATGTTATTACCTCTTTGATTCTTGAAATACATAATTAACAAGATTATTCCCTTCTTCTTCTCCATCGTTGATTGTCAACCTTCTCTCTGAATTCTCTCAATTTCTATCTTCTCTATATTCTTCCTTCTTGCTTTTAGACGTAGGAAAATATATGTATAATACTAAACTGATAAAACATATAAAACACAAACCTGATTTAACATCAATCGCAAACTTAAGTCATCAAGTAAAAAAAACCTAAAAGCTTTATTAGTTAAATTATACCAAGGGTCACAAGACCATGTTTGGCAAAACCCTTTCAAACCTCCTTTTAATTTATTTTCATGTTTTTCTTATTATATAGAATACAAATGTCACACTTATTAAATTTAAATCATAATCTTTAATTATCCACATATTATTTACTTAGCCAACATAATTCTTAATATTTATTTAATAAATATTAACCTTCTAAATTAATCATTCATTAATTCCATTAATCAATTAAATTAAAATAACACCATTACACAATATTATAATTATTAATAAATTAATTTAATTTAATTATTTCATTAAATAAAATCTTCAATCCATAAAATTATCATACACTAATTTAGTTAATATACGCACTTAACTAAATTACTACATAACATTTTCATCAAATATTTATTTAACTTAATAAATAAACTAACTCAAATATTTATTCAATTCAATAAATATTTAAAATTAAACACAAAATTCTTGTTCGTTACAAATTGGCTTGATAAGGGATACTGTATATAGAAAATGGGTTGGAATTGGAAGTAATTAATTAAAAATTATGGTAATACAAGAATAGGAATAAGAGTTTTAAAACTTACGTTTGAGATTATACAACTAGAATTGCTTGGATAGAAGGTTGTGTCGACGTCGGGATTTTTATCAGTCCCTTTCTGTTCTTATTTTTTGGTGTTCTCATAGTAGATGAGATTTGTTTGAAAAAATAAGTTTGAAAAGGTCTGGCATGTATATGTCGAGGATTTAACAGTAAGAGTCGCCAGTTGGTATTTTTGAATGGTTGCACCAAATTAATCAAGAAATGGTTTGCACATAGACCTAGTGATGTAACACTATTTAACTGGTCTACAAAACCAAAATTCGTTAGGGTCCGGGGGCTTGATTAAGCAGAGGGAAGGTGTTAGGCACCCTCGACTTCCGTGATAACACGGTTACCGTCACTTTTCAATTTAAACTTTTATCTGAATGTGTGTGTGTGTGTGGATCTATGTTCACTTGTCTAGAAGTAGTGCTATGTCTCGTTCACACTTATATACAAAGGGTTTGAATTTTGTATAAACGATCAATTTTAACGAAATATGGCAATGATGTTTTGCAAAATAGGTTTTTCAAACCTTTATGCTCAATAGTAATTGAGGCCTTTGATGCTTCTATTTTATTAAGTGTTCGGCTGGATTGCTTTTATTATTGTCGAGATGCGAAGCATCTTCGAGAAAATAAGATGCATAGCAGTGCTAAACTCCTTGTGGGCATGAGAGCCATCTAAGGAAATTAAGACACCATGAATAATTTACAAGCTGGCTGCAGTTAAAAATGTCCATCACGGGAACAGAATCTAGATTCTGGAACTAAATCTGTGATCACATGATTCGAAAGCTCACATGATAAAGCAATATCTACAAAAGCTAGAAAACGAACTAGATTTGAGTAAATCTGAGCTTTTCAGCTTCAACGGTTCTAGTTTAGTCACCATGAACCAATTAAAGTGAGAAATAGCCAGATTTAGGCAAATCTAACCCGTAGGCTGATATACAATTATATACATAAAAGCTGTAAATATATATCTATGAATAATCAATTTCCACGAAGTGAACTCTTGACAGGATATATATATATATATATATATATATATAAGCGGTAACGCACCGGATACCGGATATAAATTCAGGCGCAATCAAACAGAGTTTGATGACAATAAATATATATATAAGTATTTGTATATATAAAAGTAGTAAACGCTCCGGATGTTTATCCATGCTTAATCAAACAAATTTTGATGACAATAAGTATATATATAAGTATTTATATATATAAAAGCAGTAAACGCTCCGGATGTATATCCAGGCTCAATCAAACATAGTTTGATGAAGAGATATATATATATATATATATATATATATATATATATATATATATATATATATATATATATAAGTATTTATATATATATAAGTAGTAAATGCTCTGAATATTATATTCGGGCTCAATCAAAGCATAATTCGATTATATATATATATATATATATATATATATATATATATATATATAAGCAATAAAAGCCACAGATCGACGATCCGGGCATACACACACATAACACGACTATCAACGTGAATATATATATGTGGCTGGAAATGAGAAAAAGCTTAAAAATCTGAGATGTCTTAAAGTGGGTTATCAAGAAGACTTCAGATAGCTTCTGATGAATGAATACTCTGTTTCCACCAGTTAAATTTCAATATGTAGCAAAACACAAGCTTACAAGTGTTTGGAAAAAGAAAGTACTCAGTTTAAAGTGTGTACAGAATAAAATGGACATGGCTTCCTCGCCTTTTCTCTCTTTAAAATGGCCACCCCAAGCACTCTATTTATAGCGGGGGGGAGTAGGAAGTCCACCTGCGGCAGCAGCGGGTCCACCTGCGGCTGCCTGGGTGTTGATAAAAATCTAATTACGCTCACACGCAAGTGCACGTGATCAACAAGTAATATAATGATAAGTCAAGTATCGTTCTCACAGATAATTAGAATGAAATTAATCCTATCAATTACCAGCTTTTTATTAATCCCAATTTTATTAAACTATCCAACTCAATAATTTAAACTAATAAAAACTAAAAATATAAAAGTACTGAGCAATCAACAAACTTAAAAACTATAATTTCAAGCAAATGCAGGAGAATTAGGTTTATGACTTTACTTTGAGTATCACTCCGATTATTACACCCTATTTCAATTCAATTCACTATCCTAGTTTATTAATCAAGAACACTCAAGTAGAACTAGCCACCTCTCGATGCACTAATACCATATTAACTTAAATCTACAAATTAAATAGAATTAAGTTAAACACCTTAATCAACTAATTAACTATATCTCTATGTGAATTACAATCAACTAAAGTTTAAATTCAAGTTCTCTATCCGATTACATGCGATGTTAAACATATCTCTACCCAAACATTCATCAAGATTCTATTCAAACAAAGAATTTAGGAACACATGCTATAGTGACTAAGTCCAGATTCATATATCCTCTCTCGATTCCATATGAATTCACATAGAATTAGTTATCAAGCAATTCATAAATTAAAGCACAAATCAAAATAGATAAACAGAAAAATAGATTATTAAACTGAACTTAAAGGCTACATAATCATCGTTCAACCAAAAGATCCGGCATAAGCCTAATAAGCAAATTTGTTCATCACAAATGAATTAACAACTGAAATTATCAAAGTAATCATCATCCCAATTACAACTATTGAATTAAAGAAATTGAATGAATCCAGAACCACCATTCTCCTTAGCTCCAACGTGCAATTATCGTAACTTATACCTTCAATCCTTCCTCCACTGTTGTTGCTCAAATTAGGGTTCCCAATTCTAGTTGATTGCATGATGCAATCTCCTTTGTTGTATCTTGTTAATATCTAGCCTAAGACCCATATTCTGCCCATAACTCGACGCCCAATTTAGTTCCAAGCCATTCCAACTTATCTCTTTCACGCCTCTGCAGCATTACAACTGAAACATGAGTCTTTGCCTTTCCCGTACCCCCGCCCCGGCTGGAATTTTTCTCCTTTAAGTGCGGGGGCTACTACTTTTGATCAAGTACCCTCGCCCTGGCGGTGGTTTTACCTTTATAATGTTTACCCTGGCGGGGGTTCGTTCTGCTGTAGTCTAGCTTTTGCTCATTTTGTTGCCCACTTTAGCCACGAAACCACCTTTTAAGCCCAAATGCTATGCCACCACACCTAAACATAAAATAATACTAAATAAGTAAAATGAATCAAAAAAATGACGAGTTAACACAACTTAAGCTCGAATTAAAGGCTAATTCATAGGTATAAAACCCACTCATCAAGCTCCCCCAAACTTAAACCCGTGCTAGTCCTCGAGCACAAAACAAAACAAAAGTGCTATTGTGACACCCCCAAATTCTGGTATCTTCCAACCCGACAGATGGTGCTACACGGTACTACCATTTACACATACATTCAATTGAAACGCCTCAATATAACTAATATGTCTTATATATAATCAAAATAATATTAACATTTCCCAAGGTTCTCGATAACCAATATAGTTGTTCTTGTCATAATAACAAATATATTACAATCATTCACCCTATACTATTACATAAGTATTCTACTTGTTCGTCTTCACCTTGCCCTTATCGTTGCCGGAGCCTTCGGTCTGTTCGATCTTAGCTGAGTTTATATGGCTCAAGCAAGGGTGAGCATGACTAGCTCAGCAAGTATAACATTTCTAATAAACAACATGCTTAAAACATAGGAATCCTATATCTTTAATAACTGAACAATAGTTACGAAGTACTATCGATAATTCAAAATAGCACTTCTTTTCCTTCAAAATGTTTTACAACAACAATATTCAGTAAAACATCAATTGCGATCCAAGACCTTGAGCATTTCATAAGTTCTTTTGAAAAGGACATCCCGGCACTAAGTCCGTAAGTCCGACATTACTTACGAGCATGTCTAGGTGATCAGCCTATAGTACTTTATGTTGATCAACACTACATTCATTAAACGTGTATACATTTAAGTTGTGGCAACCTCACGTGACTGTCGTTTGACGATAAAACATTTTAGCATACTCAGTCTTCATTTGAAAACTACACCAATATAACTAGGTAAACATTGACCATGCTTTGATAGAACATAATATAAGTCTAGCCGAAAGAATTGGCTTTGACTTCATCATATAATACATCATGTGTAAGAATACATGAATTATAAAGCTTGCCCAGATTAAACTGGAACAAGGGTTAGAATACTTGCGTTCAGTATCTGCTACAGTTATAACACGTTATCGTTAAATTCTTTAAGTCTGTACAGTAAATGATAACATCACATAACACATTAGGTCATGAATGAACATACATGGTTCCTAATAAATTTTACCCTTCTTCTCAATCTAATTATAACTTAGATTTGTTATTATGGGTTCTAGCTTTTTGTTACATCAATCTTACCTTCACATTACGTTCAATAGTTGATTACTCATCTTCAACCTTTAGGCAACATAATTAAGGTTTAACAATGCCTTACAATGATTCATTAAGTTCTTTAGTTTATTACTAATGAGTTACCATTCATGTTATACTTGTAAACTTTCTTCCCCGTCGAAACCCTAGGGATGGCGCTGCGGCGCCGCCCTTTCTTCTGTATGCCGCGCTGCGGCGCAACTCTGTAGTGGCTAAGGACCGGACTCGGAGCTACGACACGAGTCTATGTGTTAATCGCTGCGCCGCGGTGTGAAACTACAGAAGGTTATGACACTGTGCCTGGCACTGCAGCGCCATCATTTAGCCTTGGGTTGGCGCCGCGGCGCCAACTCTGTGCGTCAGATAGATTTGACAGATTTTTACCTTTTTGAAATTTCCGGACGCATAACTTCTTCGTTATAAGTCCGTATTTGCTCGTTCAAAAGACTACGGTTCACAATTTATATTCTCTATATGTTCATTCAAGAATTTTATCTATTTGACTTCATTTGCTAAAAAACCACCTATTAGTTCATTTTTAACAAAAACGATAAACGCTCGTGAATGTTCAACGCTCGTTTCTTCGTTCTAAGTCAGAATTCGGTCATTTTCGAGTCCACAACTCTATACTGCCAAGTATGACTTGTCTTCATCGAAAACCAATGTTTTCAAGTTCAAACACAAAATATGACATCCATTCTGAGAATTTCACGAATTCGACGACTATCGTCCAATCGTGTGAATTTCGGCATAACTTCGTTACTAACGATATGATTATCGTTCTAAATGGATTTAATTCATTCTATAAACATTTCAACTTTCATGATAAATCGACTTATTTTCAAGCTATGTTTTGGCTTATTCTTCATAAGTTCATGACTTAATAACTTATGAACGATAAGTTTTCATTCCTTATGACTTATTATAGATTTAAGTCCTTTAAACAACATTCTTACATTTTATTAAACATACTAACTTCATATAGCAAACGTATGACAAGTTAATCATAAGTTCATAACTTATTTAGGTTCAAGTTACTTATTCATAACTTATTCGGCTTAAGTCCATTGCTTATTCAATTCTTACATGTTCTTAGCATACATGCTTATTAGACTACACTTCTCTTATCACCCTATAATGATAGAGATAGACGATTATTAGATCATAAGATCATTACCTTTGATGACTAACTTCTTCTCCCTGGAAACCTAGCAAATGATGTTTTGACTTAAAAGTGATTATTCTCTCTAACCTATAAGTTGCTTTGTATTGGAAGTTGTTAGTGTTTTGAACAAGTGATAAATGACTCGTAATTTCCTTCTATTTATAGGAAAGCCAAAGTGAGGGCATAATGGACATTAGAACATCCCACCTGCTTAACTAACCTCCTTACTATTCACTACTTAATCCCTAGGTTTACTTGCTAAGCACAACTTTTGCTTGGTCATTACACTTGTTTCTTCGTCACCACAACAAATCATTGGTCACCAAGTTCACTCATGGGTTGCCCCATGGAACCTAATTAGTTAATGGATCATTACTTTGGGCTTACTTTAATGTCAAAGCTTATAATTCTTTAGCCTGCATTAAGTTACTTTGGGCTTCATATAAACTAACACTTGGCTTAATTCTTGATACATCTTGGGCTTGTCCCGTAGTTCTCATTGGAATTGTACTTCATAAAATATCCACCATTCCATTCATTTTGTCTTTAATCCTTAACGTTCTCAAATTAAGTCCGCATGCGAAATATTGTGTTTTCCATACTTGAATTATTATTACATAATCCATCTCACCTTGATATTGTAACGTTACGTATTTCACAGAAGTTCAAAAATAATTCCCAAGCAAAAAATGATGAATAGTATTTTTTCAGAAAACTTTTATTTTCGTCTTGAAAATTCAAACACTTTAATTCTCTCACGTAGTTAAAATACTGTGACGTTCTGACGTTTCTAGGTTATAGAACGACATTCATTTTACTAACACATAATAATAATAAATAATAATATTTTATTCATTATTAAAAGTATTTACAAAATGTTCGATTTTATGGGGCGTTACACTCTCTCCCCCTTATAAGGATTCTGTCCCCAGAATCTCGTTTTATATAAAAAAAATTACACAAACAATTGAGGGTAATTCTTTTTCATCTTTTGTTCCAATTCCCACGTTGCTTCTTCGGCATCGTGGTTCTTCCATATCACCTTCACGGAAGGTATGACTTTGTTCCACAGAACTTGTTCCTTTCTATCGATGATTTAAATCGGCGTCTCTTTGTATGTTAAGTCCTTCTCGATATGAATAGGTTCATACTCGATTACATGTTTATAATCTGGCTTATAAGGACGCAATACCGATATGTGAAACACGTTATGTATTCGTTATAGGTCTGGAGGTAATGCTACCATATAAGCTACCTCACCTATCCGTTTTAACACTTCAAAAGGTCCTATAAACCTCAGACTTAACTTTCCTTTCTTTCCAAAGCGTATCATTCCTTTCCAAGGTGATATCTATAGAAACACGTAAGAGCCTACTTCAAACTCCCTATTTTCTCGATGTGAATCTGTAATTTCTTCTGTTTGTCTTCAGCTGCTATTAGATGCATTCGTATCAGTTTAACAATGTCCGATGTTTCCTGCACCAATTCAGGTCCTAGCATTCGGCGTTCTCCCACTTCGTCCCAATATAAGGGTGTTCTGCACTTCCTTTCGTACAAAGCTTCGTAAGGCGGCATACCTATGCTTGCATGATAACTATTGTTATACGCAAACTCTACTAATGGTAGATTATCATCCCAACTACCCTTGAAATCCATGACGCAAGATCATAACATATCTTCTAACGTCTGAATTGTTCTCTCACCTTTTCCATCAGTCTATGGGTGATATGTCGTACTCAGCTTCAACTGTGTTCCCAACTTCTCTTGTAAACTTCTCCAAAAGTTCAACGTGAATCATGGATCACGATCTGACACGATCGATACTAGTGCTCCATGTCTGGAAATTATTTCCTTAACATAAAGTCTTACTAACTGGTCTAAGTTATATTTGACCCTTATTGGCAAAAAGTGAGCCGACTTTGTCAACCGGTCCACTATAACCCAAATCGCATCATACCCTTTCGCTCTAGTCGGAAGTCCCACCACAATGTCCATCGTGATATGCTCCCATTTTCACTTCGGAATCTCCAATGACTGTAACAAGCCACTTGGTCATTGATGTTCGGCCTTAACTTTCTGACAAGACAAGCACCTACTCACATACTCAACTATTTCTCTCTTCATATTTGGCCACCAAAAACTCTGTCGAAGGTCTTGATACATCTTAGTGCTACCATGATGAATCAAGTACCTTGAACTGTGAGCCTTTTGTAAAACTTGTTCCTTTAATTCTATCTCATTTGGAACCCAAATTCTTCCCTCAAATCTTATTAACCCCTCGTTATCAAGACTATATTTTAAATCTTTTTCATTAGTTAACCGCTTCTTCATTTGGTCACACTCTTCAGTTTTGAGCTGCACCTCCTTGACTCTCTCTACGATGGTAGACTGAATCTTCGTCGCAAACAGTCTATGTCCCAATTCACTTGGCAACTTCACCTCTATCTCCATCCTAGCCATCTCTATTGTTAACTCAGTTTGAGCCGTTAACATTGACAACTTTTGCCGACCCTTTTTACTTAAGGCATCGACAACTACATTGGCTTTTCCAAGGTGATACAGGATTTCACAGTCGTAATCCTTTATTAACTCCAGCCATCTCCTCTAAGTCATATTCAATTCCTTCTGTGTGGAAATATATTTTAGACTCTTGTGGTCCGTGTATGTATCACATTTTTTTCCGTAAGGATAATGTCTCCATATCTTTAAGGCAAAAACTACTATGGCCAGTTCTAGATCATGAGTATGGTAAACTTTCTCATAATCCTTAAACTACCTTGATGCATACGCAATGACTTTGCCATGCTACATGAGCACGCAACCAAGTCCTCTATGCGAAGCATCGCTATAAACTTCAAAATTTCCTATGTCATCAGGTAATGACAAAATAGGCCCTTCACTCAACCTCTTCTTCAGTTCTTGAAAACTGTCCTCACATTTATTAGTCCACGTGTATTTCACCGTCTTCCTTGTCAAGTTAGTCAACGGAGTGGCTATCTTCAAAAAATACTAGATGAATCTCCGATAGTAACCCGCTAACCCTAGGAAACTCCGCACCTCCGTCGGCGTCTTCGGTTGTTCCCAATTCATCATGACTTCCACCTTCGCTGGATCTACTGAAATCCCCTCGTGGTCAATGACATGACCTAAAAACTGTACCTTTTCTAACCAAAATTCACACTTAGTGAACTTCGTATACAACTGTTCTTTCCTTAGTGTCTCCAACACTACTCTTAGGTGTTCATCGTGATCTTCCGGCGTCTTAGAATAGACTAAAATATCATCGATAAACATCACGATGAACTTGTCCAAATATTATTTGAACACTCTGTTAATCATATCTATAAATGCAGCTGGTCCATTAGTTAACCCAAATGACATCACCAAAAACCCGTAATGACCATAATGAGTCTTGAATGCCGTCTTTGATACGTCCTCATTCCTAACCTTCAGCTGATGATACCCCGTCCTTAAATCTATTTTGGAAAAATATTTAGGCCCTTTCAACTGATCAAAAAGATCATCGATCCTGGGCAATGAGTACTTATTCTTTATCGTTAACTTGTTCAACTCTCGGTAGTCGATACAAAGTCTCAACGATCCATCCTTCATCTTGACAAACAGTACCGGTGCTCCCCACGGCGAAACACTCGGTTGAATGTATTTCTTATCCTACAGTTCTTGTAACTGCACCATCAACTCCTTAATCTCCACTGGTGCCATACGATACGGTGCCTTAGAAACTGGTGTCACTCCTGTCACAATGTCTATTATGAACTCGGTCTCTCTATCCGGTGGAAGACCCGACAGTTCACTTGGAAATACATCGGCGAATTCTCTAACTATAGGTATTTGTTCCATGGTTGCTACCACTCACTGGGTATCAACAACATGACACAGATAACCTACACACCCCTTCCTCAATAATTTCCTAGTTTGTTTCATGGTAAACAACAAGAACGTCCCGACGATCTATTCCCATAAAATACTACTTGAGGTTGTGTTAACATTCTAATATTCACACATTTCTTTTGACAATCTATAATTGCCCCATGATTTACCAACCAATCCATTCCAAGAATTACATCGAATTCTCCTAACTTTATTGGTATCAAATCTACCAATAATTTACAACCTCGTATATCTACGCAATAACTCCTATGAACATCTTTAACATGAATTATTTCTTCATTTGCTACCTTAACATTTAAAGGTATAGGCAACTTTTCTGGTAGTAATCCTAATCGTCTAGCAAAATCACATGCTATAAACGAACAAGTAGCACCCGAATCAAACAACACGTAAGCATTTATGTTATTGATCGGAATAATACATGTGACGACGTCCCCTGATGCAACTGCATCTTGGACTGTCATATTAAAGGTACGGGCCATCGGCCTACCCGACTGCGCTGGGCCCCCAATAGTTAACTTACCACTATTGGCGCCCCTATTCCCGTCTGCCCCCTTCTTTTGGCAGTTCTTTGCCATGTGGTCAGTTAACCCACACACAAAGCATCAATGGTTTTTCTTCGGACTTGGACAGTTAGGCGAAATGTGCCCTTCTTGTCCACAGTTGTAGCGTACGGCCTTCCCCTTGAGATAGTGTAAGACCCCAACTTATTAATGAATAAAATCAAATTTTCTCTAAATATTATTGTGAATAATAAGGGGTTAATTTGATATAATACTTTGGTAATGGGTGAAATGTGCAAATTTTGCAAAATAAGCAAGTGGTTATAAAATATTCATTTTGTCGAGGAATATTCGTTTGGTCATAGAATATTCTTGCTGTCGGGGAATATTCGTATGACGGCGCAGCCTTGTGTGGGCCCCATAACGGAAAGCGATTGGATGAAGAAAACGACAAGTATAAGTTATTTATAAATAACGGAGTAGTTGTTACCGTTAATACTGTTGGAATACCCGGTGGTTAAAATACAGTAGCACACGGTATTGCACCAATTATTGATTCTTACGTAAGAAGGCACTACTCAATAATTGTTACAGTAGTTATTATTCAATATTTTATTTTATTGATTCAATAATTGCTGCGTTGATATTTTATATTATTGTTGTTTCAATAATTGTTGATGCACAGTATTTTCCATTATCAAATCAATAATTCATATTATTTGAATAATATTATTAGATAACATTATTGGCAATGTCTAGAAAGTTCTATCTAAGAAGAGGTTTGGTCATCTAATTATGCGCCAGTAAGGAGAAATCCTTATTGGAAAGCCCCCTCTTTCTTGGGAACGGCCTGGTTGTCATAAATGTGATTCTGTAATATTATTTGTGAATAATTAATTATTGATTCATATGATAAGGAAATATTTATATTATGTTGATATAAATGAGAGATATATTTTTGTGGTTAAAAATGAAGGAGTTAATGTTGAGGTTTTTATCAGTATTTTTGTCGGAATGGAGGTACTAAAAATTAGGATTTTTGAGATATTTTGCGGGGGTTATAATTTTTAATCCGACCGTTGGATCGTGGTAATTTTTGGATATATTATACATATATAAGTTGAGTATATGTCCACAAATGTTGAACCGTTAAAAATGAACGTATGATTTATTATGAATTTTACAAGATGACTGGTTCAGAAATTATTGAATTTTCGGAGTTTATCATTTTGCTGGAAAATTCTAGAATTGGTGGACCCCACTTGTGGTTGGTGAAGAAATGTGCTGAATTATATTTCAAATGTGGTGGGTGGGAATAGTAGCAGGTAAAGCCATCAGGTTGCAGGTCAAGCCTACTAAAATTTTCCTATAAATAGAGGGCTAAGTTAGAATTGAAAATGACACCAGAAACAAGTTTTCCCTCTTTCTCTCTCTAGATTATTGAGTGTATTTTGTGAGTATTTAGATACTTTGACAGTGTCTATTCATCAGAGCAAGTTTTGAGGTACTGATACTTTGACCAGAAGTACTGATATTTTGAGGTAATGGATATTATTTTCTTCTTAAATGATATTATTTTCTTCAATATCATTATGCTGAAATATCAACATGAGTTTTTATCAAATTTGGAACTTTTTATGTCGGGGTTACTATTCACGTATACGTTACTATTCACGTATACGGCACTATTCACGAATACGGCACTATTCACCGAAAAATAAAATTTTCCCTTTTTGTCCAAGATGTCTATTATGGTTATTATCTTTAATTGTATCCATGTTTTGATCTTTATTTTTGAATTCTACTTCACAATTGATTATTATGAAGTATTATTGATCTTGGATAAACTGTTATACGAATCCCTACTATTTGTCCTTCTGTCTCACTGGATTCGTTTTCTTTAAGATATTTTTCATCATCCTCAGTCCTAAATGATGATATTACTGAATATCTTTGGCCTGTAGTGCAAATATGTATGATTGCTTGATGAATATCTTTGGCCTGTAGTGCAAAGATGAACAGGTGTTGAGATGAACATGACTGACAGGTGATACAAATGAATATCTTTGGCCTGTAGTGCAAAGATGAATATTTGGATAAAGATGATTATTAATTGATGTTACAGGGATAAAATATTGATGATGGACTTTTAAATCTTAGAAGATAGTAGAATTCTTTCTCTACTTGACTCTTCTAATGGTTTGTTGTTTCCGCTGCAGTTGTTGATCTAAAACTTGTTGTCGATTATATTCTATCAGATTTTTCCCTGTTGAAGACTAACAATAATTTGTTGTATATTATCTTAGTCATACTATTCTTTACTAGGCTAGTTGAGCTCACCCTTTTCCTTTTTGTTCCATTTTTCTTCTCAGGAGGTGAGAACATAGCAGGATCTAGTCGGGGTATGGAGTGATGGTTCTAGAAAGATGTTTTAGCAGTCCTCACTATTTCTGTAAAATAGTGTTTGAATAATTGTAATGAGGATTTATTTGAGTGTAGATATTGTCCAGAAGACAATATTTGTATTTAAACTCACAGTATGTGTTGTCGTATTTTGCACGACAATAAGTTGTAGTTTGCTTTCTGTACCATATATTTGGCGACTCAGAATGGGTGTTGTATACCTATTTTGGGGGCGTAACAGTTGGTATCAGAGCTTAGGGATATGATCCCTGGCTGAGATGTGAGATAAGAACTAGGAGGGGAGAGACGGGGAATTCCTTCGCTAGTATGACCTGACTAAGTTTATTTTGTGTTTATTTGGTCGGTCAGAGTATAGGGATAATATATGACATGACTATTAACCCTTGTTTTATGGCAGTATTTAAGAATGACAGCTGAGAACGTTAATAATAGAGTAAATCAGACCGTGGTGATACCTTTGATCACCACCCAGGGGAACGTACAACAGGAAGACAATATTCCTCCTGTAAACAACGTTACCGAGCAAACGATGAATGATGGAATGTTTAGGAGCTTTTTGCAGTTCATGCAAAATCAGACGAGGGAGACTCGTGTGCAGAATACGGGTGGAAATGATAACAACGCGCGGTTTGTCACAGCTAAGCAGTTCAAAGAATTGGGACCACCAGAATTTAAGGGAAAGCCAGATCCGATCATGGCGGAAATGTGGGTCAAGCAAATTACCAAGATATTCGATGTCTTGGGATGCACGGAGGAACAGAAGGTTCCATTCGCCACCTTTATGTTCCGCGGTGAGGCAGACTACTGGTGGGAGTCTGTGAAGCGTACCCAGCCTGACGCACTCAACATGTCCTGGGAAATATTTCAAAAACTGTTTAATGACAAGTACTTTCCTGAAAGTATTCATCATATGAAGGAAGTAGAGTTTATTAGACTGGAACAAAATAACATGACAGTGTTCCAGTACGAGGCGAAGTTTGCAGAGTTATCCAGGTTTGCACCTCATTTGGTAGAGAATGAGGAACGAATGACAAGGATGTTTCTGAGAGGTTTAAAACCCGAGATTCGGCAATATCTTATATCTCATAAATTTTCTTTATATTCAGATGTTGTAAACAGGACTCAATTATTAGAGCGAGATAATGAGTATGTGCAACCGAGGGACCACAACCAGGGTTATACCGGTGGCGGCAGTCATCGAAGCAATGAAAACCAGCAGGGAGGAAAATATTCGGACAAAAGAGGTAACCACTCTGGTGGTAATCGTGGTCGTGATAATAGAAGGAGCGAGTCGGGAGGAGATTTCAAGAAGAGAAGGTACAACAATGATAATGTGAAGACGTCAGCACAAACATCAACTGTTTCTAGGGGAGGAGAACGACCACCGGTCGTATGTTACAAATGTGGGAAAGAGGGACATATCAGCCCAAACTGCCCACAACAATCTAAGGTATGTTATAACTGTGGAAAGGAGGGTCATATAGCTCGAGAGTGTTTTGTAGCAAAACCAAGTTCAGCGGGGATGGTGACTCCAAAAGTTGTCCCGGATAAGTCGAAATCAGCGGTTCCTGGAAGGGCGTTTGTCGTGACTGGCCAAAACGCGAGAAACCCGAACGAGGTGATCACGGGTAAGCTAATCTTGAATTCTTGCGAAGTTTATACTTTACTAGATACCGGTTCCACCCATTCTTTTCTCTCTCCTGCTTGTGCTCAACGTTTAAACTTGACTCCGGAGAAATTGGACTTTGACTTATCTGTTGAAACTCCGTTGGGTGAAACTTTCGTTACATCTACAATTTATAAATCTTGCATGATCCAAGTTGGCACTATCACATTACCTGATGATCTTATCTCTTTAAAGATACTTGCTTTTGATGTGATTTTAGGAATTGATTGGTTAACCACTCATCATGCTAAAATTGATTATTTTCGTAAGGTTTCATATTCCTAACCAACCTGTCATACGAATTTAAACTACTAAACCACTAAAATCATTCACTGTCATATCAAGCCATAAAGCTATTCGTTTATTGAAAAACGGATGTCAAGCTTTCTTAGCCCATGTTATGGATTTGAACAAAAACACGTCAGATTTGAATAATATTTCTGTTGTTAGAGAATTTCCTGACGTATTTCTTGAAGAATTTCTTGGCCTACCTCCAGAGCGTGATATTGAATTTTGTATCATCCTTGAATTCGCTACAAAACCCACTTCTAAAATCTCATATCGAATGGCTCCTATTGAACTTCGGGAGTTAAAAACCTAACTGTAGAAGTTTGTACCCGAGCCTATATCTGGTGACTTCCTTTGCGGAATGCACTAAAGCCAAACTCTCCGTAGGGGATGCCATATTCGTGCGGTAGTAAACTGATAGGTGTCATTGTGACGTACTATCCAAGATTGGGATATGAGTCACAGTTGAGAGCAACCTAAGTCAGTAATCAAAGTACGAAGCTTTCTGGGCTTAGCTGGTTATTATCGGAAATTTGTGGAAGGATATTCTCGAATCGCTACTCCGTTAATTAAGCTGACTCGGAAAGATACAAAATTCGTATGGAGTGAGGAATGCGAGAAGAGTTTCCAAGAACTCAAGAGGAGACTCATTTCGGCACCTGTTCTGACAATACCATCTGGTTCGGATGGATTTGTTATCTACAGCGATGCTTCAAGCAAAGGGTTAGGATGTGTTCTCATGCAACATGAGAAAATCATAGCCTATGCCTCGCGACAACTCAAAGAATATGAGAGGAATTATCCTACTCATGATTTGGAGTTGGAAGCAGTCGTTTTCGCGTTGAAGATCTGGAGACACTACTTGTATGGGGAGAAAGTGGAGATCTATACAGATCATAAAAGCCTCAAATATTTCTTCACACAAAAGGAACTCAACATGCGGCAGCGACGTTGGCTCGAGCTGTTGAAAGATTACGATCATACCATCCAATATCATCCCGGAAAAGTAAACGTAGTAGCTGACGCATTGAGTAGAAGATCATATGCGGGTACGAGTGCAATGTTGTTAACACAAAGGCCCATTTTGTATGACTTGCAAAGGTTGGATATAGAGATGAAGGCTCCAAGTACCCACATGATGATATCAAATATACGAGTAGAACCGACTTTAATCGATAAAGTTAAAGCTGCTCAAGCTACGGATATAGAGCTGATGCGTATGAAGAAGAAAGTGCAAGAAGGTGCTATTCCAGAAGCAAGAATCGATGAAGAATGAATACTTCGAGTCAACTCCAGACTTTGTATTCCTAACGATTTTGACTTGAAGCATAGAATAATGATGGAGGCACACAACACACCATTTGCAATCCATCCTGGGAGTACCAAAATGTATCACAATCTTCGACATACATTTTGGTGGAGCAATATGAAAAGAGAGATCGCGAAGTTTATCTCGAGGTGTTTAACTTGTCAACGTGTAAAAGCGGAGCATCAAGTACCAAAGGGTCCATTGCAACCACTTGAGATTCCGAAATGGAAGTGGGAACACATTACTATGGATTTCGTTACAGGTCTTTCCAAAGTTTCTCAAGGCATAGATGCGATTTGGGTTATTGCTGATAGATTAACCAAGTCCGCTCATTTCTTGCCGATACGTGAGACTTATTCCCTTGAACGTCTTGCTAGTATGTACGTGAACGAGATTGTGAGACTGCATGGCATGCCAGTATCCATAGTTTCAGATCGTGACCCAAGATTCACTTCACGATTTTGGGTTAGCTTGCAGAAAGCTATGGGCACAGATTTGCGATTCAGTTCGGCATACCATCCTCAAACGGACGGACAATCAGAGAGGACTATTCAAACTCTTAAAGATCTATTAAGACTTTGTGTCCTAGATCTCAAAGGGAATTGGGATAAGTACCTACCATTGGTGGAATTCTCCTACAACAACAGTTATCAGGCGAGCATAGGTGTGGCTCCATTCGAGGCGTTGTATGGAAGAAAATGTCGTTCTCCAGTATGCTGGGACGAGGTGGGTGAAGCAACATTGTTGGGACCAGAGTTGGTACGCATGACTACAGAGAAGATCCAAACGATTCGACAACGTATACGAACGACACAGGATCGACAAAAGAGTTATGCGGATCTTCATCGTAAGGACGTGAAATTTAATATTGGGGATCATGTATTGTTACGTGTTGCACCATGGAAGGGAGTTACAAGATTTGGAAAGAGAGGAAAGCTCAATCCAAGATTTGTTGATCCATTTGAGATTCTTGAGCGAATAGGAAATGTGGCATATAGACTCGCATTACCTCCAAGCATGTCTCGTGTGCATAATGTTTTTCACATATCTATGCTTCGTAAATATGTTAAAGACCCGAACCACATTATTGAGTTAGAACCAGACGAGATAGCTGAAGATTTAACGTACGAGGAGGTACCTGTTAAGATCTTGGATAGGAAAGAGCATGTCCTACGCACGAAGGTTATACCACAAGTTAAGGTTTTGTGGAGAAACCATGCTATTGAAGAAATGACCTGGGAGTTGGAATCAGAAATGAAAGTGAGGTATCCTCACCTTTTTGAAACATCAGGTACGTACGTCAATTTCGAGGACGAAATTTCATAAGGAGGGGAGGTTGTAAGACCCCAACTTATTAATGAATAAAATCAAATTTTCTCTAAATATTATTGTGAATAATAAGGGGTTAATTTGATATAATACTTTGGTTATGTGTGAAATGTGCAAATTTTACAAAATAAGCAAGTGGTTATAAAATATTCATTTTGTCGGGGAATATTCGTTTGGTCGTAGAATATTCTTGCTGTCGGGGAATATTCGTACGACGGCGCAGCCTTGTGTGGGCCCCATAACGGAAAGCGATTGGATGAAGAAAACGACAAGTATAAGTTGTTTATAAATAACGGAGTAGTTGTTACCATTAATACTGTTGGAATACCCGGTGGTTAAAATACAGTAGCATACGGTATTGCACCAATTATTGATTCTTACGTAAGAAGGCACTACTCAATAATTGTTACAGTAGTTATTATTCAATATTTTATTTTATTGATTCAATAATTGCTGCGTTGATATTTTATATTATTGTTGTTTCAATAATTGTTGTTGCACAGTATTTTCCATTATCAGATCAATAATTCATATTATTTGAATAATATTATTAGATAACATTATTGGCAATGTCTAGAAAGTTCTGTCTAAGGAGAGGTTTGGTCATCTAATTGCGCGCCAGTAAGGAGAAATCCTTATTGGAAAGCCCCCTCTTTCCTAGGAACGGCCTGGTTGTCATAAATGTGATTCTGTAATATTATTTGTGAATAATTAATTATTGATTCATATGATAAGGAAATATTTATATTATGTGGATATAAATGAGGGATATATTTTTGTGGTTAAAAATGAAGGAGTTAATGTTGAGATTTTTATCAGTATTTTTGTCAGAATGGAGGTATTAAAAATTAGGGTTTTTGAGATATTTTGCGGGGGTTATAATTTTTAATCCGACCGTTGGATCGTGGTAATTTTTGGATATGTTATACATATATAAGTTGAGTATATGCCCACAAATTTTGAACCGTTAAAAATGAACGTATGATTTATTATGAATTTTACAAGATGACTGGTTCAGAAATTATTGAATTTTCGGAGTTTATCATTTTGATGGAAAATTCTAGAATTGGTGGGTCCCACTTGTGGTTGGTGAAGAAATGTGCTGAATTATATTTCAAATGTGGTGGGTGGGAATAGTTGCAGGTAAAGCCATCAAGTTACAGGTTAAGCCTACTAAAATTTTCCTATAAATAGAGGGCTAAGTTAGAATTGAAAATCACACCAGAAACAAGTTTTCTCTCTTTCTCTCTTTCTCTCTCTAGATTATTGAGTGTATTTTGTGAGTATTTAGATACTTTGAGAGTTTCTATTCATCAGAGCAAGTTTCTTTCAGTCTTATACTGGTATTCCGACCAGAAGTACTGATATTTTGAGGTAAGGGATATTATTTTCTTCTTAAATGATATTATTTTCTTCAATATCATTATGCTGAAATATCAACATGAGTTTTTATCAAATTTGGAACTTTTTGTGTCGGGGTTACTATTCACGTATACGTTACTATTCACGTATACGGCACTATTCACGAATACGACACTATTCACCGAAAAATAAAATTTTCCCTTTTTGTCCAAGATGTCTATTATGGTTATTATCTTTGATTGTATCCATGTTTTGATCTTTATTTTTGAATTCTGCTTCACAATTGATTATTATGAAGTATTATTGATCTTGGATAAACTGTTATACGAATCCCTACTATTTGTCCTTCTGTCTCACTGGATTCGTTTTCTTTAAGATATTTTTCATCATCCTCAGTCCTAAATGATGATATTACTGAGTATCTTTGGCCTGTAGTGCAAAGATGTATGATTGCTTGATGATTATCTTTGGCCTGTAGTGCAAAGATGAACAGGTGTTGAGATGAACATGACTGACAGGTGATACAAATGAATATCTTTGGCCTGTAGTGCAAAGATGAATATTTGGATAAAGATGATTATTAATTTATGTTACAGGCATAAAATATTGATGATGGACTTTTAAATCTTAGAAGATAGTAGAATTCTTTCTCTACTTGACTCTTCTAATGGTTTGTTGTTTCCGCTGCAGTTGTTGATCTAAAACTTGTTGTCGATTATATTCTATCAGATTTTTCCCTGTTGAAGACTAACGATAATTTGTTGTATATTATCTTAGTCATAATATTCTTTACTGGGCTTGTTGAGCTCACCCTTTTCCTTTTTGTTCCATTTTTCTTCTCAGGAGGTGAAAACATAGCAGGATCTAGTCGGGGTATGGAGTGATGGTTCTAGAAAGATGTTTTAGCAGTCCTCACTATTTCTGTAAAATAGTGTTTGAATAATTATAATGAGGATTTATTTGAGTGTGGATATTGTCCAGAAGATAATATTTGTATTTAAACTCACAGTATGTGTTGTCGTATTTTGCACGACAATTGTATTATTGAAGTTGTAGTTTGCTTTCTGTACCATATATTTGGCGACTCAGAATGGGTGTTGTATACCTATTTTGGGGGCGTCACAGATAGACTCCGAAATAAGTCTTCCCACAGGTCTTGCAAGCCTCCATCCTCTGCTTCAGGTCTCCTAGTTTCACTTTGGTATTCCCAGAGCTGAACGTTTTCCTCTTCTGTCCCTCGCCACTACCACTGGCTCCTTCGACCTTCACTTCACCATTCACTTTCCCCTTGTTCTTCTTATCTTTATGGTATTGGCTCAGAGCCTCACTACCACCTTCGGCGATTATCGCCTTCTCTAAAATGGTCCCAAACAAAGTACTTTAGAACACAGAAAAATGATTATAGAGCCAGGGTTTCAATCCCTACTCAAACCATCACGCATTCCTAACCTCGGTGTCCACTTGGTGTGGAGCAAACCTTGCCAGTTCATTAAACTTGGTGGCGTATTGGGGAACTGTCATGTCCCCTTGTTTCAACTCAAGAACCCGCATCTCAATCCTTCCTTGCATGTTTGTGGGAAAGTAGTTCTCGAAGAATATCTCCTTGAACCTCACCCACATTAGATTCTCGATCCCGGCCCCAACCTGGATTGCCTCCCACCAAAAGTTGGCCTCTCCCTTCATCATATAGGTTGCAAAGTTAACCTTCTCGGCCTCGTCGACATTTGTTATGACAAATGCCTTCTCGATTTTCTTCACCCACGTTTGGGCTTCGATAGGGTCCGTAGTTCCTTTTAACTCCGGCGGACCAACACTCTTAAAATCCTTAAAGGTAGTAGCTCGTGCTACTCCTAGATTTACGGGGATATTAGCCCCAGTTCTATTCAACGCTGCTGCTAGCAAATTAACAAATTCCTGCATGAGGTTAACCGGACCTCCCTCAGATTTATTTACGCTAGCGCCTTGGTTTTGTTGTACTCTTCTTGGCGGCATTTTGCTGTTACAACAAACAACACATTTCATTATTATTATTTTCCTGTTAGTTAGTTATTATTCAAAATTTAAACAATAACTTAAACATTCATTACTCAACATGTTCCGAAAAAGACAATACTACATCGATTACATTACACAGCCTAAGCTGATTACATTACTTTCTCGCAATTACTTTCCAAAAATTGGGATTTACAAAAGACTACCCTTTGTTGTACAAAAGAGGGTTTTACGTCACTACTAGATACACAATATTTAAATATCCAAACTACTCTATCTATTAATAGATTACATATGCCTCAACGCATTATCAAAATTTGCTTTGGCAAGACCGTCAATAATATCACGACTGATAGTATGCCGCGTCTGCCATGCCTATACAGGATAACCAACTACCTGTTCCTGGAAGTCCGCATGAGAACTCCTATGAATATAGGACATTCTTCCTATCTTCTGCTATTTGATCTTTAGCTCCTCCTTGAGCTCAAAAACCTCATGTTTCAGCTCATGGACTTTGTCCTTCGCTAAAATCCTCTCATCATGTTCCTGTTCCCACATGGACTCCACATCGATCTTGTCCTCTATGACAACTTGGAGCTCTGCCTTTAGCTCCTTAACCTCCTGATAGTATTGGATATTTCTATCCAACACTGGCATAAATAATGACATCATTGACTCCCCAGGAGCCATCTCTGCTGCTATCGCTATTAGGTTGAAGGACACTACCTCCACCTCTTCTTCCATCATGTCATCGAATACAGACATAAGGTCAGGATCCTCTAAGTCTCCAGACTCAATGACAACTACTTTGGTTTCTGCCACTATGGGGTTCGGTATAACCTCTATTTGGTTAACTGATTCTTCACTAACTGCCTGTACATCTAACTGCATTCCATTCACTCCTAACATCTTCACAAAATAATTAAGTTGATTAGTACACATCAGTAGAATATTAAAAACACATAACATATACATAATGCATTTTTATAAGGTTATTTTCTTCTTTTACTTCTTTTACTTCTCTTAAGGTTATGACTTAGGGTTTTTAATCCCCCTTAAGTTTTATAACCTAATGCTCTGACACCAACCTGTGATGCCCCCAAATCTGGGTATCTTCCAACCCGACAGATGGTGCTACACGGTACTACCATTCACACATACATTCAATTAAATAGCCTCAATAGAACGAATATGTCTTCTATATAATCAAAATAATATTAACATTTGCCAAGGTTCTCGATAACCAATACATTTGTTCTTGTCATAATATCAAATATATTATAATCATTCACCCTATACTATTACATAAGTATTTTACGGGTTCGTCTTCGCCTTGTCCTTATCCATGCCAGAGCCTTCGGTCTATTCGATCTTAGCCGTGTTCATATGGTTCAACCAACGGTGAGCATGACTAGCTCAATAAGTACAACATTTATAATAAACAACATGCTTGAAATATAGTAATCGTATATCTTCAATAACTGAACAATAGTTACGAAGTACTATCGATAATTCAAAATAACACTTCTTTTCCTTCAAAACATTTTACAACAATAATATTCAGTAAAACATCAATTCTGATCCAAGACCTTGAGCATTTCATAAGTTCTTTTGAAAAGGACATCTTGACACTAAGTCCGTATGTCTGACATTACTTACGAGCACGTCTAGGTGATCAGCCTATAGTACTTTATGTTGATCAACACTACATTCATTAAGTGTGCATACGTTTAAGTTGTGGCAACCTCACGTGCCTGTCGTTTGACGACAAAACATTTTAGCATACTCAGTCTTCGTTTGAAAACCACACCAATATAACTAGGTAAACATTGACCATATTTTGATATAACATAATATAAGTATAGCCGAAAGAATTGACTTTGACTTCATCATATAATACTTCATGTGTAAGAATACATGAATTACAAAGCTTGCCCAGATTGAACTGGAACAAGGGTCAGAATACTTGCCTTTAGTATCTTCTATAGTTATAACACGTTCTCGTTAAAGTCTTTAAGTCAGTACAGTAAATGATAACATCATATAACACATTAGGTCATGAATGAACATACATGGTTCCTAATGAATCTTACCCTTCTTCTCAATCTAATTATAACTTAGATTTGTTATTATGGGTTCCGGCTTTTTGTTACATCGATCTTACCTCCACATTACGTTCATGTTTGAATACTTATCTTCAACCTTTAGGCAACATAATTAAGGTTTTACAATACCTTTCAATGCTTCATTAAGTTCTTTAGTTCATTACTTATGACTTACCATTCATGTTATACTTGTAAACTTTCTTCTCTGTCAAAACCCTAGATCTGGCGATGTGGCGCCGCCCTTTCTTCTCTATGTCGCGTTGCGGCGCAACTCTGTAGTGGCTAAGGACCAGACTTGGCAATGCGACGCGAGTCTATGTGCTAACTGTCGTGTCGCGGCGTGAAACTAAAGAAGGTTATGACACTGTGCCTGACACTGCAGCACCATCATTTAGCCTTGGGTTGGCGTCGTGACACCAACTTTGTGCCTCATATAACTTTGACAGATTTTCAACTTTTTGAAATTCCCGGACGCATAACTTCTTCGTTATAAGTACGAATTGGCTCGTTCAAAAGACTACGGTTCACAATTTACATACTCTACAAGTTCATTCAAGAATTTTATCTATTTGACTTCGTTTGCTAAAAATGGAAAAAATTCACCTATTATTTCATTTTTAACGAAAACGATAAACGTTCGTGAACGTTCAACGCTCGTTTCTTCGTTCTAGGTCGAAATCTAGTCATTTTTGAGTTCGCAACTGTATAATGCCAAATATGACTTGTCTTCATCGAAAACTAACGTTTCTGAGTTCAAACACAAAATATGACATCCATTCCGAAAATTTTACGAATTTGACGATAATCGTCCAATCGTGTGAATTCCGGCAGAACATCGTTACTAACGATATGATCATCATCCCAATTGGTGTTTTGTATGATGTCCTATAAGCCCATAATGCGTCATCCAATTTTAGGGACCAATCTTTTCTATTTGGGTTCACTACTTTCTCTAAAATCTTCTTCACCTCTCTGTTCGAAACCTCAGCTTGACCACTCGTTTGGGGGAGATATGTCGTAGCCACTCTATGGTTGACCTCATATTTTGCCAAAAGAGCTGTGAACGATCTATTACAGAAGTGACTACCCTCATCACTAATAATATATCTTGGTGTGCCAAATCTTGTAAATATATTATTATGTAAAAACTTAAGAACCACTTTGGCATCATTTGTGCGGAGTGCTACGGCTTCAACCCATTTTGACACATAATCGACAACTACCAAGATGTACAAGTTGTTGAAAGATGGAGGAAACGGTCCCATCAAATCTATTCCCTATATGTCAAAAATTTCTACTTCTATGATAGTCTGTAGTGGCATCTCATTCCGCTTTGATATGTTACCCACCCTTTGACATATGTCGCAAGTTTTCACAAACTGGTGGGCATCCTTAAACACCGTAGGCTAATAGAATCCTGCTTGAAGAATCTTGGTCGCGGTCCGCTCACTACCATAATATCCCCCATATACAGATGAATGACACTCGTGTAGGATATTCTTCACTTCACTGTATGGCACATACCTTCGAATCATCTTATCAGCGCACTGTCTAAATAAATATGGCTCATCCCACATGTACCACTTGACATCATGTAGGAATTTCTTTTTCTGATGTTGCGTCACATCAGAGGGAAGAATGGTTCTCACCAAATAGTTGGCAAAATTCACATACCATGGAAATTCTAAATTAACTCCAAATAGTTGTTCATCCGGGAATGACTCATTGATCACACACTTATCCGCTTCATCTTTATTCGGATTTTCCAGTCTCGATAGATGGTCTGCTACTTGATTTTTTGTACCCTTCCTATCCTTTATTTCTAAGTTGAATTCCTGAAGGAGAAGGATCCATCTAATAAGTTTAGGCTTAGCATCCTTCTTCAAAATCAAATAGCAAATGACCGAGTGATCTGTGTAAACCACTACCTTTTCCCAATCAAATAGGCCTTGAATTTGTCAAAGGCATATGCCACTACAAGTAACTCCTTCTCGGTAGTTATGTAGTTCAATTGTGCATCTATAAGAGTTTTATTTGCATAGTATATGTCGTGGAATATTTTATCTCGGCGTTGACCCAAAAAACTCCTACCGTATAGTCACTCGGATCGCACATTAGTTCAAAAGGCATTGTCCAATCCGGTGCGATATCTACTTGCGTTGTAGTCAACTTCTTTTTCAACTGCTCAAATGTTGTTTTATACTCCTCATAAAATCTGAATATCGCATCCTTCTCTAAAAGACTGCACAATGGCTTTGCAGTTACGACCCTAAAATTCATACAATTTAATTCTCGACTTCGGTCGTTAACAATACATTCAACCTCTAATTTTACATCATTAAACGATAATACAACCATTGTAATTTGCGGAATACTTAAAATTTTCTATTTACAAACTATTCTCGTTCCTAGAACTTTTAACCTTTACATCTAAACATCTTAGAATCATTTTAATACTACAAAAGTTTACATCGCAAAATGATATTACAATTCAATATTAATACATTATTCGAAACCTTAAACACGGTTCAAATAATAATAATTCAGCCAAAGTATATAAATCTTTAAGTATCACATCTGATTCATATCTTTCAAGTAGCACAAAACTTTACCTTAAATCTTTAACCTGCAAAAGTGGTTATTTGCAAGGTTAAACTCTACAGCCCAGTAAAATCTAACAGTTTTCATGCATCACATAACACACAATAACATGATCGATATACATCTCATAAACATTGAACTAACATAACATACATGATATAGTTCATATAACAAGTATAAAGATTGAGTTCCTTACTCAATCAGTAGGCTTTATTTAAGCAACGTAGTCATAATTTGACTTTAACATTTCATACTTTCAACAATAATATAACACAACATGCTATTTGCAATAAATATTTCAAACAGTTCATCATCAAATTCTCATATCAAATAGGAACTAAAAGACTTGCCTTGATCGTTGTTTACCAATAACAGTTTAACAGCTTACAGTAATCCATACTTCACGTGCCCTGCACAATTATATAATCATTCACACCAACTATTAGTCACATAGCAACGCATAATAGTTATAATGTAAACTTTTATCTACATCCTATAACTCTTCCTATTAATCAATACACAATGTTCAATTTAATTGTGCTAACTTTAGACTTATAACTCACTATATTTCTTCTTAGTCAAACTCGAAGTTCATCCAAGTGCTTAAGTCTTACAAGGATTACTTATTGGTTTTATATTAAATCCATTCCATATCTTATAATATTCATTTCAATTGAATTGTTACACTTTTTAAGTTCATTAACACTTGGCACGGCGTTTCGACGTTCATTCGTCACACGTCCTATTCGTCTCTCTTGTGTGTGCTTAGTATGCTTATACAACTTATCTAATACATCATTTATTAATGTTAAGCATCATTATATTTACTATTATTCATGTTTTATAACTTAGGATAACATCTTCTATCGTCAGGAGCACTACATTTGTATATGTGCATTCCCGACGCCCTCCAATTGCCTCCTAATACATATCAGTCCCATAAATGACCATTTTGACCCCCGTTCCCAACCTCAAATTGAAGATCTTAAAGAAAAAAAAGTTGTAGGTCTATTCATCCTCATTCCGGATCATCTTGAATCACCTCAATCGGAGTTTGTATGAAAACGTTATGGTCGTGTTACTACAGGAGGTCAAAACTGTCCGACCCAGGCTACTATTCTGATGCCACGACACGAGAACTAAGTCAAGTAGTGGTGCTGCAGCGCGAAATTGTCACTGTGGCACTGATTTCGGTGCTGCGGTGTGGAGTTTTGGGCTGCAGCTCTGATTTTTAGCGCTGAGGCGCCGAAACTTACCGAACCGACCACGAAGAACATAACAAAGCTACTGTCTTAATTTCTAACACCAATTAACATGTATAACTTCATGTAAATTACACATAAACGTTACCAAGCATACATATACTAATTTTATACAACTAAACAACAATATCAGAAAACTTAATTCATTTAAAGCACTACTTTAAAACCAAAACTCTATTATTGAAATTTCTTGACACAGTTAAATATAATTCCACAATTATAAACCAAATTGATTTATTCTAACTATATTCTCTTTAATTCTTACCCAATTAACATAATCACAGTTTGATTTTATAATTAGCATACAATCAAATTACTAATTGTTGATAGTCCTACAAAACATGTTCATACTTATTTTCAATGTAAATACATTCCCTTCCTTTAACACTTTTCATACATATTTTCGACTTATGACTCACTATATTTCTTCTTAGTCAAACTAGAAGTTCATTCAAATGCTTAAGTTTTGCTAGGACTACTTATTGGTTTTATATTAAACCAATTTTATATTTTATAATATTCATTTGATTTAACTTAAAACACTTTTTATGCTCATTAACACTTATCACGGCGTTTCGACGTTTTTTCGTCACACGCCCGATTTGTCTCTCTTGTGTGTATTTAGTATGCTTATACAACATATCTAATACATTATTTATTAATTTTAAGCATCATTATATTTACTAATATTCAAGTTTTTTAACTTAGGACATCGTCTTTTATCGTCATGAGCACTACATTTGCATATGTCCATGCCAGACGCCCTCCGATTGCCCCCGAAAACACAACCGTCCTAAAGATGACCATTTTAACTACTATTACATACCTCAAATTGAAAACCTTAAAGAACGAAAGTTGTAGGCCTATTCGTTCTCGTTCTGGATCATCTTGAATCACCTCAATCGGAGTTCGTATGAAAATGTTATGGCTGTTTTACTACAGGAGGTCAAAATTGTCCAACCCATACTATAATTCCGGCGTTGTGGGGCGAGAACTAAGCTAGCCAGTGGCGCTGCAGCGCGAAATTGGCGGTAGGGCACAAATTTCGGCGCTGCATTGCGAATTTCTGGGCTGCGGTACTATTTTTGGCGCTGGGGCGCCGAAACTTACAGAAATCGCACATGAAGAACAGAACACAACAATTCTTAACCATTTAATGGCTTCTAGTAGCTAAATTAACATATTTAATTTATGTAAATCACGTATAACATTAACAAGCATACATATACTAATTTAGCACAACTTAAACAACTATTTTTGAAAACATAAATCTTTGAAAACCATATTTTCATCCCAAAAATCCCATGTTTGATATTTCTTGACACAGTGAACACTGTAATCATTATGATACACCAATTTGATTCCTTTGAACTAAGTTCGCTTTATTTCATACCCAATTAATATAATCACACTTCAATCTTACAATTAGCATACAATTAATTACCAATTTTGTTATCCTACAAAACATGTTCATGCATATATTTTTACTATAAAACTCTTTTCTTTCGTTTTGATTGTAATTCATACAATCACATACATATATATGCTCATCATACAATCACCTACATATATATATATATATATATATATATATATATATATATATATATATATATATATATAGTTATGACATTACATATACACATAATTTCACAATTTAATATTCAACTATAAAAATACTAATTACTGAGATTATACTATAAAACAAAGTGAACCTCAAGAATAATAACACGGAGACTAAGGAATTATACCATAAAACATATATGTTAAGATTATGTAACATACATTTAATTTGCTCAGGCAATCCTTGTTAATCACTGAGAATATCTTGAAGAACTCAGAACTTTCTCTTGCTTTTCTCTCTCAGACTCTCTCTCAAACCTCTGACAATCTTTTCTTTCTTAGGCTTAAGCCAATTGCATTATACATAAACTAAAACAAACGCACGTCTTTTTCAAACGTTTTAAAATCGTCCTCTACTAATTGCCCCTATTCAATTTATTAGTTACCAAATATTATTATATATTATTTATATTTTGTTTATTTAATTTATATTAATATAATTCAAAATTCAAAAGAAATCCAAAAGCCATAAGACTCCGTTTGGCAAAACTCTTTAAAATTAAAGCCTTAATATATTTAAGCTTTGTTTGGCCAAACTAAATTAACTCCTTTAATTTATTTTAATAACTCTTTTATAGTATAGTTATTTGTCACACTTTCACTTAATTAAGTTTTCATACTTAATTTAGTTAATTCTCATAACAATTCATTGCATAATATAATTATTTATTTAATCATTGTAAACTCTCTAACTTAATTATTAAATTAAATTAGATTACTATTTCAAAATAGTTACTTTCCTTAACTCATTAATTATTTATTAAATAAATAATTAACCAAATCAAATTAAATCAATTAAACATATATTTATTCAACGTTAAACACATCCATTAAATATTTATATAATTCAATAAATATTTAAATATTATAATTAAAAATCTGGATTGTTACACTTGCAATGTTAGAGAAATCTTTTATAAACCTTCTGTAGAATCCGCCATGTCCAAGAAAACTACGGATTCCCTTTACTGAATTTGGCGGTGGAAGATTCTCGATTGTGTCTAGCTTTGCTTTATCAACCTCTAAACCATTAGTAGAAACCTTGTGCCCTAGAATTATCCCTTCTTCAACCATAAAGTGGCACTTCTCCCAGTTGAGTACCAAATTTGTTTCCACACAACGCTTTAAGACCATGACCAAATTCTCCAGACACTTATCAAAAGTGTTTCCATAAACTTAAAAAGCATCCATGAAAACTTCTACCTCTTTTTCCACCATGTCTGAGAAGATAGCCAACATGCATCTTTGGAATGTATCTGGTGCATTACATAGCCCAAAGGACATCCTTCTAAATGCAAAGGTGTCATATGGGCATGTAAATGTGGTCTTCTCTTGATCCTCGGGAGTTATGATGATTTGGTTATAACATGAGTATCCATCCAGTAAACAATAGTACTCATGTCCAGCTAGTCGGTCCAACATCTGATCAATGAAAGGTAAGGAAAGTGATCCTTCCATGTTACCTTATTTAGCTTTCTATAATCTATGCACACCCTCCATCAGGTCATTGTCCTCATTGGAATCAGCTCATTATCTTCGTTCTTAACCACTGTCATTCCACCCTTTTTCAGCACACACTGTACTAGACTAACCCATGCACTATCTGAAATCGGATAGATAATTCATGCATCCAACCACTTCAATATTTCTTTCTTTACCACTTCTTTCATGATTGGATTTAATCTTCTCTGCTACTCCATTGTTGGCTTCGCATCTTCTTCCATTAGAATTTTGTGCATGTAAAAGGAGGGTCTGATCCCCTTTATATCGGCAACGGTCCAGCCTATTGCAGACTTGTATTCTCTCAAAATCGTCAACAATTTACTTTCCTATAATTCGTTTAGTGCATATTCAATAATAATAGATAAAGTATTTGAATCACCTAAATAAGCATACCTGAGGTGTTTAGGAAGTGGTTTGAGCTCAAGAGTGGGTGGCTCCTCAAGTGAAGGTTTCATCCGAGTTAAAACTTTTTCCTCCGTGTGTAATGGCTCGAATGGAACTTTAAATCTACTAACTCTCGGTAAAGCATCTAGCATGTGTAAATACTCTAAGAAACTCTGGATCATCCCAATCTTCATCCCCCAGTAATGTAGTTTCCAATGGATCATTAACAAAACTTTTTACCATATCGTCATTGACTACTCGGTCGATGACATCCACCTGGAAATATTCCTCTTCATCCATAGGGAACTTCATGTCTCTGAACACATTGAATATGACTTCCTGATCTTGGACTCTCATGGTTAATTCACCTTTTTGCACATCGATGAGATTCCTGCCCGTAGAAAAAAATGGTCTCCCTAAGATGATTGGGATGTTCTTAGCTTTCTCAAAATCCAAAATTATAAAGTTTGCTGGAAATATGGATTTATCCACCTTAACCAAAATATCCTCTACAATTCCTCTTGGATAAGTTACCGATCGGTCAGCTAACTGCAGCGATATGTTCACAGGTTTTGAAGCTAGTAGCCCAATTCGGTGTAAATGGATAATAGTATGAGGTTTACACTTGCCCCCAAGTCACACAAACACTTTTTGAAGTCCATGTTACCGATCGTACAAGGTATAGTAAAACTCCCCGGATCCTTCAACTTTAGAGGTAACTTTCGCTGTAAAACTGCGTAGCATTCCTCCGTCAAAGCCACAGTTTCATAATCTTCTAACTTTTTCTTCCTAGACAGAATACCCTTCATGAATTTAGCATAACTAGGCATCTGCTCTAGGGCTTCTACAAACGGAATATTAATTTGAAGTTTCTTGAAAACTTCCAAAAATTTGGCTAATTGCTTATCTAATTTTTGTTTTTTCAACCACTTTATTTTCATTATCCTTGACATCCTTTTTAGCTGTATTTTCTACAACTTTCCCATCAAGATGTTTTCCACTCCTCAACGTGATTGCTTGACACTGCTCATGATTTAACTTTGGATTCTTTTCTATGTCACTAGGTAGAGTCCTATGCGGTCTATTATTCAATGCTAAATCTAACTTTCCCATCTGATTTTCTAAATTTTTGACGGCCACTACTTATATTTTCATCGTCGCCTCATTTCCCGATATGTATTTCAACAAAAGTTCTTCTAAGTCTATTTTCTTTTCTTGATGTAGAGCTACTTGTTGATGCTGATTTTGAAATCCCAGGGGATAAGAAGGTCGTAGAGCCTGCTGATTTTGATTGTTGCTCCATAAAAAATTTGGATGGTTCCTATTCCTTAGGTTGTAGGCATTTTGATATATATTTTGTGGAATCCTATTGTAGTTGCTCACAAACTGAACTAATGTTGAGTTGATGGCACACTGATATGTAGGATGTTACCCTGCACATAATTCACAAACATATGCCACCTATTGTGGTTGTGCACTAGTCAAAGCATCCATTTTCTTTGATAAGGCAGAAATTTGTGTCGCCAACACTGGTAGATGGATCCCATCTACCAACAATACCCCAGCTACCTTAGGTTGTGTCATCCTCGATGTAGGCCACCAGTAGTTATTAGATGACATAGTTTCTATCAACTCATACGCCTCCTCGTAGCTCTTGGCCATAAATGCTCCACCCGTAGCTGCATCTATACTCGTTCTGAGATTCCCATTCAACCCGTTATAGAATGTATTCATCTGCAACCATTTAGGTAGTCCATGATGAGTGCACTTTCTGAGTAGTTCCTTGTACCATTCCCACGCCTCATATAAAGACTCCCCATGTTGTTGCAAAAACATGGTGATCTCATTTCTCATCGTTGCAGTTTTGGCTGGTGGAAAGAAATTAGCCAGGAACTTTTAAGCAAGGTCATCCCACGTAGTTATCAGTCCCAACGGTAGAGAATGTAACCAACTCTTCGCCTTATCCCGCAGAGTGAATGGGAACAAATGAAGTCTGACTGCGTCATCTGACACCCCATTGTATCTGAAGGTGTCACATATCTCCAAAAAGTTGACTAACTGTTCATTCGGATCATCGTTTGCTAATCCCCCAAACTGAACTGAATTCTGAATCATCTGAATAGTCTCAGGCTTAATCTCAAATGTATTTCCAGCAATCGCCGACCTAGTGATATTCGACTGAAGTTCAGTCACCTTAGGAGTAGCAAAATCCCTCAGCGCTTTCTGGTCTTCTGCAGTCATTATTTCTTCTGTCTCAGAATTCTCAAAGTTTTCCCTTGTGTCTTTTATCCACCTACTTAGCCTTTGAAACCGTTTCTCAATATCGTCCTCAAAAGGAAGAAAGTCTGGGATTTTAGACTAAGTTTGCATAAACTGACTTTAAGAACCTGAAACAAGAAAGAGCAAAAAAAAAAGAAAAATGTTTAAGTAAAATTGGACTAATTAAGCTGATATTGAAAATTATTAAAATCTATAATAAGTTCCCCGGCAACGGCGCCAAAAACTTGTTAGTAGAACGTTTAACTTACACGTACACAAACCGCTTTCATTGGTTTACGTATTTTAACGCTTACATTTTTTCTTATATTCTTTGTCCGGTCTAAGTTCGGAACCTTCGTTAACTCCATTACCATTCGTTACAACTTTATAACATTTAAATGTTATAAGTCATCATCTTGGTTCAATGTTTAAGTCATTACATTTTATGTAATCTTAAGCGTTCATTTTACTTGAATACAGTCTACTGTATTCCCGAATACGGGATCTTACATTCCAAGTATGCACTTTGCGTTTATATTTTACAAACTTCAATCATTTCTTGATTATTATACTTAACATTCATCAACTTCTAAGTCATATAACCAATGTATACTTAGAATGTCCGTTCGACGTGAATACGATTTACGAAAACTATTTATGTACTTTTTCTTTTAATCTCATTCAATCTTTCCCTTCAACCTTTACTAAAGGTTTAAATCACTTGTTTAAGTGATTTATTATGTGAACTATATGTTCATTATCTTTCCTTACACTTTCCCCAAGAATTGAGTGGTCAAAAGCTATTCTTTGAGTTTTCCCTGCACCAGCGTTGCGGCGCCGGTTCCCTTTGTTATTGGTGGCGCTACAGTGCGAGTTAGTAGTACCTGCCTTCCCAGCCAGGCATTGCAGCGCCCCATTTCTATTTCAAACTGGAGCTGCAGCTCCAGTTCAAAAACTCAATTTTTTCTTTAAGTGTTCCAACATAGTTGAGATGCTTACTTTGAAATCTTATAACTTCTTCATTATACCTCGAAACGGATTCGTTCTAAGGCCATTTTCTTCCTTATCTTATGTACTTAAATTTCTCCTGGACATAATTTTATTCTGAAATCGTTAACATGCCATTTGATTGGCTTAAATATAAAATTTATTTATTCATTTGTTTTACATTATTAACGTTCTTCACTCGTTCGTCCGTAATTCGGTCATCCGAACTCGGAATTCATTCGTTCTTGAGTCTATGACTCACGTTTTTAATGTTTTCTTACATTCTTATGAAACCCTACACATTCGGGTTCATTTAAATACTTTCTACTATTTGCTCGTCTTTTATAAAATTTCGTTATAACTTCGTTATAGCTAAGTTCAATATGTTCTTCATGAACGTTTCTCTTGTTCCTAACCAAGCAATAAGCATCTAACTTATACGCGATAGTTTTAAACTTGTCTATCAACAACAAGTTCTAATTAGATGGTTTTAAATTTGTCCAACAACATCGTTCTTCGCGTGTTCTTCGTGTTCTTCGTCCGTTCTTCATTTTTAATTGATATTTTTATTATAATTTCACTTTTTCTTGGACTTTGGTGATATAACTCGCCAATCCTTATTTCACAAAATCATTAATATTGTTCGTTTGGATCGTTCAAATTCATCAAGCAAATCATAGTTCCTATGAAAGCTTTTAAGAAATTTTTATAAATCAATCTTCAATTTTTAATACTTCATTTTCTTATGATTTCAACCATATGAAATCATTCTTAGCATCCCCTACTTTCATTTTCATTAAGCTATGTATTAAAACATAGAAAACTTAAAGAAAATTTTGATTAAAGCTAGGTTTCAGATTGCCTTTCTTCTTTACTCTTCTTACGTTGCACAAAACTGGTGAATCGCTAGCTTTTCCTCTTCCTTTCCCATCTGAAACTCTTATCTCTCTCTCTCTAAGTGTTGGTGATTTTTTAAACCACCAACAAATGAGCTTAAGCTCTCTTTTATAAGCTTTCAAAGCTAGGGGTAAAATAGTCGTTTGACCCCCAAAAACACTATCCACACCTCCTTTCCCTAACCTCCTTACTATTCACAAAGCTGCTCTTCGAAGTTTCGTGCTTCCGTGTTGCAGAATTCGTTCGACAGTTCAAAAAATTGCGATTCTCGGAATCCAAATATTTTTGGATATTTTGTCTTTTCTCTACAGATTTACTTTTACGCATTCTTCGAAACTTTAAAAAACTAAAAACACTTTTTGATAAATAGTGTTTTCCATCACGTTTTCCCAAAACGTAGTTAAATAAATGAAAAGTACATAACAGTACTTTTCATCGATTTTATTTCGACTAATTTCTGCAAGTTTTTTTACTAAAACTTTTATCCATCAACATAACTTTTCACGATATATTATCATCAAATCTTTCAACGAAATGTCATTTCGACATACCCATATCTCGAAAAGGCTTAGGTTATTCAAACCCTAACCCTTAGGTTTCGGCGTGTGAATAGTTCCTATTTCTTCTTTTTCTAGGAAAATAATTTTGTTCCCGGAATTTTTTTATTTTAGTCTTGAAAATTCTTACGCATTCAGCCTAGCTTGTAGCCAGAATACTCCCATTTTATAATCATCTTAGGTTTTAGAACGATTAATAAACATATATCACATAATATTAATAAAAAAAATTTATTTTATTAATAACTAATTCTTTAAACTAAATTTCTAGACAATCTGATTTTTTGGGTTGTCACAATTACATTGCTGATTATTAATAGAGCATGTCCCAAAATTATAATCATTTTAGCTTGTAACAGCCGTGTATAGGCCACTTGTGATGCCCCCAAATCCAGGTTCTCTAACCTCGGATTTAGTGTTCACGATCCATCATCATCATAAGTATTCTATAACTATTGCGGAATAATAAACACATATTGTTCATTATAATAAAGTTTTACAACAATATCCCAAGTTCTTCTTAACCTGAACTTAAACACACCTTTAATATTACAAAAGGTTTACATAAATAATTTCATCAGGTAATATAATAATTAACATTCATATTAAACTATTCTTAAACTTTGCCCTTGTCTTTGTCTTTCTTATTCGATCATTCGGGCTTAGCTGAAATAAATGTCATGATATAGCAAGAGTAAGAAACTAATTTGCTTAGCAAGTTTAGATACAAAGGAGAAATATCACGATTAGAAAGGAATTTAGCTTTTAATGTTTAACAATAGAATCAATTGTGAAAGAACATGAATTAAGTTTCAATAATTGAATATTCAAATAATTGAATAATAGATGATGAGTGGTTTAAAATAACCATGAACATATATTAAGGTTATTAGTATTTAAAATTGGTCCTTTTAATAAGTTTTGGTAATCAAATGGATCAGCCTATCATACCCGGTGTATTATGCATAAACACTTAATAGTCGAGCAACAATTATTTTTTAATATAATACTTAAATAAAATTGTTCTTTTTCTCAGTCTCAAGTGCTTACCAAATCAATTGGTTAAGAACAGCTTTTAAAACATATTTAATTTATCAAATTTAAACACATTCGATCTAGATGACACAACTAGCATAGATCTATCTCATAAACAGTTCACGAATGAAATAACTTTAATTAATTCAAAGTTCAATAATAATAGAAAATGAATAAATTGCACAAAGAACGATTAACAATAATCATTAAAGTTGGGGAATAATTAACAATAAAATATCCACTAACATGCTTGGAAAGTAATAACTCGAGTTTGAGTTAGGAAACTTGCAATAACGTAGAGAGTTTAAGGTTAGATACTTGCCTGTTTGACGAGCTACAACTATCTAGCTTTAATTAATACTCTTTGAATGACCTAGTGTAACGACCGAGAAATTCGGATTTATTGTAAAATAATTTTATTTGATTAAATAATGAATAAAATTATATTGTATGATATTATTATGTGTTAGTAAGATGAAGGTTATTCTATAACCTAAATGTATCGGAATGTCATAGTATTCTTGCTACATGAATTAATTACAGTGTTTGAATTTTCAAGAAGAAAATAAAAACTTTCCAAGAAATTTTCTAAAATACACTATTCACTGATTTCTGCTCGGGAATTATTTTTGAATTTTTGAGAAATACGTAACGATATAATAATGAGAAAGGATGGATTATATAATAATTATTCAAGTATGACAAACACAGTTTTTCGCCTGCGTACAAAATTTAAGAAAGTTAAGGAACGTAAGGATAGGAATAAATGATGATCGTATAATACCGAGTATTATGCGAGGTAATGAATACGAGTATGATACGAAGTATTAAACGAGTAATAGGAATGTTAGTATAATGGGTATGACGAAAGATTATACAAACTAGCATACGTAAAGAGTACGAGGATTTTATGTTAAATGCTTAAATCTGATTGCATTGGATTTGTAAGATTTGTGTAGAAATGTTGCAAGCCCAATTGGTATTATCTTAAGGCCCAATGAAATGAAGTGCAAGCCCAACGTTAGGCCTAAAGGTAATTAAACCTAAAGCCCAAACTAAGAACTGGATCCGTGGATCGAACCAATGGGTAAACGGTTAAGAAAAACCCATGGGACTAAATCATTAATAATCCATGTACAAGAAATTCATGCTTTTATAAGGATTGAACTAAGGAAGAACTTGTAAGAATTTATCATATAAATGATTTAATGAAATATGTTCGGGTAGGATGTTAGAATGATGGAATGAATCCATTTCGAACGACGTAAAAATCTCAAGTAACGAAGTTATTGCGAAATTTACGAGATTAGATGATAATCGTCGAAATTGTTAAATTCTCGGAATGGAAGTCAATCGTTAGCATTAAACTCAAAAATGTTGTTTTTCGATGGAGAATAGTCTCAATTGGTATTCTAGAGTTGCAGACTCGAACATGATCAAATTCCGACTTAAAACGAAGAAACAAGCTTTGAACGTTCATGATCGTTTAACGTTTTTGTAATAATGAACTAATCGGTGAATTTTGAGTTAAAAGATTCAAAAATGAAATATTTTCTAATGGAATCATAGAGCATCTGATTTGTGAGCTAACGGCTTTTGAACGAGCCAATTCGAACTTATAACGAATAAGTTATGGAGTCGGAAAGTTCACACAAGAAAAAGTTTGTAAAAATGTTCCAAGGCTCAGGGTTGGCGCCGCAGCACCGCTCAAAGCATTAACCCTGGCGCCGCAACGTCGAAACTAGAAATTGCCCACTGATGAGTGGCGTCGCAGTGTGACACACATAAAAGAGATTGGCACCGCAGCGCTAAGACCAGGGCATACCTACTGAAGAGTAGCGCCACATCGCGGACTCTATACAGAAAGCTTACGCCACCGTGCCAGCACTAGGAAAGACCCAGAAAAGAATGCTCATGTACGTAAAAAAAAGGGGAAGCTAATTAACTATAAAGCGTATACTTAGTTGACTTGGAATGATATCCTTAAGGATGATTATGACCTTAGGCTTACATCTAAGGGTTGATAAACAATTACGTAAATGTAAGACAATTAACCGTAACGAAAGATAAACAATCTAAAGCATGATTAGATTGAGAAGAAGGGTAAGATATAGTAATGACCTTACTTGATTATATACGACCTAATGTGGTATGTTATGTGATCATGTATTGTAGAATCCTTAAAGATGCAAAGAGAGTTTGTATTGACTGTAAGAAGACGCTAAAGGCAAGTATTCTGACCCTTGTCTGAGTTCTTTGGACAAGCTTTGTAAATTCATGTACCATACGCATGAATTGATGTATAATGAAGTCGAAGCCAATTCCTTCAGCTAGACTTAAGATGTTTTATGGATTTCGTATAATCTATCAAACACTTGTCATTGTGGTTAAGTTTTGCCAAACTATTTTGGTGTGGTTTTCAAAAGAAGACTTAGTATACATGAATAAATATTTTGTCGTTAAAAGACAGGCACGTGAGGTTGCCAAACCTTAAACGTACATACGTTTAAAGAAAGTAGTGTTGTACAACATAGAGTACTATGTCACAAAGTTTTCAATATCATTAATATTTAATTAATATATTTAATTTTCACGTGACTTTAAATTCTTGGTTATTACATTCTACCCTCCTTATAAGAATTTTGTCCCCGTAATTTTACATAAGGTTACTCAAAAAGATTTGGATAATTCTTCCTCATCTTTTTCTCGAGTTACCACGTAGCTTCTTCAACATTGTGATTCCTCCAAAGAACTTTGACAGAATATATAACCTTATTCCTTAGTTTCTGCTCTTTCCTATCTAATATTTCTATAGGGATTTTTTCATACAATAAGTCCTTCGCGACTTGAATCGGCTCGTACGATATCACATGCTTGTAATCAGACTTATATAGCCACAATACTGACACCTGAAACTCATTGTGAATATGTTCCAATTTAGGACGTAGAGCTACCTCGTACGCCACTACGCCTATCCTTTTCAGTATCTCGAACGGTCTAATAAATCTCGGACTTAGGTTACCTTTCTTCCCAAATCTTATCTTCCCCTTCCAGGGAGATACTTTCAAAAATATATAACTTCCCACTTCGAAGTCCTTTTTCTTGTGATGCAAATCTGCAAACTTATTTTGACAATCTTGAGCTTCTACCAGTCGAGCTCTTATTACCTTGATGATCTCCATTGTTTGTTGTACCAATTCTGGCCCCAACAGTCGTCGTTCACCAACCTCATCCCAACATAAGGGCGTTCTGCACTTCCTTCCATACAGGGCTTCGTACTTTGGCATACCAATGCTTGCGTGATAACAATTATTATACGTAAACTCTACCAGTGCAAGATGATCGTCCCTGCTTCCTTTGAAGTCTATTACACAGGCTCTGAGCATGTCTTATAGTGTTTGAATTGTTCTCTCACTTTTCCCATTGGTGTGAGGATGATACGCGATACTCAACCTTAGTTGTGTTCCCATTCTTTCTTGAAGACTCCTCCAAAAGTTTGACATGAAAACGGTTCTCTACCAGACACAATTGATATCGGCACTCTATGTCTGGAAATAATTTCCTTGATATATAATTTGGCTAACTGATCCAAATTATACCTGATCCTGATCAGTAAAAAGTGCGCTGACTTTGTAAGACGATCAAAAATTACCCATATCGCATCATAACCTTTCTATGTTACTGGAAGTCCCACCACGAAATCCATAGTGATGTGCTCCCACTTCCATTCTGGAATCTCTAATGGCTGCAATAACCCGCTGGGTCGTTGATGTTCTGCCTTGACTCTCTAGAAAGTTAAGCATCTGATGACACATTCTACAACCTCTCTCTTCATGTTTGGCCACCAATAATGTTGACGTAGATTTTTTGTGACGACCCCAAAATAGGTTCATTCCATCCAACCTATTCTGAATCGCCAAATACATGGTACAGAAAATAACTACAACTTTATTACAACAATTGTCGTGCAAAATACAACAACACATATGCTGTGAGTTTGGATACAAATATATACCAAATGTGACTCATGTTCCAACCGTGGACATCACCTCACAATAACACCTTACATAAAGGTATAGTCAAAAACTGTTTTAGAAATTAGAATCTTTGGGAAGTGCTCAAGGAAACCTTCGTACATGGGAGGCCACACATCTAGATTATGATAGATATCATATGGCCACAGAATTATCCTTGGTTGACCCAATAGACCCCAAAGAAAAACGAGAAGATTACTATCATATTCTTCCCAATGGTGAGTCTTCTCTTGACTTATCATTATCTCCACTGTCTCTAATTGAGAATTATACTTCAAACAAACACCAAGATTATATAGGTAGTGCCCATAGATATACTCAGCAAGTGGATGAGCACAACCCTGTCTTATGATGACACGAGGTTGTATGTCATTAGACATCTTGTATGATAGTAACAAAACACCCTTCCAACGTTGGGTTCGCCTCACCCTATTTTCTTCACCAAATATAACTACTAAATGATGACCACCGTTCTATTCCCTTGTTACCCCCGCTCGACCCAGCTACACTTATTACCTGAAAGGAATTGTGAAGCAAAAGGGTGAGCACAACTAGCTCAGTAAAGAATATCATGACTAAAGATAATTCAATTATCAATAGCCTTCATCAACAATAAATCAGAGATTTAGAACATATGGTAAATGATAAAAATTTCAACCATAGTTGCAGCGGAACATGCAATCCATTAGAAGAGTCAAATAGATCTTCCATGTTAAAAATCCACCAACAATGTTTTATCCATGTAACATCACTCAATAGTTCCTTTCCACAATCATATGAATAACTCATAATCATAATTGTGACTCTAAATTTTTCTTCGCACCCAGGACGAAGAATATTTTCATCACCTGTCTTTACCTGAAACACAAAAGATCATGGTTATACCAAATCACATTTTCTGTTCATAATCATACTAATAAATCCATCTTTGCACTACGGCCAAAGATATTCATTTGTATCACCAGTTGGTCATGTTTATCTCAACATCTGTTCATCTTTGCACTACTGGCCAAAGATATTCAACAACATGTCATCTTTGCACTACGGGCCAAAGATATTCATCATCAATTCATCTTTGCACTACAGGCCAAAGATATTCATCAATATTTCATCTTTGCACTACAGGCCAAAGATATTAATATCTCAAAGAAATATATAATCATTTCAGAATTTATATAAACAATAATTATAACCATGTTGATCAATTCACCTTTGCACTTAAGCTAAAGATATTCACTTATAAATTCAATGGTCATGATCATACCAGTCACAATTCAACTTTGCACTACAGGCCAAAGAGAACCCTAGTCATGATCATACCAATAATCTACCCATCTTTACACTCTAGTGAAAGAGAATTTCAACATCAGGGTTATAAAAATGTTATATATGATAATAAAATCAATATAATCAATACATAGTTTTAATCTCAAGAGTAATATTCATAACTCAACTATAATTTGGTTAGAAAAAGAAACCAATTTTTATCGTGAATAGTAACTCGTGAATAGTAACTCATAAATAGTAAACTCGACACAAAAAGGTAGAAATTCCACAATAAAATCTATACCAGTATTTCGGTATAATGATATTGAAAGAATAATATTTCTTAAGCTTATAAACAATTTATTTAAATTGTTTACACTTTACTAAATAATACATTTAATCATTCTAAAATACCAAACTCATAAGATTTTATCACCAATAATCAAAACCCTCATCAAAAATCTGCATATACCTCATATAGAATTCTCAAGCCATAAAATCCTATTTTCCAATTTTCTTACTTCACATAACATATTTAATTCATTTACTCACAACTAGACTATTTTCATGAAAAATACCAAACCAGTTCTAAAAATATTTCTTTTCTGAGATTTAGCATAATATAGTCCCATAGTGAACATATATTTTTCTCAAAATTTTTAAAAGTCATTTACTATTTTTCATATGGCCAAAACAGCCGAATATTTAGACATTTATCAAAAATTATACTTTTATCCAAAAATTCTGAAATTTACAGAGTATACTTCTATCATATACATGTACTCTCAATAAAAATTTCATCAATTTTGGAGTTAACCACAAGGAATTATAAGCTGTTACTTCTAAAATAGTCTTTTCTCATAAAATTCATAACTCTCAATCTATACATCCAAAAATCACCATTTTTGGACACAATCAAGAAAACTCATCAAAATATCATTTCAAATTTTTCCAGAATTTTTAAAGATCAGAAAAATTACGAAACTGAAAATCATAACAACCCTTAAAATCCCTTACTATCCCTTACCTCAAAAGAGCAGTACTTCTGACTGGATATCGGATATGATGCTGAAGAAAACTTGCACTGATGAATAGTAACTCACCAAGTATCTAAAAACTCACAAAATATGCTTCATAATATAGAGAGAGAAAGAGAGAAAGCTTATGTTTCTGGTGTGATTTTCAATTCTAACTTAGCCCTCTATTTATAGGAAAATTTTGGTAGGTTTGACCTGCAACCTGATGGCTTTACTTGCTACTATTCCCACCCACCACATTTGAAATATAATTCAGCACATTTCTTCACCAACCACAAGTGGGGCCCACCAATTCTAGAATTTTCCACCAAAATGATAAACTCCAAAAATTCAACAATTTCTGAACCAGTCATCTCGTAAAATTCATAATAAATCATACGTTCATTTTTAACGGTTCAAAATTTGTGGACATATACTCAACTTATATATGTATAACATATCCAAAAATTACCACGATCCAACGGTCGGATTAAAAATTATAACCCCCGCAAAATATCTCAAAACCCTGTTTTTTAATACCTCCATTCCGACAAACATACGGATAAAAATCTCAAAATTAACTCCTTCATTTTTTAACCACAAAAATATATCCCTCATTTATATCCACATAAAATAAATATTTTCTTATCATATGAATCAATAATTAATTATTCACAAATAATATTACAGAATCACATTTATGACAACCAGGCCGTTCCCAGGAAAGAGGGGGCTTTCCAATAAGAATTTTTTCTTACTGGCGCGCAATTAGGTGACCAAACCTCTCCTTAGACAGAACTTTCTAGACATTGTCAATAATGTTATCTAATAATATTATTTAAATAATATGAATTATTGATCTGATAATAGAAAATATTGTGCAGCAACAATTATTGAAACAATAATAATATAAAATATCAACGCAGCAATTATTGAATCAATAAAATAAAATATTGAACAGTAATTACTGTAACAATTATTGAGTAGTGCCTTCTTACGTAAGAATCAATAATTTCAAAAATACTATGCAATACCGTGTGCTACTGTGCAATAACGCGTATTACTGTATTTTAACCACCGGGTATTCCAACAGTGTTAACGGTAACAACTACGCCGTTATTTGTAAAAACTCAAATTTGTCGTTTTCTTCACCCGACAGTTATTCTGTTATGGGGCCCACAAATGGCTGCGCCGTCGTACGAATATTCCCCGACAGAAAGAATATTCCCCGACAACAATGATTATTTTATAACCACTTGCTTATTTTGAAAAAAAATTATATTTCACTCATAACTTTAAACTTTTATCAATTTAACCATTTACTGAATAGTAATTATAAGAAAAATTGAATACTTTTATTTCATAAAATTCGGGGTCTTACAATCTCCCCTCCTTATGAAATTTCGTCCCCGAAATTTACGTACCTGGTATTTCGAAGAGTTGAGAATACCTTGCTTCTATTTCAGATTCTATCTCTCAGATCATCATGATTTCTCCATTGCTCATCTCCCATGATAACTTTATTTGGGTTCCTCATTTGTTGGGAAGTCATGACAACCGCCATCTCTCGAACTACTCGGCTTTGACTTGTCTGGAGTAGCATTTGGCGTCATCATTACAGTTGGAATATACCTTTCTATAGGACATATTCCTCCCTCAACTGCCTCTTCGTACTCCTCATTCATGATCTGAATCATCAATCTTCGATCCATATCGGATTCAGGTTGACCGCTATGTACAGGGTAATTCAAAACTCGATGTTGGGTTCTCCCAATTGCTTTCCAAAAAGAGAAATTCATATCATCTATTTTAGCCTTCTTAGATCGAACATCTCTTTCCACAATATCCACGTGTCATGCGGCTTTTGCCCATGCATCACTTATTCTCACTCGTTCTGTTTTTTCTTCTCTCAGCTCAGATTCTATTTTTATCATCTTATACTCTGCCAAAGAATGCTTCTGTTCAAGCATCACATATCGGGTAACACAAGCTTGAATTGTTGCATCCTTTTGTTCCACGACCGCCTGTCGTTCTTCTGCCTGCTCTTCTAACTCATGAATACGATTTTAAAATTCTACATTTTGATCATATAATACCTCTAATAAACTCTCCTCTGGTACTTCTTCTTCCTCTTCTTCCTCAGTCTCAGCTGTTACCTCTGCGACTATCTCGGGTGTAACTATCAATTCTTCACTCACCACATGGATATCTCTAATTCCTTCTTCGTCTGACATCACATTATCACGGTTAGTGATTAGAGGTATCCCCACAGTCTCATTCACTCCATTATTAGCATTCTCAGCTGCCATTCTCAAATACTGCCATAAAACAAGGGTTAATTAAACAAATTAACATATCACATAATATCCCAATATTATGACTGACCAACAAATAAGCTTAGGTAGGACACACTAGCGAAGGATTTACTCATCTCTCCCCTCCTAGTTGTATTCCCCGATCTCCGCCAGAGATCATATCCCTAAGCTCTGATACCACCTGTGACGACCCCAAAATAGGTTCATTCCATCCAACCTATTCTGAGTCGCCAAATACATGGTACAGAAAATAACTACAACTTTATTACAACAATTGTCGTGCAAAATACAACAACACATATGCTGTGAGTTTGGATACAAATATATACCAAATGTGACTCATGTTCCAACCGTGGACATCACCTCACAATAACACCTTACATAAAGGTATAGTCAAAAACTGTTTTAGAAATTAGAATCTTTGGGAAGTGCTCAAGGAAACCTTCGTACATGGGAGGCCACGCATCTAGATTATGATAGATATCATATGGCCACAGAATTATCCTTGGTTGACCCAATAGACCCCAAAGAAAAAAGAGAAGATTACTATCATATTCTTCCCAATGGTGAGTCTTCTCTTGACTTATCATTATCTCCACTGTCTCTAATTGAGAATTATACTTCAAACAAACACCAAGATTATATAGGTAGTGCCCATAGATATACTCAGCAAGTGGATGAGCACAACCCTGTCTTATGATGACACGAGGTTGTATGTCATTAGACATCTTGTATGATAGTAACAAAACACCCTTCCAACGTTGGGTTCGCCTCACCCTATTTTCTTCACCAAATATAACTACTAAATGATGACCACCGTTCTATTCCCTTGTTACCCCCGCTCGACCCAGCTACACTTTTATTACCTGAAAGGAATTGTGAAGCAAAAGGGTGAGCACAACTAGCTCAGTAAAGAATATCATGACTAAAGATAATTCAATTATCAATAGCCTTCATCAACAATAAATCAGAGATTTAGAACATATGGTAAATGATAAAAATTTCAACCATAGTTGCAGCGGAACATGCAATCCATTAGAAGAGTCAAATAGACCATAAAGTCCATTATCTCTTCCATGTTAAAAATCCACCAACAATGTTTTATCCATGTAACATCACTCAATAGTTCCTTTCCACAATCATATGAATAACTCATAATCATAATTGTGACTCTAAATTTTTCTTCGCACCCAGGACGAAGAATATTTTCATCACCTGTCTTTACCTGAAACACAAAAGATCATGGTTATACCAAATCATATTTTTTGTTCATAATCATACTAATAAATCCATCTTTGCACTACGGCCAAAGATATTCATTTGTATCACCAGTTGGTCATGTTTATCTCAACATCTGTTCATCTTTTCACTACTGGCCAAAGATATTCAACAACATGTCATCTTTGCACTACGGGCCAAAGATATTCATCATCAATTCATCTTTGCACTACAAGCCAAAGATATTCATCAATATTTCATCTTTGCACTACAGGCCAAAGATATTAATATCTCAAAGAAATATATAATCATTTCAGAATTTATATAAACAATAATTATAACCATGTTGATCAATTCACCTTTGCACTTAAGCTAAAGATATTCACTTATAAATTCAATGGTCATGATCATACCAGTCACAATTCAACTTTGCACTACAGGCCAAAGAGAACCCTAGTCATGATCATACCAATAATCTACCCATCTTTACACTCTAGTGAAAGAGAATTTCAACATCAGGGTTATAAAAATGTTATATATGATAATAAAATCAATATAATCAATACATAGTTTTAATCTCAAGAGTAATATTCATAACTCAACTATAATTTGGTTAGAAAAAGAAACCAATTTTTATCGTGAATAGTAACTCGTGAATAGTAACTCATAAATAGTAAACTCGACACAAAAAGGTAGAAATTCCACAATAAAATCCATACCAGTATTTCGGTATAATGATATTGAAAGAATAATATTTCTTAAGCTTATAAACAATTTATTTAAATTGTTTACACTTTACTAAATAATGCATTTAATCATTCTAAAATACCAAACTCATAAGATTTTATCACCAATAATCAAAACCCTCATCAAAAATCTGCATATACCTCATATAGAATTCTCAAGCCATAAAATCCGATTTTCCAATTTTCTTACTTCACATAACATATTTAATTCATTTACTCACAACTAGACCATTTTCATGAAAAATACCAAATCAGTTCTAAAAATATTTCTTTTCTGAGATTTAGCATAATATAGTCCCATAGTGAACATATATTTTTCTCAAAATTTTTAAAAGTCATTTACTATTTTTCATATGGCCAAAACAGCCGAATATTTAGACATTTATCAAAAATTATACTTTTGTCCAAAAATTCTGAAATTTACAAAGTATACTTCTATCATATACATGTACTCCCAATAAAAATTTCATCAATTTTGGAGTTAACCACAAAGAATTATAAGCTGTTACTTCTAAAATAGTCTTTTCTCATAAAATTCATAACTCTCAATCTATACATCCAAAAATCACCATTTTTGGACACAATCAAGAAAACTCATCAAAATATCATTTCAAATTTGTCCAGAATTTTTAAAGATCAGAAAAATTACGAAACTGAAAATCATAACAACCCTTAAAATCCCTTACTATCCCTTACCTCAAAAGAGCAGTACTTCTGACTGGATATCGGATATGATGCTGAAGGAAACTTGCACTGATGAATAGTAACTCACCAAGTATCTAAAAACTCACAAAATATGCTTCATAATATAGAGAGAGAAAGAGAGAAAGCTTATGTTTCTGGTGTGATTTTCAATTCTAACTTAGCCCTCTATTTATAGGAAAATTTTGGTAGGTTTGACCTGCAACCTGATGGCTTTACCTGCTACTATTCCCACCCACCACATTTGAAATATAATTCAGCACATTTCTTCACCAACCACAAGTGGGGCCCACCAATTCTAGAATTTTCCACCAAAATGATAAACTCCAAAAATTCAACAATTTCTGAACCAGTCATCTCGTAAAATTCATAATAAATCATACGTTCATTTTTAACGGTTCAAAATTTGTGGACATATACTCAACTTATATATGTATAACATATCCAAAAATTACCACGATCCAACGGTCGGATTAAAAATTATAACCCCCGCAAAATATCTCAAAATCCTGATTTTTAATACCTCCATTCTGACAAAAATACGGATAAAAATCTCAACATTAACTCCTTCATTTTTTAACCACAAAAATATATCCCTCATTTATATCCACATAAAATAAATATTTTCTTATCATATGAATCAATAATTAATTATTCACAAATAATATTACAGAATCACATTTATGACAACCAGACCGTTCCCAGGAAAGAGGGGGCTTTCTAATAAGAATTTTTCCTTACTGGCGCGCAATTAGGTGACCAAACCTCTCCTTAGACAGAACTTTCTAGACATTGTCAATAATGTTATCTAATAATATTATTTAAATAATATGAATTATTGATCTGATAATAGAAAATACTGTGCAGCAACAATTATTGAAACAATAATAATATAAAATATCAACGCAGCAATTATTGAATCAATAAAATAAAATATTGAACAGTAATTACTGTAACAATTATTGAGTAGTGCCTTCTTACGTAAGAATCAATAATTTCAAAAATACTATGCAATACCGTGTGCTACTGTGCAATAACGCGTATTACTGTATTTTAACCACCGGGTATTCCAACAGTGTTAACGGTAACAACTACGCCGTTATTTGTAAAAACTCAAATTTGTCATTTTCTTCACCCGACAGTTATTCTGTTATGGGGCCCACAAATGGTTGCGCCGTCGTACGAATATTCCCCGACAGAAAGAATATTCCCCGACAACAATGATTATTTTATAACCACTTGCTTATTTTGAAAAAAAATCATATTTCACTCATAACTTTAAACTTTTATCAATTTAACCATTTACTGAATAGTAATTATAAGAAAAATTGAATACTTTTATTTCATAAAATTCGGGGTCTTACATTTTTATACATTTTTATGCTTCCTGGGTGTATTGAGTATCTCGTACTATGCGCTTCTTACAATATCTCCTCTCTTAACTCTAGTACTAAAGGTACCCAAATTCGTCCTTCAAATCTCATTAGTATGGTGCCATCGATCTTATACTTCAACTCTTCACCATCAGCTAACTGTTTCTTAATGTTACCACATTTTTCATCACTCTTTTCAGCTTCTTTCACGTTGTCTAGTGAGGTAGAACTTGCTTCCATTTCTATTACTTTATCCGAATTTTTCGAATTTTTCACCTCCAACTTAATTTTTTCCATTTCTCTTATTAATTCTTCTTGTTCTGTCAATACAAACAACTTTTCTCTGCTCTTCCTGCTTAAAGCATCTGCTAATACATTAGCCTTCCCTGGATGATATAAAATATCATAATCATAGTCTTTGATCAATTCCAACCATCTCCCCTGCCTCATGTTCAACTCCTTTTGTGTATAGATATATTTTAGACTCTTGTGATCTGTGTATATCTCACACTTCTCTCCATAGAGATAATGTCTCCAAATCTTAAGGGCAAACACTATCGCAGCCAATTCCAGGTCATGGGTAAGGTATCCCTTTTCATAGTCTTTTAAATGTCGTGACGCGTACGCAATGACTTTACCATTCTATATTAACACACGACCTAGTCCTTTGTGTGATGCATCACTATACACCGTAAAGCCTCCTGTACTATCTGGTAAAGATAACACAAGTGCTTTACTAAAACTCCTTTTTAACTCTTAAAAATTATGTTCACACTTCTCCGTCCATACATACATAACTGCCTTCTTGGTTAGATTTGTCAACGGCGTCACTATCTTTAAGAAATCTTGAATAGACCTTCGGTAATATCATGCCAATCCCAAGAAACTTCTTACTTTTGTCAGCGTCTTCGGTTGTCCCCAACTTTTCACCGCTTCTACCTTTGTTGGATCAACAGAAATTCCTTCTTTGTCAATAACATGTGCCAAAAACTGAACTCTCTTAAACCAGAATTCACACTTCGAAAAATTCATATATAGCTTCTCCTTCCTTAATGTCTCCAACACCATTCTTAAATGTTCAGCATGCTCCTCCTCAGTATTTGAATACACCAAAATGTTGTCAATGAACACAACCACAAACTTGTCCAAGTATTGCTTGAACACTCTGTTCATGAAGTCCATAAAAGTAGATGGTGCATTTATTAGTCCAAACGACATTACTAAGAACTCATAATGGTCGTAACGAGTCCTAAATATTGTCTTTGGTACATCCTCCATCCTCACCTTCAACTGATGATAACCAATTCTTAAATCAATCTTTGAAAAATATCTTGCTCCTTTAACTTGATCAAACAGGCCGTCTATTCTTGGTAATGGATACTTGTTCTTGATTGTCACCTTATTTAATTCTCTATAATCCATACACAACCTCATTGATCCATCCTTCTTTTTTACAAACAACACAGGTGCTCCCCACGAAGATACACTAGGTTAGATGTACTTCTTATCCAATAAATCATGTAGTTGGATCATTAACTCTTTCATTTCAACTGGAGCCATCTTATATGGGGCATTCGATATTGGCGTTGTCTCTGGTACTAAATCAATCATAAATTTTCTCTCTCTGTCTGGTGGAAGTCCTGGTAATTCCGCTGGAAAGACATCCCCAAACTTATTAACTATAGGTATCTGCCCCATGTCCGAATTCACCATTCGGGTATCCACTATATGAGCCAAATAACCTTCAAATTATTTTTGTAACATCCTTTTGGCCTGCATCATCATCAGACAACTCATTTGCCTTGGCAACTTGCTGACATAAAATACAACCTTAGACTTATTTGGTGTCTTAAGGCGTATGTTCTTCTTCTGACAGTCATTAACTGCCTCATGGTAAAATAACCAATCCATCCCTAGGATTACATCAAACTCCCCTAAGCGTATTGGAATCAAATTCACGCTTAACTTATGTCCCTTTATTTCCACACAAAAATTTCTATAGATATATATTCAACAGGGATTACTTCTTTGTTCACAACTTCTATATTCATTAGGTTTTCTAACTTTTAACGTAATAAATTTAATCTTTTAGCAAATTCATCAGATACAAATGAACAGGTAGATCCCGAATCAAATAAAACATATACATTTATATCATTGATCAGAATTATACTTGATACAACCTCATTTGATGCCACTGCATCTTGTACTATTATGTTGAAGGTTCGGGCCGTCGGCTTGCTTTGTTGCGTTGGCCCTTCAATGGTTAACTTTGTAGAACTGCTTTTATTCCCACTTCCTCCATCTGAATTCTTCTTTAATGGACAATCCTTGAACCGATGTCCCATTCCTCCACATGAAAAACAACCACCTTTCTTCGGCTTAGGACAATTTGGTGAGATATGTTCTTCATATCCACAGTTGTAACATACATTCTTCCCTTTTATACACTCCCATAGTGATTTTTCCCACACTAGAGCATGGTTTTCAACTCTTTCAGTCAGCACCTTTCCATATGTTGGTTTCTTCTGCTGAACACTCACTTGTTGATATTTTAAATTACTGCCATCGCTACTCCACTTACGCTTCTTGCTGCCACCACTCCTGGTATTCGAATTTCCTCGGTCTACCTTCTTCTTGTTCCTCTCTCGATTGTATTTGGATACTGGCTCACTACCACCTTCTATAATGATTGCCTTTTCTAATAGAGTAGAAAACGTATTAATCTGGAAACCTGCCACCTTGTTGTATATACACGGCTTCAATCTATTCTCAAATCTACGTGCCTTTCTTTCCTCTGTGTCTACCTGATGTGGTGCAAATCTTGCTACCTCGTTAAATTTGGCGGCGTACTCTAAAACTGTCATGTTCTCTTGCTTTAACTATAGAAACTTCACTTCCATTCTGGCTTGGATACTCGGTGAGAAATAATTCTCAAAAAAAAAAACTCTTTAAACCTATTTCAGGTTACCACTGATGTTCCAGCTCTAGCTTGGCTTGATTCCCACCAGCAGTTAGCCTCACGTTTCATCCAATAGGTAGCAATAGTTGTCTTTTACTCCTTTACTACTCTAGTAATCACAAAAGCCTCCTTCATCTCCTTCACCGAGATCTGGACTTCCATAGGATCGATTGTCCCTCTAAATTCTGGTGGTCCTACTACCTTAAAGTCTTTGAAATTTGCCAATCTATTATCTGGCCGATTTCTAGCTGCTGGTGCTCTATTTTATATAGCTTGAGCTAATATGTCTACAAAGTTATACATTGGGTCCGCTTAACCTCCTTCATTATTTTCATTTTTCAGGTTTTGTTCCATTAGTTATATTTCTTTGTGTTATCGGTATTCCTCTTCCTCTCCATCTTGGTGGCATTTTTTGATTAGACAAAACCTTAAATTAATACTTTAAGTTTCATTATATGCCATAACTTAATAATATTTAAATTATAACACATAATTTAAACTTGAGCAATCATATAATCAAAATGTTGGATATTTGAAATTCAACTTACTGAATTAACAGATTCAGTTTGTTGAATTAACAATTTAACTTACCTGATTCATTCTCAAAACTTAATCAAACATATGATTTTAATACTGCATTTATATTCATATACCAAATCGTAAAGTCATTCATTTACATGTTTGGCATATTTCTATAAACGCTAACTTTCCCATTTTAAACATCAAAAGATGGGATACATCATAAATGGGGATACATCATATTTACATATTACCTCACACCTACTGAGGTTTCCATCAAACATGTAACCCTAATAAACAAAAGGGATACTAATGCATCTCTCTATATAACAATCAAACTAACACATCACCGCATGTCCTGCTTAACCACCTCAGCATGACTATGCTCCTGCTCCGGGAATGCACCACCATTCACTTGGTGTCGAATAATGTAATATCCGAGGATTTTATAAATAATATTAATAATTATATTAATAAAGAGTTGAATATTTAATTTAATATAGATATATATTGTTGTGACAAGGGATATTGTAATTCAATTAAATTAAGTTAAGTATGTGACAACTATGTGTTATGGTGGAATTGATGAAAAACTAAATTTAAAGCTTATGTGAATTGCTTAGTGTGACATAAAGAAAGACTAAGAAATTCATTAAGTAAATTAATGGAGGAAGGATTTAATAATGCGATTAATTAGTACTATTAATGAGTAAATAATTAAATAATGTGATAGACTAAATTCTATTATTATTAATTATTTACTATGTGCAATAGCATGTAATGTGTAGTCATATATAATAAGGTTTCTTCATTCATTATATAAAATAATGTGTGACATTCATATTATATAAAACTATATAATAAAAGTGAGTTGAATTATATAACCATACTAAGTTATATAAAGAAGCTTATGTGACATCATGATGTGTGGTGAAACAATTAAATGTGTATTTTAAATATATGGGACAAATTAATTTTGAATAAATAAATATTTACTATTAAATATTTATTTCAATATTTATGTGTAATGAGTTAGGAATACCCGACTAAATTATATTCTAACTCAATTCTAATAATATTTGGACTAACCCAATGTACATAGATTATATGATTATGTGTATACATATCCCTAACTTATCATATGGTAATAACATTAAGCCATCGAATGTAAGCTTGTAAGTCAAAAAGGGAAATAAACCTAAGTATATTAGTCTCCATTTTGTTAATGTTGGGAAACTAAAAGAGCCTTGTCCCATATTTAGTGTCTTCCCTTTTCTTCATTCACGTAATAGGCCATTGGCCTAATCCATCCTTTTCCAAACTCAGAGATAGTAAATAATGAAGGGGGGAGTGGTCTCAATACTGCTACTCCACCAAATTCCTCATATCCATCATCTTCTTCTTCATTCCATTGCTTTAATTCATTGAGCAAAGCCCAATTTTGGTCAAAAGCTTCCCTATAAATGGAGCCATTCTCATTCTCATTCTTAGACTTTTTGCTAAGCTCTTTGTAAACTTCAAATTAGTGCGTGAGTGTGGTTGAGTTGAGTAAACAATCTGAAGAAGGAGCAAAGCATTTACATTCCAACTTCAATGAGATAATGTCCATTTACATGTTCTTAAGTTCATGTTTTTCAAGTTCTTAGGAATATGCTAGAATACTTGTTATTTGAGTTAAAAAATTGATGGTTTAAGCTTGATGTAATCTGCAAATTGTTGTTGGATATTGTTAATATGGTTGAATGCGAAAACAACTAAGGTTAAACGGATTAATTTGATCAAGAAACAAATATGTACTGAAGAGAATCGCTAAACATGTTAAACTTTAGAAAAATGGCATAAACTGTGACACCCCCAAATCTGGGTACTTCAATTCCCACATGATTTGGTGTTCACTATTCAAACATCATATGTCTATCTACCCATAAATAATGAAAAAAAAATAGATAGAAATAAATCCTTTCCTTAAGGAGTTACATCATCAGAAATAAATACATAAATCCCAGGTCATACTAACCTTAAATCTTAACTGCGAAAACATAAACAATTAATCGTCTTACACAACAATAACATAAGTCTAAAACATAAATACATCATCACATCAAACAACAAGTTTTCATCACTTATTAATCTTGCCCTTGCCTTTGCTAGTAGAAGGCTCGTCGGACCTTTCGTTCTTAACTGCAATGTTATTATTACGCAAGAGTGAGCACGATTGCCCACGAGTATAATAATGAAACAACAATATAATAACGTGCGAGTGAATCAAAGACTTCTAAAATAAGAAACTTAACTTTTGAATCAAGAATGAATAACAAGAATCAAAAGAACTTCCGAGGGTCATAAGACCTTGAACTATGTCATAGGTAATCAAGGGTTATACTTGAAACCTTTAACAGTCATAAGACTGTGGACTCTTCTACTCGTACTTAGGGGGATCAGCCCTTAGTACCATACTGTGCACAATATCTTAACGCTAAAGCATAAGCAATCCCCTATACAGGGTTGTTCATCTCAGTTTGACATTCGAGTCCTCACCAAAAGAAGTTTGGTTTGGATAATTCAACAAAGGTTCTGAAATTTAGAACGTTCATCAACTATGGACTAGTCGAATCAATAAGGGTTCGCTAGTCTTACAAGGTTCAACAATAACTGATATTTAAAACGAATAACAAACTCAAGAGGTATACAATAGAATAAGTATTATATAACAGAATCATACTTTGAATATAAGTCTAGAGTGTACTCGATGTAAAGAGGTAAGTTTATAAACTTGCATAACGATAACAAGTAAGGTTAGAAAACTTGCCTCGCGCGTAGATTACATGTTAATTATACACGTTACTTGATTTACTCATACATACCATTTACATTCACATTACCAGTCAATTATAATGTAACTAGTTATCACAAGTTCATTCTTTTGTCTAAATTCTGGTTATGATTATACTTAGTCAAATTACCACACTTATTGTCACATAATATTACACTACACGAACAATAAGCTAACTATGCGTAAATGCGTTATTGACATGTTAAGAATCTATTTTAACGTCCCTTATACATCTAACACATCTTTATGTTCATTAGGTTAAGTTACTATCACATTCCTGGAAATAAAAATTTACAAAAAAAATTATTTCTGGAAAATCTACAGAGTGGCGCTGCGGTGCCACCAACACGCCTATTCTCGGCGCTGCGGCGCGGCCCGCACTGTGGCCCGGACATTGGCGTTGTGGCATGGCTCGTGGTGCGGCATTGGTGTTATGCATGCAGCCAGCGCTGCGGTGCGACATACCAGAACCAGAAGTGTACTTCGCGAAAAATTGCAAAACATGGCCAATTTCTACCAATTTCTTTATTTGTTTATGAATTAAACATACCCAGACATTATAATATACACATAACTACTACCCAACCCTTCTAGCATGATTTTAACAAGTTAAAACACATAATTTACAGAATCAAAACATGTAATTTTACTGTTCTTGATGTTCTTGAAAGTTTTGAACATAAAACATAAAAATTAACACTATGAGTTCGTTATAACACCGAATATGTCCATTTCAAGTTTGATTCCTTCATGTTAATATACATAATCATATATAATGTAAATTTTATGATATAACATATGATTTAACACATAAAATTCGTGCGTAATGGCAATATAGCCATATTTTATACTCTGTAACTTCAAGAAACTATATACGACAGATTTCTATGAATTTGATGTTATAAAAACATACAAGATATAGTTAAACATGTTATGATAACATATTAACACATATATACACATAATCGTTACCCTTTTCAACTACAAAGACTCTAAATTTTCAATTATAGAGACTTACACAAATTTTTCATAAAAACTTCAAATGACGTAAATAAAAACATGAGTTTAAGGGTTACCCTTGATTGCTCTGCTTGGATTACACAAAGCTGATAACAACTTCCAATTTCTCACAATCCTTCTCTTTTACTCTCACTGATTCTAAATTCTCTCTGTGATTTGCTTTTCCAGACTTAGAATAAATAAAAGACATAGCAAATTAAAGAAGACTTATATAATACTAAAAACTAACGCAATTGTGGAGGTCAGTTAACCAATCATGGTTTAAATGCTACTAACTTCTCTTAGGGCCTCGTTTGGCTAGCAGTAATAGGCTCCATCTTATTTAATTTAATTAACTTCTTATAATATAGTTTTAATCATGTCACACCCAATCAATTATCTTATTTAATGTAATTTAAATAAAATATAATAATTTCTCATTAATTCACATAATCACATAATTAATTTTTCTCACTTATTAATTATGTCAATTTATTAATTCTCTAAATAATTATTAAACTAATTAAATTAACATTATGATTATTAATTATTCCATTTAATTCAATAAGCCCACATAAATACTTACTTTGAATAATCAAAATTTTTCACATTAATTTAACAAATATAACACATATAATTAAATTAATCTACCATAATTTTATCAATTAATTATTTAATCCAATAATTAAATAATCGAAAAATATTTATTTAATTCGATAAATATTCATTTAAAACTACAAAAATCTTGTTTGTCACATCTTTCCCCCCTTAAAAGGATTCTGTCCTCAGAATCACGACTCAATCAATCTTTCCCGTTACATTCTCCCCCCTTACAAAGATTTTGTCCCTAGGATAGCTTACACATAATTTAAGTAAATAAATGAGGGTAATTCTTCATTATATACTCTTCGAGTTCCCACGTTGCTTCTTCAGCTTTGTGGTTCCTCCAAATTACCTTAACAGAAGGTATTACTTTATTTTTGAGAACTTATTCTTTCATGTCGACAATCTGAACAGGAATTTCTTCATAGGATAAGTCTTTCTCAAAATGAAGGGGTTCGTATTCAATCACGTGCTTGTAATCAGGTTTGTCGGGTCATAAAACTAAAACATGGAAAACGTTGTGGACATTCTCGAGTGCTTGAGGTAAGTTTACGTCATACGTAACTTCTCCGATTCTTCACAGTACTTCGAAGGGTCCAATGAATCTTGGGCTTTATTTCCCATTCTTTCCGAACCTAATCCTTCCCTTCCAGGGAGAGACTTTCAAAAACACATAATTTCCCAATTCAAACTTAACATTTTTATGGTATGGGTCGGCGTATTTCTTCTGCCTATCTTGAGCTGCTGCCAGTCTTGTTTGGATCACTATAAATATCTCTGCTATCTGCTGTACCAATTCTGGGCCTAGTAATTGTCTCTCGCCAACTTCATTCCAGTATAGCAGAGTTTTGCACTTTCTACCGTATAACACTTCATAAGGCGGCATGCCAATACTAGCGTGGTAACTGCTGTTGTACCCGAACTCTACGAGCGGTAGGTGATCTTCCCAATTTCCTTTAAAGTCCATTACATAAGCTCTTAACATATCTTCTATTGTTTGAATCGTTTGTTCACTCTGGCCATCTGTCTGAGGGTGATAAGCCATACTCATCCTCAACTGCGTACCCATGCATTCCTGTAGATGTTTCCAGAAGTTCGATGTAAAGTGTGAATCCCTATCAGAAATAATTAACACCGAAACTACATGCCCCGAAACAATCTCTTTCACATATAACCTTGCCAACTGATCTAAGTTGAATCTGATTTTGATCGAAAGGAAGTGTGCAGATTTCGTCAACGATAATGCATAATGCGTCATAGCATTTCTGAGTTGTCGAAAGGCCAACCACGATGTCCATCGTAATATGTTCCCATTTCTATTCTGGGGTCTCTAATGGTTGTAGCAATCCACTCGGCCTCTAATGTTCTGCTTTCACTTTCTAACATGTCAGACACTTGGCAACACACTCTGCGACATCTCATTTCAAATTTGGCCACCAGAAATGTTGTCGAATATCTTGGTACATCTTGGTACTACCAGGGTGAATTGAATATCATGAACTATGAGTTTCACTCAAAATATCTTCCTTAATTTTTGGTACTGGCGGTACCCAAATTCTACTCTCAAATCTCAGTATTTCTTCCTTGTCCATCTTAAATCTCGGTTCGGTTCCTTCGGATATCTCCTTTTTCACCTTTTTACATTCTTTATCCTGAAGTTGAGCCTCCTTAACTTTATCCAGTAGGGTTGTACCAGATTACATCTGGAACAGCTTCTCGTCAATCTCTATTGGATAGTTCACTTCCAACTCCAGTTTCTCCATTTCTGAATTTATCTCCTTCTGAGCGGTCAACATCATCAATTTATCCCGACCCTCTTTACTTAAGGCATCGGCAACCATATTTTCCTTACTCGGATGGTACAAAATCTCGCAATCATAATCCTTAATTAATTCTAACCACCTTCTCTGGCGCATATTTAAGTCCTTCTATGTAAAAATATTTTTCAGACTCTTGTGGTCTGTATATATTTCAATTTCTCCCCGTAGAGATAATGCCTCCAGATTTTTAAAGCAAAAACCACTGCAGCTAACTCCAAGTCGTGGGTTGGATACCCCTTCTCATAATCCTTCAATTGTCGTGACGCGTACGCAATGACTTTGCCGTTTTGCATAAGCACACATCCAAGTCCTTTATGCAACGTATAACTACAATCACAAAATTTCATGTATCGTCCAGAAGAGATAACACAGGCGTTGTACTCAACCTCTTCTTTAATTCTTGAAAGCTTTCCTCACACTTCTCCGTCCAAACAAATTTCACAGCTTTTCGAGTCAAATTCGTTAACGGAGTAGCGATCTTGGAAAAGTCTTGAATGAATCTTCTGTAATATCTTGCCAATCCAAGAAAACTTCGTACTTCTGACGGCGTTCTCGGCTGATCCCAGTTAACATGGCTTCGACTTTGGATGGATCTACCGAACTTCCGTCTTTATCAATCACATGACCAAGAAATTGTACCCGCTCGATCCAATATTCGTATTTCAAAAACTTGGCATACAACTTCTCCCTTTTTAAAGCCTCTAACATTAACTTCAAATGCTCTTCATGTTCTTCCTTGGTTTTTGAATATACCAAAATGTCATCTATAAATACCACGACGAATTTGTCCAAAAATAGCTTGAAAACTCCATTCATTAAGCCCATGAATGCTGCAGGAGCATTCGTTAGACCAAATGACATTACCAAAAAATTTTAGTGACCATATCATGTTCTGAATGTTGTCTTTGGTACATCCTCTGGCCTCACCTTCAGTTGATGATAACCACTCCTCAAGTCTATCTTTGAAAAGTATCTCGCTCCTTTCAATTGATAAAACAGGTCGTCGATCCTCAGTAATGGATATTTATTCTTAATCGTGACCTTATTTAGTTCTCTATAGTCAATATAGAGTCGTATCGTCCCGTCCTTCTTCTTCACAAATAACAACGGCGCTGCCCATGGCGATACGCTCGGTTGAATATACTTCTTATCCAGAAGTTCTTGTAGTTGTACCATCAATTCTTTCATCTCTATCGGTGACATTCGGTACGGTGCCTTTAATATTGGAGCCTTTCCTAGTGCCAAATCTATCACAAATTCAACTTCTCTGTCTGGCGGAAGTCCTAGCAGATCATCCAGAAATACGTTTGCGAAGTCCCTCACTACTGGTATCTCCTCTACTTTTGGATTCTCTTTACGACAATCGACTATGTAAGCTAAATATCCTACACAGCCTTGTCTTAACAACTTCCTGGCCTGCATCATCGTCAGACAACTCGCTTGTCTAGGCGACTTGCTACCATAAAGCACAACCTTTGACGGAGTTATAAGGTTAATATGCTTCTTCTGGCAATCAATTACGGCCCCGTAATTGAATAACCAGTCCATTCCCAAGATAACGCCAAATTCTCCAAGTCTAATAGGGATAAGATCTATGTTCATAATATTACCCTTAATATCCACTCTACAGTTCTTATGTACGTACTTAACAGGGATTATTTCTCTATTCGCAATTTCTATGTTCATGGGGTATTCTAACTCATCCTTAGGCAATTCTAAGTTCTTAGCAAAGTCATCGGATATAAATGAACAAGTAGCACCCGAATCAAATAATACATAGGCATTAACTTTATTGATCGGAATGATACCTGACACCACATCAAGAGACTGCACTGCATCTTGCACTATCATGTTGAATGTCTTGGCGATCGGTCGGTTGGTTGCGGTTGGTCCTGCGATGGTCAGAGCGCTTCCACCGTTGTTTCCTCTATTCCCTCCTGATCCTGCCCCTCCAGATCCTTTCTTAAGATAGTCTCTTATCGGATAATCTTTTGAGCCACAAGTGAAGCAGGCACCCTTCTTTGGGTTAGGACAGTTAGGTGATATGTTGCCTTCCTGACCACAATTGTAGCACACTCGTTTACCCTTCATACACACACCCAAATGAGCTTTCCTGTAAGTCGGGCATGCTTCGATCCTCTTCTTCTGACCTCCTTATTGATTTCTAGTTGATTAGTTGTCAGACCACCTTCTCTTCTGATTATTACTACCTCCCTTGTTACTTCCACTAGCCTTGTTAATTCCTTCATTTTCACTCTTCTTCTTCTTCTTCTTCTTCTTTCTTCTTCTTCTTCTGATCTTGATTATATTTGGTTACCGCATCGCTTCCACCTTCAGCGAGTATGGCATTCTCCAGTACCCCAGCGAATGTCTTTAACTGAAACATCGACACTTTACTATACAACCAAGGCTTCAGTCCTTGTTCAAATCTTATTGCTTTTCTCTCATCTGTGTGCACTTGATATATGGCGAACCTAACCAACTCTTTGAATCTTGCTGCATAGTCTAGTACAGACATATTCCCCTATTTCAACTCCAAAAACTGGACCTCCATTTGGTTCTGCGAGCTAGTCGGAAAATACATCTCGAAAAATATCTCCTTGAACCCCTCCTAGGTAATCATACCTTATCCTCCACGGACCTTATTTGCTTACCACCAATAACTGGCTTCAGATTTTAGCATAAAAGTTGTGAAAGCGGTCTTCTGGTCCTCTCTGACTCTAGCGACATCAAAAATGTAACGCCCCAGAAAATTGAACCTTTTGTGAATACTTTAATAATGAATAAAATAATATTATTTGTTATCATTATGTGTTGATAAGATGATTGTCGTTCTATAACCTAGAAGTGTCGGAAAGTCGTAGTATTTTAACTACATGAAGGAATTAAAGTGTTTGAATTTTCAAGACGAAAATAAAAAAACTTCGAGAAATTTTCTGAAAAACACAATTCATCATTTTTCTCTCGGGAATTAGTTTTGAACTTCCGAGAAATGCGTAACATTATAATATCTAGGTGAGATGGATTATGTAATAATAATTCAAGTATAAAAAACGTAATATTTCGTATGCGGACTTAATTTAAGAACGTTAAGGATTTAAAATAAAAAGGAAATGGACTTGTGGATTATGTAGGATGTATAAGCCCAATAGGAATTGGATGTGCAAGCCCAAGTAATTGTTAATAGTAAGCCCATAGCAATTCAAAGCAAGCCCAAGAGATTAAGCTAATCAAATAAAACCTAAGCCCATGTAATGATCCATTGGATAAAGCTAGATCCATGGGGCAACCCATGGGTGAATTTGTGACCAAGGGTTTGTTGTGGAGGCCAAGTAATTAGTGTGGCTAGCAAGTTTACTTATCTATTAGGTAAGTGAATAGTAAGGAGGTTATTTAAGGAGGTGGGATGTCTTAATGACTATTATGCTCTAACATTAGAAGCCATATAAATAGCAAGCTCTCAATTCATTTGTTAGTTGTTATTTTTCATCCAACAAACTTCCTTACAAAGCAACTTATTGGTTAGAGAGAATAAGCACTTTTATGTTCAAACATCCTTTGTTAGATTTTCAAGAAGAAGAAGAACTAGTTCATCAAGGGTAAGGCTCTTGTCCTATATTCTTCCATCTCTTCCATATTATATTGATAGTGAGGTGATGGTCTTGTATGATAAGAAATCATAATAAGGGATAAGCAAAAGGCTTAAGTATTAATAAGCCAAAAATAAGCACTTTGTCCATGAACAAGCTATGAACCAAAGAAGAACTTGAAAGACTTATATCATATCTATATGTATAAAGAATAGTATGATAATAAGATGTAGAAATGATAGTTAGAAGACTTTTGCTATCATAAGCCATGAGAAACAAAGTTATATGTAACTTATGCTTTGATAAGTAAATAAGTTCATGAAGAACATGAAATGACTTAACATGAAAATAAGTTGTTATAATATGTAGGTTGAGATGTCTAACTAATGGATTGAATCTATTTGAAATGATGAACAAATCACTAGTAACAACGTTTTGCCGGAATCCACACGATTGGACGATAATCGTCGAATTCGTGAAATTCTCAGAATGGAAGTTGTATTTTGTGTTTGAACTCGGAAACGTTGGTTTTCGATGGAGATAAGTCTTATTTGGCATTATAGAGTTGTAGATTCAAAAATGACCGAATTCCGACTTGGAACGAAGAAACGAGCGTTGAACGTTCACGAACGTTTATCGTTTTTGTTATAAGTGGACTAATAGGTGAATTTTTAGTTAACGAAGTCAAATAGATGAAATTCTTGCATGAACATATATAGCACGTAATTTGTGAAACGTAGGCTCTTGAACGAGCCCATTCAGACTTATAACGAAGAAGTTACGAGCCCGGGAGTTTCACAAAATTTCAAAATTGTCCAAGTTATCTGGTGCACACGGCGCCAGCCCAAGGCTTAAAGGTGGCACTGCAGCGCCAGTGCCATGCCCAGACATACTGCAGAGTCACGCCGCGGTGCGGCTAAGAGAGCTAAGTGTGGCGTCGCAGCACTAAGGTCGGGCTCTGGCTACTGCTAACCCGCGCCGCAGCGCAAGTTGTATAAGGATGACTGGAGCCGCAGTGCCAATTTTAAGAAGTACACAGTGAAGAAAGTTTACAAGTATAGAATGAATGGTAATCGTATGGCAATGAAGTAAAAGGATTAATTGTAACATTGTTAAGACATGTTTAAACCTCAACTATGATCACTTGGATTGAAATAACACAATTGCATATGAACGTAAGAATGACGTAACGGAAAGATGGAACCCATAATAATAAATCTAATGTGTAACTAGATTGACAAGAAGGGTAAGATTATTTAAGAACCATGTATGTTTATTCATGACCTAATGTGCTATGTGATGTTATTCTCTACTGTAGAGACCTTAAAGACTTAAAGTGCACGTGTTATAATTGTAGCAGACACTAAAGGCAAGTATTCTCACCCTTGTTCCAGCTCAATCTGGACAAGCTTTATGATTCATATATTCTTACGCATGAACTAATGTCTGATGAAGTCAAAGCCAATTCTTTCGGCTAGACTTATGATATGTTGGATTTCTTATAATCTATCAAAGTATTGTCAATGATTTACCAAACTAATATTTGTGTGGTTTTTCAAAAGGAGACTGAGTATGCTTAAATGTTTTGTCGTCAAACGATAGGCACGTGAGGTTGCCACAACTTAAACGTATACACGTTTAATGAATGTAGTGTTAATCAACATAGAGTACTATAGGCTGATCACCTAGACGTGCTCGTAAGTTATGCCGGACTTACGGACTTCGTGCCGGGATGTCCTTTTCAAAGAACTTATGAAATGCTCATGGTCTTGGACCGGAATTGAAGTTTTACTGAATATTGTCATTGTAAAACGTTTTGAAGGAAAAGAAATGTTATTTTGAATTATCAAAAGTACTTTGTAACTATTGTTCAGTTATCAAAGATATAAGATTCATATGTTTCCAGCATGCTAGTTTTATTAGAATTATTGTACTTGCTGAGCTCGTTAGGCTCACTCTTGCTTGAACTATATGACTGCAGCTAAGACCGAACGGACCGATGGATCCTGCAAGAATAAAGGGAAGGCTAAGGCGAACCCGTAGTTTACTTATGTAATAGTATAGGTTTGTAATAATAATATTTGATATTATGACAAGAACAAATGTAATGGTTATAAAGAACCTGGGAGAATGTTAATATTATTTTGAATATATATAAGATGTGACAACTTGGAGAATCCGGATTGTCTAGAATTTAGGTTTAAAGAATTAGTTATTAATAAAACTAATTTTTATTAATAATATAATGTGATATGTGTTTATTAATCGTTCTATAACCTAGGATGATTATAAGTTGGGAGTATTCTGGCTATGAGCTAGATTGAACGAGTAAGAATTTTCAAGACGAAAATAAAAAAAATTCGGGAACAAAAAATATTTTCGGGGAAAAAGATGAAATAGGCATTATTCATCAATTTCTGCTCGGAGATTTATTTTGAAATTTTGAGAATTTAATGATTACGTATAATTTTGTGACGTGATAGAATATTTAAAAATATTTCAGTTATGCCAAAAATGAAGTTTTCGCCTGCGGACTCAAAACTTAAGGGTTAGGGAAAGTGAGTTCCGAGAATACTATGATCACGTATAATAATTAGGGTTATTATGCATGAGAGATACGAGTATAATACTAGTTATTGTACGAGTATAGTACGAAGATTATTACGACATATAATACGAATATCGTACGAACGATATACGAAGAGAATCCGAGAATACGAGAATGAGATACGTAGAATACGATTTAGTCTTAAAGGCTAAGTAAGGGATAAGTTAAGTAATAGCTAAGTAAACTTAATTGCTAAGTAAAGTGCTTATGCTTAACAGCTAAGTAAAGTGCTTATAAGTAATGAGTAAGCAAACTTATGGGCTAAGCAAACTTAAGGGCTAAGTAAACTTAAGGGCTAAGCAAACTTAATGGCTAAGAAGACTTAATGGTTAAGTAAGTGTGGAGGCTAAGTAAACTTGGTGGCTAAGTAACCTCGGTGGCTAAGTTTGGAATAGTAAGGACGTGGAATAGTAAGGAGGTTAAGGGGGGCGAAATGACTAAACTATCCCTAACTTTGGTTTTCTATAAATAGGAAGCTCATTTCATTGTTTTGAGATTTTGAAAATCCTAAGACACTTGAGAGAGAGAGAGAGAGAGTTCGGATGGGAGGAGGAGGAGGAGGAAAGGCTAGCCGTGTACAAATTTTGTCCGACGGAAGAAGATTAAAGAAGAACGGTAATCTGAATCCTAGTCTCTTCTAATATTTTCTTTAAGTTTCTATGTTAAAAACATAACTTAATGAAGATAAGAAGTAAATAAGGTTAGAGATGATTTCATATGGTTGAAATCATAAGAAAAATGAAGAAATAAGAATTAGAAGTTTAGTTTGTAAATTTCTTAAGGAGGTATAAGATTCGTAATGAATTAGAACGATCCGAGTGGATTATATAACTAAGTAGGTGAAATAAGTAAGGAACGGTGTTTTATAACATCAAATTCCAATAAAAAGTGAAATCGTAATCCAAAATATAGATTAAAATGAAGAACGAACGAAGAACACGAAGAACACGAGAAGAACACGAAGAACGTTGTTGATGGACAAATTTGAAATCATCGTAGGATAATTGTTATTGATGGACAAGTTTAAAACCATCGTGTATAAGTTAGTTGCTTATTGCTTGGTTAGGAACGGTAGAAACGTTCATGAAGAACAGATTAAAACTTAGCTATAACAAAGTTATGGCAAAAATTTTATAAAAGACAAACGAGAATTAGAAAGTTAGTAAATGAACCCGAACGTGTAGGGTTTCATATGGAAGTAAGAGAACATAGAAAACGTGAGCTTTGGACTCAATAATAAATGAGTTTCGAGTTCGGATGACCGAATTACGACTGAATGAGCGAAGAACACTAAAAGCATAAAAATAAACAAAGTGTGAATATCAAGCCAATCGAATTACATGTTAACAAATTTAGAATAAAGTTCTGTCTGAGGGGTATTGAAGTACATAAGATAAGGAAGAGAATGTCTTTAGAACGACCTCGTTCCGAGTTATAACGAAGAAGTTATGAGATCGGGAAGTACGCGTCTCAAACTTGATTCTAGACTTAGAAATATTTTCAAGAACTAGAGCTTGGCGCCGCGGCGCCAGCCATGTCGTGTAGAGTGGCGCAACAGCGCCAGACTGAGAGTCAGGGATTGAAGTCTTACCCCACAGCGCGAGAGATAAAGGAGAGAGTGGCGCCGCAGCGCCGGTGTGAAGGAAAAGCCAGAGAAGAGCTTTTAATTGCTCAACTCTTGGGGGAACGTAAGGGAAGATAAAGAACATAATGTTCAAATAATTTAACACTTAATCTAGTGAATTAAACTTGTAGTAAAGGTTAAACGGAAAGATTAAACAAGATTAAAAGACAAAGATTGTAGGCCCCGACGTAATCGATGTCCGGGGACCGTAGTCGCGATGAACGAACGTGAGGGATTGCTATGATTGTGATTCCTTAGACGTTGAGTGATGAGAGTAATGAATAACATTTTGATGTTATGTCATGATAATGAGAGATAAGTGTGAAGCATATAGATGTTGTGAATGCAAAGTTATTGCGATGGACGATCGGTCTAGCATACTACGATCGGTATGGCTTCGACACTAAGAACGAGTAATGAACATGAGGTTCATGTAAGGTATAACAAAAGTATTAAATAAGATATGAATTATCAAGAAAGTCGTAGTGAACGGTAATAAGATTAATGAAAGCCGAATGTGAATCGGATAAGGAATGAATCCTGAGGTATGGCATTTAGTTGCCAGAAAGCCATAAAAAATAAGAAATTGTTTTAACGAACATTAAGTTTAATGGTTTTGATAAGTTAAGATATGACTAATTGGTGTTTATGGTTTCTCCTTATGTGTTATATAGGAAATGGGTATGAGCAGTTCAGCGTAAGTTGTAGCTGTGCGTAAGGCAAATTTCCTAACTTCATTCATACTCTAAATAAATGCTAGTTTCTTAAACTTCTCAGATATTGAACTTGAGAAGTTCTGTCTATGTGCGAATGTGCGATATTTGTACAAGATGGTAGAACGTATGAGGCCGTGAGCCACAATGTGAACACTTCGGTGTTTCTATGATATGAACTGTTTTGTGATTGAGTTGTTCAATACAAGTATGTTCTGTTTATACATGAACCGTTATTGTTAAGTTTGTGCTAATGATTCTAGCCAGATAGGATGTGTATGAAAAAGGTAGAGAAACAAAAGTATTTCAAAATGAAAGTAACTGATGCTTTAAGATGATAGGAATCGAGACTATTCCTATTATTCAAGCTGCTTCGTAACCTTTGTTCGATTATCGAAGTTCTAAAGAAATATTTGAATTCTAAAAGTTGTTTGTTCAACTGTTATGACTTGCTGGGCAATTGAATGCTCACACTTGCTTTAAATGAAAAACATTTTCAGTGAACGATGATTGAAGAACTTAAAGACCCCGTAAAGATCAAGGTGACGGTATCCAGATGAAGTGTCATTCAGAATGTGAATGAGCGAGAAGATCAAGTGAAGACTTGTAATGTAGAAAGATGAAACTAAACGATAGACTAGTTTAATGAACTGTTATGTATCCTTGGTGGCGGATAAAAGTCACTCTTGTAAGATGAAATGAATAATGTATTATCATTATTTGTAATGAAAGAGGTTATAGGGTTCCAGAACCTGGGATTTGAGAGTGTATGTTGTTATATTTCAGTATATAATGATGTATATTGGATGAATGATGTACTCGTGACGTACGGAATCTGGGTGTGAAGATAGACCGGATTTCGGGGCGTTACATAAGACATATTCGTTCTTTTGATGCATTTTAATTGAATGTTTATGTGAACTGTAGCATTGTGTAGCACCATCTGTCGGGTTGGAGGACACCCGGATTTAGGGACGTCACAAAAAACCTTTTCCATCTCCATAACCCAAGTTTAAGCCTCGATCGGGTTTATGGAACCTTTAAACTCTGGCGGTCCCACTACCTTGAAGTCCTTGAATGTCGTATTCGGTGGACCTTGAGGTTGATTATTAATTGCTCCAGCTAATAAGTTCACCAATTGCTGAACGGGGTTAGCATTGGCATTGTTGTTGTTATTCGTCGATTCTTCTTGAGCTGGTTGACGGTTTGGTCTTCCTCTCGGTGGCATATTTCTGTTAAAATATATGCTTATTAGATCTTTATCCACTTCTCTAAATATTAAGGCTTAACTCAAACAATTTAACAAAATCACTTATCACATTTTCTCAAACAACTTGATATATTTAATTAATCAAAAGTTTTAACAAACTACGGTAGCATCACTGCTATTTACATCAACTATCCCGAGATAAAGAATCTACAGGATTTAAAACATTAAAATATTCCTTTGTTTATAAACACATCAAAATTTACATCTAAATACCAGATAATTTTTCACATAACTAAACAAATCCTATCACTGCTTGTTAAGGCACTGAATAGCCTTGTTATGCTCCTCTTCCATGATGTGGGACATCGTCCTGCGATCTAGCATATACGATAGTAGTCCTTCAAACTGAATTGGGTATCTCATAACTAGATCCTGAGCCACATCCATTGCATTTTGAAGTGCAGAGTACGTCTCCCCAAGCTTAGCCTTCTTTGCACGACAATCCTCTTCTGCATGATCAGCACGACGTGATTCCCTTACCCAAGCTCCCTCTGCTATGGTCAGCCTTGCTGAGCTCTCTTTCAGTTCATTCTTCAATTTCTCTATTTCTTCAGACTTCTCCTCAGTTTGACCCTTCTCGTGAACCAAATCTCACTCCACGTTTCCTAAACGTGTGTGAAGAGTCACAACCTCCCTATCCCTCTACTCAATGGTAATCTGCTGAATAATCGCTCACTCATTCAGCTCCTGAACAGTGCCATGTAACTCTACGTTACGATCATACAACTCATCGTACATCTCTGCATCAATAGAGTTTGGTGGGAACTCATCATCTTCCTCTTCTTCCTCATGATCCTCCTCTGGATCAGTCTCAGGCTCATGCTCCTGACCAACAACAGTGATCAACGGAGATGGCTCTCTCTGTACCAAATGCTCCCTAACGACATGAATGCCTCGGGGCTCCTCCTCTAAAGGTACTCAGGGTTACTCCTCCCCAGCTCGACTAGCTCCTCAAACATCCGATATCCTGATAACATAGTTTAAAGTTTTAGTTATTAAGTCGTACTAGCGAGCACATAATTTAACACATAAACACATAAAGTCTTTTATTATCTTCAATGAATTTAAGAAATTCATTTCTTAAAACTCGATATGAGTTTTCCATCAATATGTTCTCGATCTCCTATAAGGCTACTACATAAGGTTGTTCCCCTGTGACAACCCGAGAATTTGGATATTTATAAAATCTTAAAATATTGAATTAAGGTTAAAATATAAACCTAGACAGAAAATAAGTGAATGGATTTGAGATTTTCAAGAAGGAATTTTGTGAATTTAAAATTTTTGTGGTGAATTATTCAGGATTAAGGGATTAAGTGTATGTGTTCTGTGTACAGTATGTGGTTAAGGGTCAAGGGTTGACCAGATAAGCTATATCAGTGACAAACCCTAATATTATATTAAGAACGTCAACGTTCAGCTAGAAAATTCTTACGATTTATAAGAAACCCTCAAAATCGGTTCTGGAAATCCTAATTTCAGTTCTGAAAATTTAAAACCCTAATTTGGGGATTGAAATGCAATGTATAATGTTTTTGTGTATTAATCACAAATTTAATTAGGGATGACCCTAATGATTAAATAGAATTCTAATAATTAGAAACCCTAATTATTAGAAACCTTAATTTGTAAATTAGAAACCCTAATTTATAATTAAGAAAAACCTAATTGTTAGTATAATAATTTTAATGTTAATTAGGACACACTAATCCTAATTTTCAATGTTATAAGTAATTAGAAAACCCTAATCTAATTAGGAAACCTAATTTCTAAATAAGAAATATTATTTTTCTATTTAAAACCTCAATTCTTAGGTTATAAACCCTAATGTACAATGATGAAACCTAAATTGCTAAATTAGCAATTTTAATTAGGAAATGTTAATCCTAATTAGCAAGCTTGATTTATGATTATTAAATTTTAATATAATTAGAGAACTCTAATTATAATTTAGAAATATTAATTTTCTATTTTTGGAAAAACCTAATTTGGAAATCCTAGAATTTTATTTTTTGAAAACCTAAAGGCTTAAACCCTAAATCCTAAGGGTTAAAACCTAAACCCTAAGGGTTTGGACAAATTACTAGTTTGCCATAAAATTAAAAGAAAAAAGACCAAAATGCCTTTTTCTTAAACTTTAAGTAAAAGATTTTAAAATCTTGGTGAGTTATCACTCTAATGTTTATCCCATGTGCTCAAATCTCTCTGAAATCTGATTTTTGTGCCACCTTGCAACATTAAATACATTGAATCTAACTTAGGAGATTTAAAGTAAGAAAAGTTACTTTACTTTTCATTTTTCTCCAAGACTTTCTCTCTCTTAAATTTTCGAAATGGGGAATGAGAGACAGTGAGATACAAAGCCAAGATCACCTCTTAGCTTAACAAGATCAGATCATCAAGATCATAATAAAAAATGGAGCATCAAAGTGGTATAAACCCTAATCTTAAAAATCTATGTGATTCATGTTATGTGTTGTGTTTAGATGCTTAAAGTTATGTTAGAAGATGTCATTTAGTGATCTGGGTTGTTAAATCCCAGATCCATAACATCAAAGTGCTCGAAATTGAAGATTTCTTAAATCTGGAAAATTTTGTAAAAGTTGTCTGACAGCCTAATGTCAGGGCATGTAGATCTGTGTGTGTTTGATGTTTAGTGTCTTTTATGTTATAGATCTGTTCTTTGTTGATAGGGCTTTGATCTGGAACTTGAATCAAGCCCATATGATGTATAGATTTAAAGATACAATCGGTCAAAGTGCGTTGACCGAGCATGAAACTTAGAATCTGGGCAACCCAGAATTTTCTAGGTGGCTCTGACAAGCTTTTCAAAGCCTATGATCTTGCTGATATTTACAGTTTTGGCCAAGCTGTTGGTTGGATGTTGTAGACTGGTATACGAACTACAAATTCTAGCTATTAGATCACCTAGATTAACAGTAGAATCGAAGATAATTGTAGTCAAACCACCATTGACCATCACGCTGGATGAAGATTCTGGGTAACCCAGAATCTTCAGGGAGCAATTTCTTGGCACCACTTTGATCGGTCCAGATCTTACGTTGATGACGTTGTTAAGTTGATATTAACATGCAGTCTAAATGATTAAACCTTGTAATCACATTAAGCAAGCTCAGGATGCAAGTTATTAAGATCATAAGTGTCCAACTCGGACTGTTCTTCATTTCTGGAAAACCCAGAAATGAAGAACAACTTCTGACAAGTTTTCTGAAGCTCTGATCTCTCTGTTGTGTTAGAGTTTGGTCATGTAATTTGTTTAGGGTTGTAGTACTACATCAGTACTACAACATTAACTTAATAAGTTTCCCAGAAACCTTATAAGCATGAATCTAGAACTGGTCAAACTACATACCCTGTAAACTGAGCTTGAAGATCTGGGCTTGGGCCAAGAACACGAAGAACACCTATAGCGACAGTCTTGTCGCTATAGGCATCCTTTAGCGACAGTTTCTTAGAAAAATAATTATTTTTATTAAATAAATTGAAATAAATAGTTTTTAATTATTAAAAATACAAAATAAATTCCAAAAAATTATTTTAAAGTCCGAAAACTAGTTTTTTATTTATTCTGAATATATTTCATAAATATTTAATATTTTTGAAATAATAATGATATTTAATTTATTTAATTATAATATTAAATAAATTATTTAAAAATAATTTTAATACATGCAAAATCATGAAAAATTATATTATGGTATAAGAAAATATTTTAAGTTATTTTTAATGACTTTTAATATTTTGTGATGAGTTTCATTAATTAATCAATTTTAATGGTAATTAATTTATTTAATAAATTAATTAAATAAATTATGGAAAATAGAATTAATGATTTATAAATCATATAAAAATAATTTCAGTATTATAAAAATATTTTAATTTATAAAATATAACTTTTGATATTTTATCATGAAAATATTAATATTTTAATATTAATAGCAATTATCGGATAATGAATTTAATAGTTTAAAAATCATATAAATATGATTTTAAGGCATTAATAATACGTTGATATATTATAAAAATATTATAATATTATGTTATTATTTTCATTAATATTTAGTATTAAATAAATATTAATGATAAAGGAATTATGTGGTATTTAATTCTTATAAATACGATATTAATTATTGAAAAATCATGATAAATGATAATAATTATCTGAAAATTATTACGAGCTTATGAAAAATATTTTGATTGATAATATAATTATATAAGATAATTGTTAAGCGTTTAGGTAGAGTTTAATTGAACTTAAACTCGATAATTATTTGATTAGGCAATCGGGATGTCAAAATTGTGTCGGATTTAACTCAAATTGAAATAGTTTGACTAGATACTAGGTCTTATGTGTATTATAGACGGATAAGGTTATGTGTTAATGTGTTTAGGTTATGTTAAATACTATGATGATATTATTCTAATTTGTAGATCGATATTATTTATATTAGGTCTTCAGACAAAGCTTATTAAAATGCTAAACAGTTCAAGGTGCTGGGACCACCAGAGTTTTTGGGAAAGCCAGAACCACTTAAGGCGGAGATATGGATAAAGCAAATCACCAAGATATTTGATATCTTGGGATGCTCCGAGGAGCAAAAGGTTCTTTTTGCCACCTTTATGTTGCGTGAAAAAGCAAATTATTGGTGGTAATCTGTAAAACGTACTCAGCTTGCCGCAATGAAAATGTCTTGGGAGAAGTTCCAAGAATTGTTCAGCGATAAGTACTTTCCCGAAAGTATTTGTCACATGAAAGAGGTAGATTTTATCAAGCTGAAGCAAAACAATATGACCTGTCACAGTTGATAAGTGGGTTTTATACCGACTTATTGGATATCAATTCACGAGAACTATGCACATCTCAAGTACATTTTAGTACATTTTTATTTGCATTTCATGATAATTTGCATTGCATAAATTAAGAACTCCTTTGGTGTAAAAGTACAAGAAATGGCATGAGCTCGGTATTGGTAGATGGCATGTGATAAATGAAGGCACAACATGAGGGCCGAGTTGACAAAAGAAGCTAAGCAGTGGTAAACAAAAGAGCAAAAGTTGCTTGTCAAAGCATCAGTAGCAGCATAACAAGGAAGAAGCAGAAGCAGAACCTGAGGATTCAAAGTTCAGAAGCCGCGCGGCTACACAGGCTAAAGGACGCATGCCCACGACATCAATCGGAAGGAACTGACATTACACACTCGCGCGCCCGCCCATTGTTTACAAAGGAACCGCGCGCGACGTTGACTGCATCTGCTAACTTTATTTTAATTTTTAAAATTGAAGTGTTTTAGTTGATATAAATGATTATGGTTGGCACCAGACATATCTATCTTTTGTTTTTTACATATTTTCATAATAGAGAACTAGGGTTTTATGCTTTGAGAGATTTTCATTGATGAACCAAGCATAGACGTATTATTTTCTACTTCTTCTTTGGATTTTAATCATTGTGGATGAAATATTTTATGTTGCTGGATATCAGTGAGGATTTGAACGTTATGTTTGGATTATAATCAGCAATTGGGTTTTATCGATTCTATCTTCTCTCTTCAATTGTTTATTTGTTGTCCATGTATTGCTTTGATCCCATAATGGCTTTTGGTTCAGTCATGAACTAAACTCCATTATGGGATTATAATGGATTTTAATACGTAGTCTAACTTATGGCCTGATTGCTAGAGTGTTTGTGTATCGTCAGGAATTTCTATCATGGTTGATTTAAATGCATGAATGATTGATCACCATTCATTTTATGTGCTTGTATGGAGTTGAAAAATAACATGCGAGTATGGATTGTAATCATGATAGCATGTGTATATGGGGCTATTTTGCTTAGCTTTGTATTTCGTGAACCAGATAAACATATACTGTTTCACCGTATGAGTTATATAAGGGCTTGTGCTTAAATTCAATACGGCTGCAATTTCATATAGAAATATAGTGAAGTTGGTTTTATTGAGGATTACATGATGTCTATTGTATGTGGATGTTATGTAAGTAGGTCATAATACATTAAAAAATGGTTATGTCTACATTCGTGCTCTTGGCTAATTTCCTGTGTTACATGAATAATCTTGCATGACGGTGATAATTAGATTAACTATTAAATGAAGTTAGGATCCCCATTATTTCCAGATTTGATTTATTACATTAATATTTTTCTGTTAGTTATTATGTGAGTTTAGAATAATTCACCATCATAAACATTAGTTTAAGCATATAAAATAGAGATTTAGTTGATGCATAATAGTTTAATTTAGAAATCTTTCTCCATGGATCGATACTCGACTTACTCTATATTGCTTGTTGACACATGTATGCGTGCATGAGTTAGATCTCTTTTGTTAGAACTAAAAAAGAGACAACAAGTTTTTGGCGACGTTGCTGGGGAAAGGCATTTAAATTTTTATTATTATCATCAGTTTTAAGCTATATTGTACGACTTAGACAAATATGCTCTTATCTCATTTCTATTTTTATTTATTTTTTGTTTCAGGTACTTGTATAAATTTTTATGCACACGCGGTCATCCAAGTCCGAATTTACTCCTGGTCAAGATAATATTAACGGAAAAGGTTGGAAGGAGAGAGTGCATATGAATTTACAAGCGGAATTAGAAGGAACAACATCTAATATGGCAGCCGAGGGACAAAGAGAAGAGCAAAGAGAGGAGCAAAGAGAGGAGCATAGGACTCTCAGAGACTATTCCATGCCTAAAATTAATGAACTACAGTCAAGCATAGTCAGACTAGCGATAGAAGCTAATACATTCGAGATAAAACCGTGCACTATTCAGATGGTGCAGAATTCGATACAGTTTGGGGGTGCTGCTACAGATGATCCTAATGACCACATGTTGAGTTTCATCGAGATATGTGATACTTTTAGATACAACGGGGTGACGGAGGATGCTATTAGACTTAGGCTATTTTCGTTCTCATTGAGGGATAAAGCGAGAAGTTGGCTTCATTCTTTGCCTTCAGGATCAATTACTACATGGGAGGACCTAGCACAGAAGTTCTTAGCCAAATTTTTCCCAATGGCTAAGACTGCGAAGATGAGGACAGCTATCTCTCAATTTGAGCAACAACAGGGTGAATCCTTATATGAGGCCTGGGAGAGATACAAAGAGATGTTAAGGAAGTGTCTACACCGTGTTATGCCAGATTGGATGGTGATCAACACATTTTACAATGGACTGGGATGGCAGTCTAGGCCGATTGTAGATGTAGCTGCAGGAGGAGTATTATGGGCAAAGAGTTATGAGGAAGCCTATAACCTTATCGAGACAATAGCAGCGAATGACTTTCAAAACCCTACATCTCGGATGCCACATCCCAAAGTTACAGGTTTGTTGGAAGTTGATGCTATTACTCAGTTGTCGGCACAGATGGCAGCTATGGCGAAGAAAATAGATTCATTGGCAGAGAGCAAAGCAAAAACAGTTGCCTTTGCATGTGAGATTTTTGCAGGGTCACACTTGACAGATCAATGTGCTATTAGCTCAGAGTCGGTACAATATGTGAGCAACTATAGGAAGGACCAAGGCCAATTTCAGAACACATACAACTCTAACAATCACAATCATCCTAACTTCAGTTGGTCAAATAATCAAGGAAATCAACAAAATCAGTTTCAGCCGAATAATCAGTTTCAGTCACAGCCAGCGCAACAACAGTTTACTCCAAGACCACCTTTTCTGTCGGGATTTTCTCAACAACAACAACATCATATTCCATCTGCACCTCAACATGAAAAGAAATCAGAAATGGAGGAGATGATGATGAAGTACATGGCAAACACGGAGGTAATGATCAAAAGCCAAGCAGTGGCTATTAAAAATCTGGAAGCTCAAATAGGGCAAATGGCAAGCATGCTTAACAACAGGCCCCAGGGTTCATTGCCAAGTAATACAGAAGCAAATCCACGAAGAGAAGGGAAGGAACAGTGTCAAGCGATCACATTATGGTATGGGAAAAAGACTGCAAAAACTGAGCATGGCGCGGCCGCGCCATGTTATACTGAGAAAGTCGCGCGACCGCGCGAGGAGGAAACGGTGTCTACTGAGAAATTGATTAAGGAAGATTCTGAGTTGTAGCGAGTAAAGAAGGATAAAGCAGGTTCAAATGAGAAGCCCATGAGTACAGTACCACTAGTTCACCCTCAAATTCTGTATCCATAGAGATTGAACAAGCAGAGGGAAGATAAGTAGTTCAGCAAGTTTTTTGAGGTTTTTAAGAAGCTACAGATTAACATACCTTTCACAGAGGCATTGGAGCAGATGCCAGTTATGCAAAGTTCATGACGGGTATATTGTCAAGGAAGAGGAGATTAGAAGAGTTTGAGACAGTGGCCTTGACAGAGGAATGCAGTGCAGTGCTTCAGCGTTAACTACATCAAAAGCTGAAGGATCCGGGCAGTTTCATAATTCCATGCACTATCGGAAAGATGAACTTCAATAAGTGTTTATGTGATCTTGGGGCAAGTATCAATTTGATGCCCTTGTCAGTGTTCAACCAGTTGGGATTGCCGGCTCCAAGGCCGACAAATATTTCTTTGCAGCTAGCTGAAAGATCCATCACGTATCCACAGGGGATAGTTGAAGATATATTGGTGAAAGTGGACAAATTCATCTTTTCAGCTAACTTCGTCATTTTGGATTATGAGGAAGATAAGAGTATACCAATCATACTGGGGAGACCATTCTTAGCCATAGGAAGGACCTTGATAAACGTATAGAAAGGGGAACTCACTATACGTGTTCATGATCAGGAGGTTACCTTTAACGTCTTCAAGGCAATAAAGTTCCCAACAGATGAAGAAGAATGTTTCCAAGTTGATTTGGTAGATCAGGTTATAAATGATGAAGTACAAAGTTTAGTGGATTATGAACCGTAGAGAAGTGTCATCGCTAAAAATTCAGAATTGGAGGACGAGGAATTTGAAGAACTTGTGCAATATCTGGATACTACCCCACAATTCAAAAAATTCAAAACACCTGCTGAGCCATTAACGAAAGCTATAGAGATGTCGGTAAAATTGAAGCCATCTCTTGAGACACCTCCAGAACTTGAATTGAAACCACTTCCAGATCATTAAAGGTATGCATTTTTAAATAAAGATTCAAAGATACCTGTGACTATTTCATCTGCACTAACATCTTTTCAGGAAGAAAAACTGCTACGAGTGCTTAGAGAGTTCAAATCAGCTATTGGCTGGACCATAGCAGATATTAAAGGGATCAGCCCTTCTTTTGCATGCATAAGATCCTGTTGGAAGATAATAGTAAGTCGTAGGTTGAGCAACAAGGAAGACTTAATCTGATAATGGAAGAAGTAGTCAAGAAAGAAGTATTGAAATGGCTGGATGCAGGTATAATCTATCCGATTTTAGACAGCTCATGGGTGAGCCCAGTGCAGTGTGTACCAAAAAAGGGTGGTATGACCGTGATTACTAATGAGATTAATGAGTTGATTCCAACACAAATAGTGACGGGGTGGAGAATTAGCATGGACTACTGCATGCTTAATAAAGCTACAAGGAAAGATCATTTTCCATTATCGTTTATCGATCAGATATTGGATAGACTAGAAGGTCATGAGTATTATTACCTTCTGGATGGATATTCAGGCTACAACCAAATTGTTATAGCTCCAGAAGACTAGGAAAAGACAACCTTCACATGTCAATACGACAATTTTGCTTTCAGAAGGATGTCTTTTGGGTTGTGCAATGCTCCAGCCACCTTTCAGAGATGCATGATGGCTATTTTTTCAGATATGGTGGAACAGAATGTGGAGGTATTTATGGATGATTTCTCAGTCTTTGGGGATTCGTTTGATTTATGCCTTGAGAATTTGGTGATGGTTTTGAAGAGGTGTGTTGAGACAAACTTAGTGCTGAATTGGGAAAAGTGCCATTTTATGGTACAAGAAGGAATCATTTTGGGACACAAAGTTTCGAAGAAGGGACTCGAGGTGGATAGGGCGAAGCTAAAAACTATTGAGAACTTGCCACCACCTACTTCAGTAAAAGGTGTTCATAATTTTTTGGGACATGTAGGCATCTACCGCAGATTCATTAAGGACTTCTGTAAAATAACTAAACCACTATGAAATTTATTGGAAAAGGATGCACAGCTTAATTTTGATGAAGCTCGCGTGTCGGTATTTGAGCACTTAAAGGGGAAACTAACTTCGGCACTAGTTATTACTGCACCAGATTGGGAGTTGCCATTTGAATTGATGTGTGATGCCAGTGATTACGCTGTAGGGGCTATTTTTGGGCAGAGAAAGGAAAAGATATTTCATGTGATCTATTATGCTAGCAAGACCCTTACAGATGCACAATTAAACTACACCACCACAGAGAAAGAGTTATTGGCAGTGGTGTATGCCTTGATAAATTTCGAGCATATCTGATTGGTACAAAGGTGATAATGTAACACAGATCACGCGGCAATTCGACACTTAGTGGCAAAGAAAGATGCAAAGCCCCGGTTGATCAGATGGATTTTATTATTGCAAGAATTTGATTTGGAGATCAAGGACAGAAAGGGCGCTGAAAACCAAGTGGCGGACCACTTATCTCGACTAGAGCATCCGGAAAGGGAGGCAAATGACAAAGTTGTAATCAATGAATCCTTTCCAGATGAGCAGTTATTTGTGGTGAAAGGGGAAGTGCCATGGTTTGTAGACTACACGAACTATTTGGTAAGTAAGATGATACCTTCTGACTTGGTGGGTCATGAAAAGAAAAAAATTTTGTATGATGTTAAATGGTTTATATGGGATGAGCCGTACTTATTTAAACAGTGTGCTTGTAGACACTCAAAATTTTATGTACACCTGTCACTGACATTGCAGGAGAACATATTCATCTTTTAAAAGGGAACCCTAAAAGACGATCCATATCCATGCCGGATACTACCGAAAGTTCAGCATCAACCCCGGATCGCAATCTGGGAGTAACAATTCTAACCCCAGAGATAACCCCGAGGCATGCAGATCAATACCGGAACACACACCGGAGAAAACTGATTAATCTCGGAGATAACCCTGAGGTATTCAGTCTCAGTCCCAACCATGGAAATAGCAACCAACCTTGGTGATAACCCCAAGGAATGCAATTTCGGCAATAACCCCAGAAATACTTGTTACAAATGCAACCAGCTTCAATCTCGGCGCTCATAACGAGATACATTGTACCAGCCTGGCGATAACATCGGGAATACAGACACACCTCAAAGATGACAATGAGGACCTTCGACCAATTGCAGCAGTCCTGTAAGATCCCAAATTATTAATAAATGAAATTTAATTTCCTCTATTTATTATTTTGAAATAGTAAGGGTTGATTTGATTAATGTGGTTAGTTATGGGTGAAATGCGCAAATATTTTAAATAAGCAAGTGGTTATAAAATATTCATTGTTGTCGGAGAATATTCGTAAGACGGCGCAGTCTTTTGTGGGCCCCATAACGGAAGCGATTGGATGAAGAAAACGACAAAAACAAGTTGTTTATAAATAACGGCGTAGTTGTTACCGTTAATACTATTGGAATACCCGGTGGTTAAAGCACAGTAATACGCGTTGTTGAACAGTAGCACACGATATTGCACCAATTATTGATTCTTACGTAAGAAGGCACTACTCAATAATTGTTACAGTAATTACTGTTCAATATTGTATTTTATTGATTCAATAATTGCTGCGTTGATATTTTATATTACTGTTGTTTTAATAATTGTCACTACACAGTATTTTCTATTATCGGAACAATAATTCATAATATCTGAATAATATTATTAGATAACATTACTGGCAATGTCTAGAAAGTTTTTTCTAAGGAGAGGTTTGGTCATCTAATTGCGCGCCAGTAAGGAGAGATCATTATTGGAAAGCCCCCTATTTCCTAGGAACGGCCTGGTTGCCAGTACTGTGGTTCTGTAATATTATTTGTATATAATTATTTATTAATTTATATGATGAGGAAAATAGTGATTTTAAGTGGATATAGATGGAGAAAATTTTTAATGTGACAATTGTTGAAAATTAATATTTTATCTTTTTCTGATAAAATAATTCATTTAAATATATTATTTTAATAATATATTGATGGTGGTATTTTTACAATGAATGTGGGATATATGAGTATATAAGGAGGAAGAGTATTTTTGTGGCATTAAATGATTAACACGTGTTTTGTGTGTTGGTGGACATAATTCTTGACCGAAAATTTATTATTGACTGTAAAATCGCCCGTTTGTGAATTTCGGTCAATTTCTGTTTGGAATTTGGAAACACTTTCTTCTGCAAAGTTGTAGAGAATTGAATTTCCTATAAAAACTCGCGAGATTCGAATTTTCTGATAAAAGGGCTATTTATTCTGAATTATTGAAGTTCTGAAGTTCCGAAATAATTAATTTTTGCAAGTTTTATTTATTAGAGTTAAGAAAAACGTTTTTTGTATTTTGTTGGACATCATTAACATGTGTGGCTGGTGTTTTTGACCAAAGGTGGGCTAAGAAAAATTTGTATAATTATATTAATATTATATTCAATTTCTGCTTTGGTGTTCTAAGCATTTTCCTATAAATAGGGTGCTTAGGTTAGAATTGAAAATCACACCAGAAACACAAGTTTCTCTCTCTTTCTCTCTCTATATTAGTGAGCATATTCTTGTGAGTATTCTAATACTTTGAGTATTGCTATACGGTGCAAGTTCAAGTCATGACATATATCCGGTGTTTCAACTAGAAGTACTGTTTTTGCTGAGGTAAGGGATGTTATTTCTTCTTAAATGATATTATTTTCTTCAATATCATTATGCCGAAGTATTGATCTGAACTTTTTATCAAATTTGGAACTTTTCATGTTGGGGTTACTATTCATGAGTTACTATTCATGAGTTACTATTCACGAGTTACTATTCACCGAAAAATGAAAATTTATTCTTTTCGTCCAAATATCTATTCTGGATACTAGCTTTGATTGTATCCATGTTTTGATCATTCTTGAATTTTACTTCACTATGATTGTTTATGAGGTATTTTTGGACATGGAATAGCTGAAATACGAATCCTTAATATTTACTATTTTGTTTCACTGGATTCGTTTTCTCTAAAATATTTTTCATCATCCTCAGTCCTAAATGATGATGTTACTGAATATCTTTGGCCTGTAGTGCAAAGATTGATGATTTTATGATGAATATCTTTGGCCCGTAGTGCAAAGATGAACAGGTGTTGAGGTGAACATGACCAACTGATGAATATCTTTGGCCTGTAGTGCAAAGATGAATATTTGATTCCAGATATATATTGATTGATGTTACAGGGATAAAATATCAACGATGAACTTTTAAATTCATTTATAGAAGATAGTAGTTTGCATTCTCTACTTAACTCTTCTAATGAATTGATGTTTCCGCTGCAGTTGTTGATTTAAAACTTGTTGTCTATTGTATTCTATTAAATTTTTCCCTGTTGAAGACTAACGATAATTTGTTGTATATTATCTTAGTCATAATATTTTTTACTGGGCTAGTTGAGCTCACCCTTTTCCTTGTTGTTCCATTTTCTTCTCAGGAGGCGAGAATGTAGCGAGTACTAGTCGAGGTATGGAATGATGGTTCAAGACAGTTATTTTAGTAGTCCTCCCTATATTTGTAAAATAGTGTATTAATAAGTATAATGAGAACTTAATTGAGTATGAATACTGTCTAGATGACAATATTTGTATTTAAACTCACAGTATAAGTGTTGTCGTATTTTGCACGACAATTGTAATAATAAAGTCGTAGTTATTTTCTGTACCATGTATTTGGCGACTCAGAATGGGTTGGATGGATTGGACCTATTTTGGGGGCGTCACAGTTGGTATCAGAGCTTAGGGATATGATCTCTGGAGGAGATCGGGGAATAGAACTAGGAGGGGAGAGACGAGTAAATCCTTCGCTAGTATGTCATACCTAAGCTTATCTGTTGATCGGTCATAATATAGGGATATTATATGATTTGTTAATTTGTTAAATTAACCCTTGTTTATGGAAGTATTTGAGAATGTCGATTGAGAATGTTAACAGTGGAGTAAATGAGACCGTGAAGACACCTTTGCTCACCAACGAGGAGAACGTGCAATAGGCTGGCAATATTCCTCCTGTAAACAACACCACTGAGCAGACAATGAACGACGAGATGTTTAGAAGTTTTTTTGCAGTTCATGCAAAATCAGACGAGGGAGACTCGTGTACAGAATACGGGTGGAAATGATAGCAATGCGCGGCTTGTCACAGCCAAGCAGTTCAAGGAGTTGGGACCACCAGAATTCTGGGGAAAGCCAGATCCGATTAAGGCGGAGACATGGGTCAAGCAAATTACCAAGATATTTGATGTCTTGGGATGCACGGAGGAATAGAAGGTTCCATTCGCCACCTTTATGCTTCGTGGCGAGGCAGACTACTGGTGGGAGTCTATGAAACGTACCCATCCAGCCGCACTCAGCATGTCTTGGGAGACATTTCAGAAACTGTTCAATGACAAATACTTTCCTGAAAGTGTTCGTCATATGAAGGAGGTAGAGTTTATTAGACTGGAGCAGAATAACATGACGGTGTCCCAATACGAGGCAAAAGTTGCAGAGTTGTCCAGGTTTGCACCTCATTTGGTAGAGAATGAGGAACGTATGACGCGGATGTTTCTGAGAGGTTTGAAACCCGGCATACGTTAATATCTCATTTCTAATAAATTTTCTCTCTATTCAGATGTTGTCAACAGGGCTCAATTATTAGAGCGAGATAGCGAGTATGGTCAATCGAGGGACCACAACCAGGATTATACCGATGATAGCAGTCATCAGAACAACGATAAACAGCGGAGAAAGAAGAATACGGACAAGAGCGGCAACCACTCTGGTGGTAATCGTGGCCATGAGAATAGAAGAAGCGAGTCGGGAGGAGATTTTAAAAAGAGGAGATTCAACAATGACAATACAAAGACGTCAGCACCAGCAGCAACTGGTTCCAAGGGAGGAGAACGACCACCGATTATATGCTATAAGTGCGGAAAAGAAGGACATATCAGCCCAAACTGTCCACAACAGTTTAAGGTATGTTATAACTGTGGAAAGGAAGGACATATCGCTCGAGATTGCACTGTAGCGAAACCAAGTCCAACGGGGGTGGTGACTCAAAAAGCTGTCCCAGAAAAGTCAAAGTTAACGGTTCCTGGAAGAGCGTTTTTCGTGACTGGTCAGAATGCGAGGAACCCGAACGAAGTTAGCACGGGTTAGTTAATTATAAATTTTTGCGAAGTCTATACCTTATTAGATACCGGTTCTACCCATTCATTTATTTCTCCTGCTTGTGCTCAACGTTTAAACTTGACTCCAGAGAAATTAGACTTTAACTTATCCGTTGAAACTCCGTTAGGGGAAACTTTCATCACGCCCACTGTTTATAAATCTTGTTTGATCCAAGTTAGCATCATCACATTACCTGTTGATCTTATCTCTTTAAAGATACTTGCTTTTTATATAATTTTAGAAATTGATTGGTTAACTACTCATCATGCTAAAATTGATTGCTTTCGTAAGGTTGTTAGTTTTCATATTCCTAAGCAACCTGTTATTCAAATTCAAGCAACCAAACCATTGAAGTCAAACTCTTTCATATCAAGCCGTAAAGTCATTCGTTTATTGAAAAACGGATGTCAAGCTTTCTTAGCTATGTTATGGACTTGAACAAAAAAAAAATACGTCAGATTTGAATAATATTTCTATTGTTAGTAAATCCCTGATGTATTTCCTGAAGAATTTCTTGGCTTACTCCCAGAGCGTGATATTGAATTTTGTATCGACTTTGAACCCGGTACAAAACCCATTTCTAAAATCTCATATCGAATGGCTCCTATTGAACTTCAGGAGTTAAAAATTCAACTATAGAAGTTGATAACCGAGCCTTTATCTGGTGACTTCTTTTGTGGAATGCACTGAATCCAGACTCTCTGTAGGGGACGCCATATTCGTGCGGTAGTAAACTGATAGGTGTCATTGTGACGTGATATCCAAGATTGGGATATGAGTCACAGTTGAGAGCAAACCTAAGTCAGTAATCGAAATACGTAGCTTTCTAGGCTTAGCTGGTTACTATCGGAGATTCGTGGAAGGATTTCTCAAATCGCTACTCCGTTAACTCAGCTGACTCGAAAAGATACAAACTTTGAATGGACCGAGAAATGCGAGAAGAGCTTCCAAGAATTCAACATGCGACACCGACGTTGGCTCGAGCTGTTGAAAGATTTCGATCACACCATCCAATACTATCCTAGAAAAGTAAACACGGTAGCTGACGTATTGATCGTATGCGAGTACGAGTGCGATATTGTTGAACACAAAGACCTATTTTGTATAATTTATAAATGATAGAGATAGAGTTAATGACTCTAGGGATCCACGTGATGATATACGAGTAAAATCGACTTTAATCGATAACGTTAAAGCCACTCAAGCTACAGACCTGGAGCTGATGAATATAAAGAAGAAGGTGCAAGAATGTGTTATTTTAGAAGTAAGAGTCGATGAAGAGAAGAAAGCTCAAGCCTTCAATTTATTTGAAATCCTCGATCGAGTAGGAACTGTGGCCTATAGACTCGCCTTAACGCTAAGTATGTCACGTGTTCATAACGTTATTTACGTATCGATGTTACGTAAATATGTGGACGACCCGAACCACGTTATTGAGTTAGAACCAAACGAGATAGCTGAAGACTTAACGTACGAAGAGGTACCTGTCAAGATCTTGGATAGGAAGGAGCATGTCCTACGCACGAAGGTCTTACTACAAGTAAAAGTTTTGTGGAAAAACCATGCTATTGAGGAAATGATCTGGGAGTTGGAAACTGAAATGAAAGCGAGGTATCATCATCTTTTCGAAACACCAGGTACGTATGTCAATTTCGAGGACGAAATTTCATAAGGAGGGGAGGTTGTAAGACCCCAAATTATTAATAAATGAAATTTAATTTCCTCTATTTATTATTTTGAAATAGTAAGGGTTGATTTGATTAATGTGGTTAGTTATGGGTGAAATGCGCAAATATTTTAAAAAAGCAAGTGGTTATAAAATATTCATTGTTGTCGGAGAATATTCGTACGACGGCACAGTCTTTTGTGGGCCCCATAACGGAAAGCGATTGGATGAAAAAAACGACAAAAATAAGTTGTTTATAAATAACGGCGTAGTTGTTACCGTTAATACTGTTGGAATACCCGGTAGTTAAAGCACAGTAATACGCGTTGTTGAACAGTAGCACACGATATTGCACCAATTATTGATTCTTACGTAAGAAGGCACTACTCAATAATTGTTACAGCAATTATTGTTCAATATTATATTTTATTAATCCAATAATTGCTGCGTTGATATTTTATATTACTGTTGTTTTAATAATTGTCACTACACAGTATTTTCTATTATCGGAACAATAATTCATATTATCTGAATAATATTATTAGATAACATTATTGGCAATGTCTAGAAAGTTCTGTCTAAGGAGAGGTTTGGTCATCTAATTGCGCGCCAGTAAGGAGAGATCCTTATTGGAAAGCCCCCTCTTTCCTGGGAACGGCCTGGTTGTCAGTACTGTGGTTCTGTAATATTATTTGTGTATAATTAATTATTGATTTATATGATGAGGAAAATAGTGATTTTATGTGGATATAGATGGAGAAAATTTTTAATGTGACAATTGTTGAAAATTAATATTTTATCTTTTTCTGATAAAATAATTCATTTAAATATATTATTTTAATAATATATTGATGGTGGTATTTTTACAATGAATGTGGGATATATGAGTATATGAGGAGGAAGAGTATTTTTGTGGCATTAAATGATTAACACATGCTTTGTGTGTTGGTGGACATAATTCTTGACCGAAAATTTATTATTGACTGTAAAATCGCCCGTTTGTGAATTTCGGTCAATTTCTGTTTGGAATTTGGAAAAATTTTCTTCTGCAAAGTTGTAGAGAATTGAATTTCCTATAAAAACTCGCGAGATTCGAATTTTCTGATAAAAGGGCTATTTATTATGAATTATTGAAGTTCTGAAGTTCCGAAATAATTGATTTTTGGAAGTTTTATTTATTAGAGTTAATAAAAAAGTTTTTTGTATTTTGTTGGACATCATTAACATGTGTGGCTGGTGTTTTTGACCAAAGGTGGGCTAAGGAAAATTTGTATAATTATATTAATATCATATTCAATTTTCTGCTTTGGTGTTCTAAGCATTTTCCTATAAATAGGGTGCTTAGGTTAGAATTGAAAATCACACCAGAAATACAAGTTTCTCTCTCTTTCTCTCTCTATATTAGTGAGCGTATTCTTGTGAGTATTCTAATACTTTGAGTATTGCTATACGGTGCAAGTTCAAGTCATAACCTATATCCGGTGTTTGAACTAGAAGTACTGTTTTTGCTGAGGTAAGGGATGTTATTTCTTCTTAAATGATATTATTTTCTTCAATATCATTATGCCGAAGTATTGATCTGAACTTTTTATCAAATTTGGAACTTTTCATGTCGGGGTTACTATTCATGAGTTACTATTCATGAGTTACTATTCACGAGTTACTATTCACCGAAAAATGAGAATTTATTCTTTTCGTCCAAATATCTATTCTGGATACTAGCTTTGATTGTATCCATGTTTTGATCATTCTTGAATTTTACTTCACTATGATTGTTTATGAGGTATTTTTGGACATGGAATAGCTGAAATACGAATCCTTAATATTTACTCTTTTGTTTCACTGGATTCGTTTTCTCTAAAATATTTTTCATCATCCTCAGTCCTAAATGATGATGTTACTGAATATCTTTGGCCTGTAGTGTAAAGATTGATGATTTTATGATGAATATCTTTGGCCCGTAGTGTAAAGATGAACAGGTGTTGAGGTGAACATGACCATTTGATGAATATCTTTGGCCTGTAGTGCAAAGATGAATATTTGATTCCAGATATATATTGATTGATGTTACAGGGATAAAATATCGACGATGAACTTTTAAATTCATATATAGAAGATAGTAGTTTGCATTCTCTACTTAACTCTTCTAATGAATTGATGTTTCCGCTGCAGTTGTTGATTTAAAACTTGTTGTCTATTGTATTCTATTAAATTTTTCCCTGATGAAGACTAACGATAATTTGTTGTATATTATCTTAGTCATAATATTTTTTACTGGGCTAGTTGAGCTCACCCTTTTCCTTGTTGTTCCATTTTCTTCTCAGGAGGCGAGAATGTAGGGAGTACTAGTCGGGGTATGGAATGATGGTTCAAGACAGTTATTTTAGTAGTCCTCCCTATTTTGTAAAATAGTGTATCAATAAGTATAATGAAAACTTAATTGAGTATGAATACTGTCTAGATGAAAATATTTGTATTTAAACTCACAGTATAAGTGTTGTCGTATTTTGCACGACAATTGTAATAATAAAGTCGTAGTTATTTTCTGTACCATGTATTTGGCGACTCAGAATGGGTTGGATGGATTGGACCTATTTTGGGGGCGTCACAGTTGGTATCAGAGCTTAGGGATATGATCTCTGGAGGAGATCGGGGAATAGAACTAGGAGAGGAGAGACGAGTAAATCCTTCGCTAGTATGTCCTACCTAAGCTTATCTGTTGATCGGTCATAATATAGGGATATTATATGATTTGTTAATTTGTTAAATTAACCCTTGTTTATGGCAGTATTTAAGAATGTCGATTGAGAATGTTAACAGTGGAGTAAATGAGACCGTGAAGACACCTTTGCTCACCAACGAGGAGAACGTGCAACAGGCTGGGAATATTCCTCCTGTAAACAACACCACTGAGCAGACGATGAACGACGGGATGTTTAGAAGTTTTTTTGCAGTTCATGCAAAATCAGACGAGGGAGACTCGTGTACAGAATACGGGTGGAAATGATAGCAATGCGCGGCTTGTCACAGCCAAGCAGTTCAAGGAGTTGGGACCACCAGAATTCTGGGGAAAGCCAGATCCGATTAAGGCGGAGACATGGGTCAAGCAAATTACCAAGATATTTGACGTCTTGGGATGCACGGAGGAACAGAAGGTTTCATTCGCCACCTTTATGTTTCGTGGCGAGGCAGACTACTGGTGGGAGTCTGTGAAACGTACCCATCCAGCCACACTCAGCATGTCTTGGGAGACATTTCAGAAACTGTTCAATGACAAAAACTTTCCTGAAAGTGTTCGTCATATGAAGGAGGTAGAGTTTATTAGACTGGAGCAGAATAACATGACGGTGTCCCAATACGAGGCGAAATTTGCAGAGTTGTCCAGGTTTGCACCTCATTTGGTAGAGAATGAGGAACGTATGACGCGGATGTTTCTGAGAGGTTTGAAACCCGGCATACGTCAATATCTCATTTCTCTTAAATTTTCTCTCTATTCAGATGTTGTCAACAGGGCTCAATTATTAGAGCGAGATAGCGAGTATGGTCAATCGAGGGACCACAACCAGGATTATACCGGTGATAGCAGTCATCAGAACAACGATAACCAGCGGAGAAAGAAGAATACGGACAAGAGCGGCAACCACTCTGGTGGTAATCGTGGCCATGAGAATAGAAGAAGCGAGTCGAGAGGAGATTTTAAAAAGAGGAGATTCAACAATGACAATACAAAGACGTCAGCACCAGCAGCAACTGGTTCCAAGGGAGGAGAACGACCACCGATTATATGCTATAAGTGCGGAAAAGAAGGACATATCAGCCCAAATTGTCCACAACAGTTTAAGGTATGTTATAACTGTGGAAAAGAAGGACATATCGCTCGAGATTGCACTGTAGCGAAACCAAGTCCAACGGGGGTGGTGACTCAAAAAGCTGTCCCAGAAAAGTCAAAGTCAACGGTTCCTGGAAGAGCGTTTTTCGTGACTGGTCAGAATGCGAGGAACCCGAACGAAGTTAGCACGGGTTAGTTAATTATAAATTTTTGCGAAGTCTATACCTTATTAGATACCGGTTCTACCCATTCATTTATTTCTCCTGCTTGTGCTCAACGTTTAAACTTGACTCTAGAGAAATTAGACTTTGACTTATCTGTTGAAACTCTGTTAGGGGAAACTTTCATCACACCCACTGTTTATAAATCTTGTTTGATCCAAGTTAGCATCATCACATTACCTGTTGATCTTATCTCTTTAAAGATACTTGCTTTTGATATAATTTTAGAAATTGATTGGTTAACTACTCATCATGCTAAAATTGATTGCTTTCGTAAGGTTGTTAGTTTTCATATTCCTAAGCAACCTGTTATTCAAATTCAAGCAACCAAACCATTGAAGTCAAACTCTTTCATATCAAGCCGTAAAGTCATTCGTTTATTGAAAAACGGATGTCAAGCTTTCTTAGCTATGTTATGGACTTGAACAAAAAAAAAATACGTCAGATTTGAATAATATTTCTATTGTTAGTAAATCCCTGATGTATTTCCTGAAGAATTTCTTGGCTTACTCCCAGAGCGTGATATTGAATTTTGTATCGACTTTGAACCCGGTACAAAACCCATTTCTAAAATCTCATATCGAATGGCTCCTATTAAACTTCAGGAGTTAAAAATTCAACTATAGAAGTTGATAACCGAGCCTTTATCTGGTGACTTCTTTTGTGGAATGCACTGAATCCAGACTCTCTGTAGGGGACGCCATATTCGTGCGGTAGTAAACTGATAGGTGTCATTGTGACGTGATATCCAAGATTGGGATATGAGTCACAGTTGAGAGCAAACCTAAGTCAGTAATCGAAATACGTAGCTTTCTAGGCTTAGCTGGTTACTATCGGAGATTCGTGGAAGGATTTCTCGAATCGCTACTCCGTTAACTCAGCTGACTCGAAAAGATACAAACTTCGAATGGACCGAGAAATGCGAGAAGAGCTTCCAAGAATTCAACATGCGACACCGACGTTGGCTTGAGCTGTTGAAAGATTTCGATCACACCATCCAATACTATCCTAGAAAAGTAAACGTTCTAGCTGACGCATTGATCGTATGCGAGTACGAGTGCGATATTGTTGAACACAAAGACCTATTTTGTATAATTTATAAATGATAGAGATAGAGTTAATGACTCTAGGGATCCACGTGATGATATACGAGTAAAATCGACTTTAATCGATAACGTTAAAGTCACTCAAGCTACAGACCCGGAGCTGATGAATATAAAGAAGAAGGTGCAAGAATGTGTTATTTTAGAAGTAAGAGTCGATGAAGAGAAGAAAGCTCAAGCCTTCAATTTATTTGAAATCCTCGATCGAGTAGGAACTGTGGCCTATAGACTCGCCTTAACGCTAAGTATGTCACGTGTTCATATCGTTATTTACGTATCCATGTTACGTAAATATGTGGACGACCCGAACCACGTTATTGAGTTAGAACCAAACGAGATAGTTGAAGACTTAACGTACGAAGAGGTACCTGTCAAGATCTTGGATAGGAAGGAGCATGTCCTACGCACGAAGGTCTTACTACAAGTTAAAGTTTTGTGGAAAAACCATGCTATTGAGGAAATGACATGGGAGTTGGAAACGGAAATGAAAGCGAGGTATCCTCATCTTTTCGAAACACCAGGTACGTATGTCAATTTCGAGGACGAAATTTCATAAGGAGGGGAGGTTGTAAGACCCCAAATTATTAATAAATGAAATTTAATTTCCTCTATTTATTATTTTGAAATAGTAAGGGTTGATTTGATTAATGTGGTTAGTTATGGGTGAAATGCGCAAATATTTTAAATAAGCAAGTGGTTATAAAATATTCATTGTTGTCGGAGAATATTCGTACGACGGCGCAGTCTTTTGTGGGCCCCATAACGGAAAGCGATTGGATGAAGAAAACGACAAAAATAAGTTGTTTATAAATAACGGCGTAGTTGTTACCGTTAATACTGTTGGAATACCTGGTGGTTAAAGCACAGTAATACGCGTTGTTGCACAGTAGCACACGATATTGCACCAATTATTGATTCTTACGTAAGAAGGCACTACTCAATAATTGTTACAGTAATTATTGTTCAATATTGTATTTTATTAATCCAATAATTGCTGCGTTGATATTTTATATTACTGTTGTTTTAATAATTGTCACTACACAGTATTTTCTATTATCGGAACAATAATTCATATTATCTGAATAATATTATTAGATAACATTATTGGCAATGTCTAGAAAGTTCTGTCTAAAGAGAGGTTTGGTCATCTAATTGCGCGCCAGTAAGGAGAGATCCTTATTGGAAAGCCCCCTCTTTCCTGGGAACGGCCTGGTTGCCAGTACTGTGGTTCTGTAATATTATTTGTGTATAATTAATTATTGATTTATATGATGAGGAAAATAGTAATTTTATGTGGATATAGATGGAGAAAATTTTTAATGTGACAATTGTTGAAAATTAATATTTTATCTTTTTCTGATAAAATAATTCATTTAAATATATTATTTTAATAATATATTGATGGTGGTATTTTTACAATGAATGTGGGATATATGAGTATATGAGGAGGAAGAGTATTTTTGTGGTATTAAATGATTAACACATGCTTTGTGTGTTGGTGGACATAATTCTTGACCGAAAATTTATTATTGACTGTAAAATCGCCCGTTTGTGACTTTCGGTCAATTTCTGTTTGGAATTTGGAAAACCTTTCTTCTGCAAAGTTGTAGAGAATTGAATTTCCTATAAAAACTCGCGAGATTCGAATTTTCTGATAAAAGGACTGTTTATTATGAATTATTGAAGTTCTGAAGTTCCGAAATAATTGATTTTTGGAAGTTTTATTTATTAGAGTTAATAAAAACGTTTTTTGTATTTTGTTGGACATCATTAACATGTGTGGCTGGTGTTTTTGACCAAAGGTGGGCTAAGGAAAATTTGTATAATTATATTAATATTATATTCAATTTTCTGCTTTGGTATTCTAAGCATTTTCCTATAAATAGGGTGCTTAGGTTAGAATTAAAAATCACACCAGAAACACAAGTTTCTCTCTCTTTCTCTCTCTATATTAGTGAGCATATTCTTGTGAGTATTCTAATACTTTGAGTATTGCTATACGGTGCAAATTCAAGTCATAACCTATATCCGGTGTTTCAACTAGAAGTACTGTTTTTGCTGAGGTAAGGGATGTTATTTCTTCTTAAATGATATTATTTTCTTCAATATCATTATGCCGAAGTATTGATCTGAACTTTTTATCAAATTTGGAACTTTTCATGTCGGGGTTACTATTCATGAGTTACTATTCATGAGTTACTATTCACGAGTTACTATTCATCGAAAAATGAAAATTTATTCTTTTCGTCCAAATATCTATTCTGGATACTAGCTTTGATTGTATCCATGTTTTGATCATTCTTGAATTTTACTTCACTATGATTGTTTTTGAGGTATTTTTGGACATGGAATAGCTGAAATACGAATCCTTAATATTTACTCTTTTGTTTCACTGGATTCGTTTTCTCTAAAATATTTTTCATCATCCTCAGTCCTAAATGATGATGTTACTGAATATCTTTGGCCTGTAGTGCAAAGATTGATGATTTTATGATGAATATCTTTGGCCCGTAGTGCAAAGATGAACAGGTGTTGAGGTGAACATGACCAACTGATGAATATCTTTGGCCTGTAGTGCAAAGATGAATATTTGATTCCAGATATATATTGATTGATGTTACAGGGATAAAATATCAACGATGAACTTTTAAATTCATTTATAGAAGATAGTAGTTTGCATTCTCTACTTAACTCTTCTAATGAATTGATGTTTCCGCTGCAGTTGTTGATTTAAAACTTGTTGTCTATTGTATTCTATTAAATTTTTCCCTGTTGAAGACTAACGATAATTTGTTGTATATTATCTTAGTCATAATATTTTTTACTGGGCTAGTTGAGCTCACCCTTTTCCTTGTTGTTCCATTTTCTTCTCAGGAGGCGAGAATGTAGCGAGTACTAGTCGGGGTATGGAATGATGGTTCAAGACAGTTATTTTAGTAGTCCTCCCTATTTTGTAAAATAGTGTATCAATAAGTATAATGAGAACTTAATTGAGTATGAATACTGTCTAGATGACAATATTTGTATTTAAACTCACAGTATAAGTGTTGTCGTATTTTGCACGACAATTGTAATAATAAAGTTGTAGTTATTTTCTGTACCATGTATTTGGCGACTCAGAATGGGTTGGATGGATTGGACCTATTTTGGGGGCGTCACAAGTCCAATCCCAGCGAAGCTGAGCAACGTCTGCTTTATCAGCCCAATACGGCGATAACACCGGTGAGGGGCAACATCGTCATCTAACCAACACGATGCCACGACACGTCGTCTTAACGTCTCTACACAACAGTGTCCCACAAGACTAATCAATCCCGAGTGACCATTGTGCGGGGTAACAGATGAAAGTTAAAGCTTGAAGGCCGGAGGGCACCGTCCCATCTTCAATGACTTCGCACAAACTCTAATCCCATGCCATCGTACAACTCTCGACAACGACGGTCCGAAATAGGTCCTGTATACCTCAAACGGATGCCCAAATTGCGCTTCTAAAAGTTCGAGTGGACATTACAGTGCCTGAGTGCATGTACTTCGAGACGACCCGAGCTAAAAAACCCAGGCCAACACGGGTTGCCTCTGGTACACCTGCGGCCCAACCGCAGGTACAACTGTGGATCCACCCTCTATAAATAGAGGGCTTGGGGTGGCCATTTTGTAAGAGAAAACGACGAGGAAGCCCAGCCCAATTTGCTCTGTACTCGCCCCAGACTGAGTGCTTTCTCATTTTAAACACTTGTGAGCTCATATATAGCCTATTTTGTACCTACAAAAGCCAGTGTTTACCCACTTTAAAGATTTTGAAGTCTTCTTTGGCAGCCCATTGTAAGCCTTATTTCACACTTTAAAGTTTTTCTCTTCATCTTTGCACACACCCTTCTACACGTTGAGAGTCGTGTTGCACACTTTTGCCTGGACTTTGGTCCGTGGTTTATTTTTAGTTTGTATACACACACACACACACACACACACACACACACACATATATATATATATATATATATATATATATATATATATTTACATTTCGTCCCACCTGGAGTTTACTTCGTGGTGGTTGACCATTTTTACAGCTTTCTGTACATTTCGTCCCGCCTAGAGTTTCCTCCGTTGCGGTTGATAGCTTTTACAGCTTTATTTATATTTCTGATCCCCCATGGAGGTGCTTCGTGGTTGGTGATCATGTATGTATATATATATTTAAAGCTTTTATATATATACTTGCTTAATGCTTTTATATCAATTGGGGCATCATGTGAGCCGAGGAATCATGTGATCACAGATTCAGTCCCTTGAATCTAGATTCGGTTCCCGTGATGGACCTTTTCAGCTGTAAGCAGCTTGTAAATATATCTGTGATGTTTGAATTTCCTCATATGGTTTTCATACCCACGAGGAATTCAGCACCTTTTTGTACAGTATTTTCGTACGGATGCTTCGCATCTGTCAAATAAAATCAATACAGCCGAATACGGAATAAAATGGGAGTGTAAAATGTCTCAATTACTATTGAGCATCAGGGTTTGAAAAACCTCTTTTATAAAACATCACTGCCATATCTTGCTTAAAATTGAATTTTTACATAAAATTCAAACACTGTGTATATAGGTGCGAACGAGGCCTCGCACTACTTCCAAATAACAGCACATTGACCCACACACACACACATTCAGATAATAGTTTCTTGAAAAGAGGTGGTCACCATGCTAACACAGATGTCGGGGGGTGCCTAACACCTTCCATCCGCATAACCAAGTCCCCGGACCCTAATGAATCTCGGTTTCACCGACCCGTTTAGCAGTGTCACATCACTGAGTCAATGTGCAAACATTTTCTCGGTTGTGTTGGTACAACCAGTTAAAAAACCAACTGGCGACTCTTATAGTCCAATCGTCGACATTATAGATGTTGGACCTTTTTCACTTGTTTTTTCAAACAAATCTCACCTAAAATGAGAACACCAAAGAACAAGTAACGGAAAGGAAAAATTAAAAATCCCGACGTCGACAGGTGGCGAATCAGCTGGGGACTCCAGTAAGAGGACTTAAGCCGCTATTACAATTTTTTCAAAATTGTTATCTGCTTGTGTGTGGATGTTGCATTCACATTTTATGATGAATATGTACGAATGCATTTCCTTATTTAGTGCTTCGCACTATAAACTGCTTGTGATATTAGTGCTTCGCACCATATCTGCTTGTGATATTAGTGCTTCGCACATGTCATCATTTTCATACGGTAAGACGTGATGTATGTGAATGTATGTTGTGTGGTCCCTCCACCAGGAGGCTATCCCGTCGGTGTTTGATTACTGGACTCGTGAGAAGACTAATTCTCCGAGGGTCAGGAAAGGCACCACCCAAATTTGCTCCAGTTGATAGACCGGAATAACTTCTCGTCAAGTAGATTGCAATGATTTGGGAACCTTCATGCCAAAAAGCCGCGAGAGTAACCTAAGATAGGTCAGCCTCTGATAAACCCAAAACGGAGGAAAGTCTCGTCATGTTCTCATTTCAATTACTTGTAATTATCTTCCATATCTATCTCCATGTAATGACAAATATGAAGAAATGTGTACACATACATGCTACAAATCGCTGACATCCGTTTTGCAGGATAAAATTCCTAAACTGGACACATCGTATAGCATGTTATTATCCACCTTAAAGACTAAACTATGCAAGTCTTTTGTAGGGAATCAATCGGACCTACCACCCGTTCAAAATCCAAAAAGGCAACAGGCCTACAGTCAACCATGTCGTCATCCGACCAGACTGAACTTAATCCAGTTTCTCGCAAAGAATTCGACAGATTAAGCAAACAGATTACAGATTTGGATGTTCTACTAAAAGAATAACACCAGTCTACGCAGGGTCAGAAAATACCCGTACATGCTGAATCCTCCACATAAGGAGGAACCCAGGTCATTACAATACATGAACTGTAGTTGGATCCGACCAACAAAACTCATGATGCTGCCCATCCCACTGGAGACCCAGACACTGGTGACATCAAAAAGAAAGTCCTCCAAATGGAAGAGACCCTTCGCACTATCAAAGGAATTGGAACACACGGGAGTGTTTCATATGCTGATTTGTGTATTTTCCCTGGTATTCATTATCCAGAAAAATTTAAGACTCCTGACTTTGAAAAATATGACGGGTTAGGAGATCCTTACACATATCTAAAGGTGTTTATTGGAGAACTGGGATCTTATGCAGAGGATGAAAAACTCAGAATGCAACTGTTCCAAAAAAGTCTAACTGGAGAAGCCCGTTCGTGGTACACAAGATTAGACAATTCAAAGATCCATAGTTCGGAAGAGCTAGCACACACTTTCCTCAGCCAATTCAACTTTCAATCTCAAATGGCTCCTGATTGGTATCAAATTACCAAGATCAAGAAACAATCTAATGAGTCTTTCAGAGAGTATGCTCAGAGGTGGAGACGCCTGGCTGCCCAAGTTAGTCCTTCCATGACAGAATCAGAGATGGTCATGACTTTTATAGACATACAAGAAGCACCTTTCTATGAAAGAGTTTTAGCCGGCATCGGTAAACCATTTTCTAAAATGGTCAAACATGGGGAGATGGCTAAAATGGGATTGAAATCCGAAAAGATTCAAGACCTAGCTGCACTCAAAGCTATTGCTGATCACATCCAATCTGGAAATTATGGGAACAACCCCCGGAGGGTCCATAAAAAGAAAGAAGATGATGTTTTCCTGATACTACAGGGCCAAAAAGTCAGTCAAAACATGCCTATCTAGAGGAGAAATTACACTCCCTTTCAAGCACAATCTTCAAACCTTCCAGTACCCAAAGGTGGAGAAGTCAAACGACATCGAGTATTCACACCCTTAGGGGACACCCTCGAGAACATTCTCAATCTTCTAACAAGACAGAAGAAAATCACGCATCTTCTTCCACCAGCCAGCCCTAATGGACGGGGTTTTAATGCTGCACGGAAATGTGCTTATCATGTCGGGGTACCTGGACATAATACTCATGATTGTTGGGCCTTGAAACATAAAATCCAAGACTTGATAGACAACGGTGAAATCGTGGTCACCAAACCTGATCAGCCTCACGTTTAAGACAACCCTCTTCCTCAACACAAGGAAGAAGAGGTCAACATGATCAATTAGAGCAGCGGACAGAGTTCCAATTTCAGCTATGAATCCTCCCAGACCCCCGAAGATAGTGATGACAGATGGGATTATTATAAGTTCCAATTCACAATGGAACGAAAGATGAAAGCTCTCTGTAAACAAATTGAGCAATTGGCGGAACTGATGACTTATCAGCATCAAGTGACTCGTCAGCTAATCAGCCAGGAGCATGCCAGTCTCCTACCTATTGTCATGAATATTCCCTCTTCACTTTCAAAAAATGAAATGCTGGAAGACAAAGTGACGAAGAGAGCAAATGCTAAGGCCCGTCGGGATTTTTCCAACAAAAGGGAATTCACATATTTGGGCCAACCTATGGAGGAAATCCTTCATATGTTAATCAATGAAGGAAGGATTAGTTCCATTCTACCTCCAATCAACCCCTATTCAGGACGATAGAACTCTGAGGGAGTATGTCAATATCATTCTCAATCTCGCGGTCACAGTACAGAAGAATGATGGGCACTCCGCCACCTTATTCAAAATATAATCGACAGTGGCGTACTGCGTCCGGTAGATAACGACACTATATTACAGGCAAGTGAGGATTCGTGTCCTACTAAGTGGAAGAGTGTAGTAGCAGTCACATCCGCTGAAAATGATGGGGTTAACAAATCACTTGTCATGTCAGTCATTCAACTCAAGGGAATCAACAATCCTTTGAAAGTGGCCGCTTCCGAGCCAATCAACTTGCCATGCAGAGCACAATATCCTATTGTTAACTTGCGCGCAGTTCCGTGGAATTATGGAGAAGGTGAAGGATCCACCTCGTATATAACTGCTGTAGTGTCGAAGGAAAATCCACTGTATCTTCCCCAACGGGTAATGAAGCATGTCATCAAGTCTAAGGGGAAAGTACCCATTGAGAAGATTGAAAATTTTCTCCGCACTATGGCTCATAACGAAGCCAAGGTGGTTTTAAGCTTGAAAGAAGCTTCACAACAGATATCAATCTTGGACTTGGTCTTGACTTCCGAGAATCACTGGAAGGTCTTGTTAAAGGTGTTAGAAGAAGCCTATCTACCGACATCAGTTGACACGAAAAAGTTTCAACATCTGGTTGATCACATTTTTAACAACAATGTGATATCCTTCACTGATGATGACATACCGCCCGAAGGGACCGGTCATTGCGAACCGTTGCACATTGCAGTCTTATCCTCCGGATATATGGTGGTGGGAGTTTTAATAGATGGAGGTTTCTCTCTGAATATCTGCCCATACACTACCTTGGTGAAGATGAATATCAATCCCAATCGAATTCGGAGTAGCCATACCATCATCAAAGCTTTTGATGGAGCCCGTCGTAACTCGGTCGTAGTAGTTGAGCTGCCAATTGAGATTGGTCCTCATACATTTTGTGTATCCTTCCATGTGCTCAAGATAGATTCGGGATACAACCTGCTTTTGGGGCGACCATGGATTCACATGGCAGAGGCAGTCCCCTCCACTCTTCACCAACAGTTGAAATACATCATCAATAATAGCCTGGTCACAGTCAACGCTGAACCGGAGATTCCTCAGCATGGGGACGTGCCACTCATCAATGCCAATAAGGATATTGAGCCAATTAGTTTTCATGCTTTTAAAATAAGCAATACCCAATACCATGCTATTGGAACGCCACTGCCTGAACCCCAGATTTCTGTCGAGGTAATGTCAGCCACACAAGAAATGATGTCGTTGGGTCATAAATTGGGACAAGGGTTGGGTAAAGATTGCCAGGGTATCAAGTACCTTATTCGCTTAACCAAGCAAATTGGGATAGCTGGACTAGGCTATTCTGCCAGCTCTAGTCACAGGAATCCTCATAAGAATCAGTAGATTCCTTCAGCTTCGACCATGCGGCGTTTAGCTTCGCCTTCAAGCTCCGAGTCCGCACAACCTCCCGTAAAGGTGCCAGTCAATATAATGGCAATGTTATTTCCCAAGTCGGTACCGGTGAAGGAGAAACAAATCTTTGTTCCAAATCCCGCAGTGGAGGAAGAGGAATGAAGAATCAAGCAAGACGTCATGCGGATGATGTCCGGCATACGCATCATCGTTCATGATGAGCATACCAACAGATACACCCCAGACGATGATTGCCCAGACATAATGGCTATCATTCGGGACAGGGAAGATGATGATAATCCCTCTATCACTGCGGTTCACCCGAAATTTGCTCTTACCAATTGGAACAGCATTCCTTGCATTGGTTGTCAAGGGTAAAGCGGGCGGAAACTCTTTTTGCCCTGTAGATATAATAACTGCTTACTTTTATGTACAGTATTAGCGGTTTATTTTGCCAGTATATGCTAACACTGTGTATGATCAACACATTTTATATATACTAAGTGAAAGCATATTTTGTTTCAAGACTCTGAATTTAGATGTGCCTGTGATTGCTGATACGGTGCCTCTTCTCCACAAGGATTGTACCTTTGATGTAGAGATGAATTCAGCCTCGGTGGGTATACCGGATGACATTGAGGTGCCTCTAGAAATTCAAGAATGGGTCAAAGACAAACCCAAACCCAAACCCAATCTTGATCAAACAACTCCTTTCAATCTCGGAACCTTAGAAAACCCTGAGTTAATCCAGATTGGTTCAGACCTTACCCCAAACCGATGAAATGACAGAGGATGTGTTTGCATGATCTCATGAGGATATGGTGGGTTTGTCCACTAACATTGTCCTTCATTGCATTCCCATTAAAGAGGGATTTAAGCCAGTCAAGCAAAAGCTCCGGCGATTGAAACCTGAATGGAGTTTAAAGGTGAAAGAAAAAATTGTGAAACAATTTCAAGCTAGCATCATAATGGTGTCTACATATCCTGAGTGGATATCCAACATCGTGCCCATACCTAAACCTGGAGGGAAGGTGTGAGTTTTCGTGAATTACCGGGACTTGAACAAAGCTTGCTTAAAAGATAGCTTTCCCGTGCCATTTATCCACATTCTCATTGACAATACTGCGCAATACGACATGTACTCCTTTGCAGATTACTTTGCGGGGTATCATCAGATCATGGTTGCCATGGAACATCGTGAAAAAACTACTTTTATCACTCCTTGGGGAACTTTTTGTTATAGACGGTTGTCATTCGGCCTCATCAATGCTGGAGCTACCTATCAACGAGCTATGATGGCTCTTTTCCACAACTTAATGCATAAAGAGATTGAGATCTACGTGGATGACATTATTGTCAAATCCCGGAAGGAGGATGACCATATAGACCATCTCAGGAAATTGTTCAACAGGTTGCGTAAGTACAACTTGAAGTTGAATCCAACTAAGTGCGCGTTAAATTAGGCAAGTTGATAGGATTTCTAGTCAGCCACAAAGGGATAGAGCTGGATCCTGCCAAAATCCAAGCCTTCATGGAATTGCCCATTCCTCAGACAGAAAAGGAAATACGGGAATTTTTGGGAAGGATCAACTTTATTAGTAGATTTATCTCCCAACTCACAGCAAACTGTGAGCCAATCTTCAAGCTGTTAAGGAAGAACTCCTCCATGAAATGGAATGAGGAGTGCCAGAATGCCTTCCTTACAATCAAGAAACAGCTAATCAAAGCTTCCATCTTGGTACCACCCAGGGATGATGTTCCCCTGTTTATGTATCTGTCCGTAAGTGACAATGCCATGGGCTGCATACTGGGACAGAAGGACGATAGAGGCCTAGAACGAGCTATCTATTACCTCAGCAAAAGATTCAGCAGCAGTGAACACAAGTACACTTTGATCGAAAAGATGTGTTGTGCTTTATCATGGGCTGTCATGTGGTTACAACATTACCTCCATGGGCACACAACCCATCTCATATCCCGCGTGGATCCTCTCAAGTACGTGTTCAGTAAACCCATACTGAATTGTCGGCTGTCCAGATGGCAGTTGATCCTACAACAATTTGACATCGTATATGTGACTCAAAAGTCCATCAAAGGTCAAAGAATTGCGGATCAACTGGGCGCCGCACCATCAGGGGATTTCAAACCCTTGGAGACATATTTCCCTGATGAAGGAGTAATGACAATTCAGCAACACCATCAGTACGATACACGCCAAACGTGGAAGATGTATTTCAATGGAGCTGTTAATATGGAAGGTTTTGGAGCTGAAGCAGTTCTAGTATCTGATACGGGGGAGCAGTATCCCGTCGCTGACAAATTATAGTTTGTTAGCACAACAATACGGTTGAGTATGAAGGCTGTCTTATAGGGCTAAAACTTGCCCATTCAATGGGCATCAGGCGGTTAACTGTCCTTGGAGATTCGGAGTTGGTAATCAGACAATCCACCAGAATCTATCAAACCAAGGAACTACATTTGTTGCTTTACCATCGGCAGGTTTTAAAGATGGCTTTGGGGTTCGAAGAAATATCCTTTCTACACATTCCTCGTAATAAGAATGATTTCGCGGACGCGTTAGCAACTTTGGCCTCCTTGATTCGCATATCAGACAAGGAACACTTGCCAAGAGTCATAATTTCCCTGCACAAGGCCCCAGCCTATGGGAATTACGTTGGAGAAGTATCGGATGAGCTACCTCCCATCCAACATCCTTGGTATCAGCATATCAAGGAATATTTCACCAAGTGGGTAGACGCAACCTCCTTCCCCAGGGTTACTAGAGAAGTCATCATTGCTTTCATCAAAAACAATGTCATTTGTCGATATGGACAACCAGAGGTGATTGTGTCTGACAATTCCAAGAACCTCAAAAACAAAATGATGGAGGAATTATGCAGTAAATTCCACATCAAACATCTCAACTCAGTCATCTAACATCCGAAGATGAATGGTGCTTTTGAAGCGGCTAACAAGAACATCAAGAAGATTATGCAAAAGATGTCCACCAATCACAAAAATTGGCCTGACCAATTGCCTCTTACTCTGTTAGCCTACAGAACCTCAATGCGCACTTTCACTGGGGCAACCCCCTACGCATTGACCTATGGGATGGAAGCAGTGCTCCCCATAGAAGTTGAGATGGAATCCCTCAGAGTATTGATAGACGCTCAGTTGGATGAAGACCAATGGGTACAAGATAGGTATCACTAACTATCTCTAATAGACGAAAGGCGAACCGCGGCTATCTTCCATGGTCAGTTATATCAGTAAAGGATCGCCCGATCCTACAACAACAAAGTCCGGCTACGGCAATTCAGACAACATGACTTGGTTTTGAAGAAAATCCTGGACAACCAAGATCAGGCTAAGGGAAAATTCACTCCTAACTGGGAAGGCCCGTTTATTGTCAAGGAAGTAGTGACAAGAGGCGCTCTCAGGTTGCAAGAAATGGACGGCGATGAATTTCTGCAACTCATCAACTCAGACGCTGTGAAACGATACTATGTCTAAAGTTACCATCAAGAAAACATCCTGGTGGTAGACCATTAGGTCACCAGTCATTCCGGTTCTTTAAACATTTACCACAAATAACTTTTCTACACTTTGCCCCTCAGGGAAACATACCTTTCAAGCCAGCAGCCTGGCTTTCTCCTTTGCGCTCCTACAACATAGGTCATCCCACCGTGGATTGAACCTCTTGCATTTGTAGTTTGGCTACCCATACCTGGGATCAAACTTTTTACCTGCAGTTTATCCTCAACCTAGGATTAAACTTTTTCTTCCCTACATTCTAACCTGCACATGAGATTACGCTTTTCATCTCGCCTTGAGGGGCGAAATACGTCGACCTGATATCCTCTTCAATAGGAGTACGTAGGCAACCATTTCATATGGCTCGGTCGCAATAAAACAAAAATAACAAAAACATTTCCACCCTTTTCCTTACAAAAACAAAAAAAACAAAAAAAAACAAAAACAAAAACATTCCTACACCATTCCTGCCACATATAACGTTGAACCTCTTACACCAGGTTCGAACTACGCAGACCTGATCTCCTCTTCAATAGGAGTACGTAGGCAGCCATTCATGGTGCGGTCTCACCCCCTACTAAAACACAAACCCTTGTCAGTTGGTACTGGAATCATCCTTCAATCGACTACATTTCATTCGGCTTCAGACCAACGGGATGGAATTACCTGAACTCCTCCCAACTAGGAGATTCGACGACCATCTAAGCTGTGGTCATACCTTGAAGAGCAACACCAATCCATAAGAGATGGAATTAACTAGGCTTCTCCTGAATAGAAGTGCTGGCGACCATCTGTGGTGCGGTCAATCTCAGAGAGGAAAGCCACACTCCTTTCCTCATTTCCATACAGAAATCAGTCCCAAGACACCGAGAGATGGTAGGGATACATACAGATCGATGATCCATTTTGAACTATCTAGAGACAACTCAATGTCCATCCACTGAGAAGGAATTCAGAATACATCAAGATCACAAGCCCTGAAGTAGCAGGCAAAATATCAAGCAAGTAGCAAAGCATATCTAAAAGGGAAGTGACCAAAAATATATTTCCTTGCCATATATATAATGTTGTTTGATATACACAATGTAAACTGTACGTGACAAAATGGCTAAGCTAGTCTATGCAGGAAAATACAAGATCATCTACAAGTCAGGATATATGCGAGCTAACAAGCCCAACATGGCGTCCCTCTCAAAAGATGAAGGCAAAGTTGTGGTCTCCTGTATGAGAATATCCACACGACCTAACAAATTTGTTGCCATCTGCATGGTGACCATATGATCATCAATGTATGCGCTCATCTCTGCGATCATGCCAGTGGTAAGGGACCTCACTGCAGTACTATCTGTGACGGCTACATCCCGGGCAGATGTGGCGATATCCCGCTCAACTATCACTCCATCTCTGGCTGATATAGCCTCATCCCGCTTAATGACGACGGCATCTCTACAAGCCAATGCCTCGTCTCTCTCCAATAGAGTGGTCTCCCTCCCATCAAGAGCAGTCGACATCATAGATCGAATCTGATCTCTCTCAAAGGTCATCAGATAAAGACTCTGCTCTAAGTACTGTGCCGAGTGCTGAATCACAACAGTACTGGTACTAGGAAAATTCGGAAGGAATGCTGGCAACCCAGCAGTGGGCTCCTCCTCGATGTAGGTATCAGTGTCCTCCATGGGCTCTACATCATCTAACTCACGCTCCGGTACTGCAAATACTGCTGTAACCGATAAAATCTCTGTCTCCATCCACGCAGAATACTCTGCGGAATAACCAGGATGACTGACAGAAAAAGACGCTATCTCGCGCCGATCCCAGCAGGCGTATACCCGAGATCGGTCCTCTGCTAAAAGGTACCGAGAAGCTGAATGCTGACCTGTCGCCCCCTCAAAAGGATGAAAATCCTGGAACTGGTCGAACTGCGAAATCACGGCCAATGGGTGATAAGTTGTCACTCCCCTCAAACCAGCCAGAGGAAGATAGTCCATGCCCGGAGCGTGAGTAATGAAGCTGTATGGTGAGCTAAGCCCCGAACACGGCAATATGCTGAATGGATCTCTGATATCTGCCAAGAATGTGGACCAGGACGGAGCATCTGTACACTCTGATGGCTGAAAAGAGTATGATATAGCTACATCATGGGTGAAGCAGTACCCATGTCGTCTAAGATTGTCAATCGGTCTCAAGTGTGACATGAACCACACATATAGCATGACTGAACTCCCAGTGAACACTCCTGTCGGATAAGTGCAGCAGTAAGATGCCGACCGCAGGGTCTCTGCTACAATCATAGGTACAATGGTACGACCCTCCCTGAGAGCTCTCACGGCCATAACAACGCCTATATCTATCTCATCCATATACCGCGGCATATACACATATGACAATACACATAGCATCAGTACGTCAACTCTGGCCAAACGCCAATGATCCTCCGATGCGGTGAAATCCCCAGAATGTCGTGAATAGCTATCCTCCGCGCCAAATCTGTCGTACAGAAAATGTTGGGATATCACGTGGCCAGATGTCAACTCATCATGTACCACTCTGCGCCTCAATCCTGTGAGAGTCATGAATCGTCTACTCATGTCTCCCAAAGCCAGATGCACGTAAGGTCTGTCAAAAGGCAGCATCGTCAAACGTGCATAATCCTCCAAAGTAGGAGTCAACTCATGGGTGCCAAATCGGAATACCTGCCTATTCGGCAGCCAATGCTCTATCATCTCATCCACAAATCCTGCGGGAACCTAAAAAGTCAAAAAGGTCATGGTATGCTGTAATAAATGATATACAGTCACCCTATCTAGTGGTGACATGCTATCATACCACGATCTCATACCCGATGCCACCACTGACGGTGGGGTATGATCTATACGGCTAATTGTCGAAGAAGACATCTGTGCGGGTCGTGTCATAAGACCATCCAAGGGTCAATGCCAAATATCTCTGAACATACATACATATGCATAACATGATACATGCATAACAGATAATAGATGGCAATATGATATAGGGAATTAAAAAAGCAGTGCATACATTCCTAAGTATATCATCATCTAATACATCATCTCTGTATAGCTACAAATACAGGAAAATGGGGCACAGCCACCCAATATCTAATAGAGGCCTATCAAAAGATATAATGAGAATACACATCAGAAGAAGACAATGGTGTCGATATCCACATCATCAATCCTGTCCACCTGATGTAACTCCTCCTGAGTCACTGGATCTCTATCAACAGGGATGTCAGGCCTATAAAGAGGAGGATCTGCACCGATAAAACTAAATGGGTCACCTGAGGGGCCAGTGCCTGAGCTGGAAGGATCAAATGAAGCCGCCTCTACCAGATCTCTGCCCAAATGCCGGATAAATATGTGTTCCTGGTTCAACTGCCGGGTCAAACTATTAATCTGGGTCATATGAGTCGGATCTCGGACACAAGCTATCCAATTCATCATCATCAAGGATCTTGGAACCATATCCCCCATAAACTGTGTGGCGCGAGACTGAGCTCCAATAGTGTGAGGGGACCACCACCGATGGAACGTCTCCTGAGTACATTGACCCTTTGACAATGCAAAACTGTCAACCCCCAACAATGGGATATCAATGACGAGTGACTGCGACACAGGCCAATAACGCCTAGTAGGAGGCAAGATCGGTATACAGATCTCCCCTGTAGTGCTCTTGATAGCACGCTCTCCTAAATAAAGCTCCCAGCCTCCATCCGTGAAGAGAGGAACTCTCCTGGTGGAAATCACATACTCGACTCCAGTCGGGTATCCATCCTCAAAACCCACGGTCAGGTGTTCCCCGGAATAGGGAAGCCATGTGATGGTATCGGCCGCCAGCAACTCCAGCTGCATACGGCAATGAGTGAATCCCTCAGCTACAGGGACCTCTGGCAGAATCGAATGATGCCATCGTCGTCCTCATGGATAGGTGTCTAAACCTAACACACTCACAGGACACAAGCATGGAAGCCTCTCATAGGCCCAAAACTGCCAACACAAAGGCAAACATCTGCTGTCAGTTAACACTCTTAACCTATACATGGTAAATGACAAGAGAAATACTCACCAGCAGAAATGGGTAAAATCCTAGCCAAGCCTCGGTCAAACCCTGTGAGGGCATACGCATGCCCCGGAGGAAATAGGCAAAGGTGTAGGAACCCCAATCATACTCTCCAATATGGTCCACATCACGTGTAGCGCTGATCAAAGCGAAAGATACCGTGGAAGAGTTGTCTGCTATGAAGTAGCCTCGAATGATCATCAGGAACAATCACCGCAGAACGCGATCCCTGATTCTGACATCATCAGACATAGGCTCACTCAATAGCCCGCTCATAGCATCGACGCTCAACGGACCTGAACGGACAGTCCTGCCTTTGAGTGCCGCCGCCGGAACTCGTAATAAGGATCTAACGGTAGTATGGGTAATATTTGCCATGCAAGGCACTGGCTCCCCTCCAAACTTCATACCTGTGATAAATCGCCAATCCATAGGAGTCATCATCACCTCACAATCCAGCAGATGGAGTGATTGAGTCTGATGAAACCATCGCTCAGACAATGCCCTGAGATAACCCCAAGGACAATGACGGAAAAGGATGGAGAAAAATGCCCCAAATCCCCACTCATGCACTACCGCTCTATAGTCAGGATGAAGCTCCTGGAACATGGAGTGAATACTGAACCTGTTCCCTCGAGGTTGTGTAAAACCAGGAATCTGCATGAAATGCAGATCAACATCAAAACCCTTTAATCCTCATTAATATGAAAAAAGGAAGATCAAAGTCTAACGCCATACCTCGTTAGCATGCAAATACATCGATGGATGTCTGCCCAAATCACCCAACAACTCTGGATTCACCACCTGAATGCTCGGAAGCTCCCTGCGAGGGACATGTGCAGCAGGAGCGGGATCCTCTATCGAAATATTAGCCTCCTCGTCCTCAACGTCTGGAACATCTACCTGGATAGGACGTATTACGGCCTCCACCAACTGATGAGGTTGTCTGACAGAACAGGGACGAGGCACTTCAGAAGCCCTCTGTCGTACACCAGAAGTAGTCCTATAGGAACTGCTCGGCTGATCCGAATCTATAGTATCTAGACAACAAGTCTCTAAATCACCTCAGAAAGGGTGTGGTATTTCCGTACTTGGAGTTTTCTAGAATGCATGTTATGACTATATGCATGCATGCATTTACTTTAACATATGATAGAGTTAAAATGCATGACTACCCAATGCCTACATTTGGAAAAATTTTGCCATAGTCCCCTTTGAAAATAGGATTATCCTCATGCATCCAAGCATGTCTAGGTGGCCATTCAGTAGCACACCTGCCCAAAAGTCATATACATAATATATACATTAAAAATTAAAATTATCATGCATAAAGCCAACCTCATCACTAGGAGTACTTTGCCTTGCTACCTTATGCTCATTGGACCTCAAATAGGACAAAAATAGCATAAAAAGGTGCCAATTTGACTGTCTCAAAAGTCAAATTTTTTCACATCATTATGTTCAGCATAGTTTAATACTAACATTTACTATGTTGATTATTTTTTATCTAGTCATTTATGCATGCATAATCACTACTAGGTGTTTAGATGCATTTCATCCGATAACGCAAAATCCAACGGACATAAATGAGAGAAAATACAGTCATATGTTACCAGGATAGTGCAGAACACTTGTACGGTGACACAATTTGCAGAAAATAGCAGGAACTCAGTAGATCTGAAAGAGGCTCACGTATTTTCCTTCGCGCAACAAGTTGAAAGTTACTTGTGAGACCAACCAGCTGGAATTTATCATCCACGGTTGGCCGCAGGCCCATCTACGGCTACAGTAGATGCACCTGCGGCATCTCCATGTGGGTCCCATCCCTCCGGCTCGGTCCAATTTGAGTTGCAAAGGAGTTCTTACAAGTTGAAAATGCCAAAACAGAGATAAAAATGCTACGCGATTGAGCAGAATAGCCTAAAACCCTGGTTTTTCTGGATCCAACTGTGGCTTTCTTTTCATCCATTGGTATTTGCCCGAACACAGGGTTTACTATATCGATGATTTAAGTCTTTGCATACCATATTAGGCAATACCGTACAGAGGTCCGATGCCGTCAGCGTAAGGTTGTCACCCCAATCTTTTCACAAAAGAGATCCCCGGCGGGGGTTACGACGTATGCTCATCCGTTGACACACAAATCAATGAAGGTCAAGTAGCCTTGACATTATTACGGCTGATAGCGATTTAAACCTATCAGAGCTCTGAAGCCATTCGAGGTTTTCACACCCGACCGCTCGTATTCCCCAGCGGATCCCCGACGGGGGTCACAATGCAATATTTCAGTGATCTACACGACAGTGAAGGTCAAGCAACCTTGACAATATATCCCACAAGATTTTTTAGCCATTGATTCACATGTCGATGAAATACACAAATCAACGAAGGTCGGGCATCCCTGACAGCATTTGCTATTGGTAGTAAATCCAACAGATTCGTGACATGTCCTGACGATACAAACCAAGAGATTGTCATCAAAGAGGATTGATGATGAAATATGTTATACACATCCTCAAGCAGATCAAGCTTCATCCCCATAGATCTCTCACACATAAGAGGTACATCTTCGGGATCAAGTCATAATCAAAGACACAGGACTTTGGTGATAACTCCAACATCAACATCCTAACAGATTCGGATTACACATCAAATCTGGTCATCATTGCCAATCCCCAGTTGAAGCAACAGGGAGCCAACAATCATCCCTAGCCTGTTGGGCTACATCACCGTACACATGCATTATACATTTGCATCATGTTGCTATCTATAGTACCATGTTCGTCTTGTTACATTTCAAGTGTCTAGGATTCTTTATCCTACCCATGCATCGCCATGCATGAGTAGGATAAAGAGGGGCATCTGTAGACACTCGAAATTTTTTGTACACCTGTCACTAACATTACAGGAGAACAGATTTGTCTTTTAAGAGGGAACCCTGAAAGACGATCCATATCCATGCCGGATACTACCGGAAGTTCAACATTAACCCCGGATCGCAATCTGGGAGTAACAATTCCAATCTCAGAGATAACCCCGAGGCATCCAGATCAATACTGGAACATACACCGGAGAAGACCGATTAATCTCAGAGATAACCCCGAGGTATCCAGTCTCAGTCCCAACCATGGGAATAGCCACCAACCTTGGTGATAACCCCAAGGAATGTAATTTCGACAATAACCCCGAAAATGCTTGTTACAAATGCAACCAGCTTCAATCTCGGCGCTCACAACGAGATACAATGTACCAGCCCGATGATAACATCAGGAATACAGACACACCTCAAAGATGACAATGAGGACCTTCAACCAATTGCAACAGTCCAATCCCAGCGAAGCTGAGCAACGTCTGCTTTATCAGCCTAATCCAACGATAACACCGGAGAGGGGCAACATCTTCATCTGAGCAACACGATGCCACGCCACGTCATCTCAACATCTCTACACAACAGTGTCCCACAAGACTAATCAATCCTGAGTGACCATTGTGCGGGGTAACGGATGAAAGTTGAAGCTTGAAGACCGGAGGGCACCGTCCCATCTTCAATGACTTCGCACAAACTCTAATCCTATGCCATCGTACAACTCTCGACAACGTCTGTCTGAAATAGGTCCTGTATACCTTAAACGGATGCCCAGATTGCACTTCTGAAAGTCCGAGTGGACATTACAGTGCCTAAGTGCACGTACTTCAATACGACCTGAGTCAAAAAACTCGGACCAACCCGGGTTGCCTCTGGTACACCTGCGGCTCCACCCTCTATAAATAGAGGGCTTGGGGTGACCATTTTGTAAGAGAAAACGGCGAGGAAGCCCTGCCCAATTTGCTATGTACTCACCCCAGACTGAGTGCTTTCTAATTTAAAACACTTATGAGCTCATATATATCCTCTTTTGTACCTACAAAAGCCAATGTTTACCCACTTTAAAGATATTGAAGTCTTCTTTGGCAGCCCACTGTATGCCTTCTTTCACACTTTAAAATTTTTCTCTTCATCTTTGCACACACCCTTCTACACGTTGAGAGTCGTGTTGCATACTTTTGCCTGGACTTCGGTCCGTGGGTTATTTTTAGTTTGTATATACATATATATATATATATATATATACATATATATATATATATATATATATATTTATATATATGAATTAACATTATCGAGTTATGCCTCGATTGAGCCTGGACTTCGGTCTGGAGCGTTTAATTGCTTATATATATATATATATATACATTTATATTTATGAACAGCATGTCGAACTCTGTTCGATGAGCTTAGACTTATGTCTGGTGTGTTTAATGGCTTTCTTATATATAATTATATATATGAACTGCTATCGAACTCTGTTCGTTGAGCCTGGATTTCACATCCGGTGCGTTTACTGCTTTAATATATATATACTTATATATATTAACTGTTGTTGGACTTTGTCCGATGAGCCTGGATTTTATATCCGGTGCATTTAAATGCTTTTATATATATATATATATATATATATATATATATATATATATATATATATATATATATATATATATATATTTCATCCCACGGAGTTTACTTCGTGGTGGTTGACCGTTTTTACAGCTTTCTGTACATTTCGTCCCGCCTGGAGTTTCCTCCGTGGCGGTTGATAGCTTTAACAGCTTTATTTATATTTCTAATCCCCCATGAAGGTGCTTCGTGGTTGGTGATCATGTATGTATATATATATTTACAGCTTTTATATATATACCTGCTTAATGCTTTTATATCAATTGCGGCATCATGTGAGCCTAGGAATCATGTGATCACAGATTCAGTCACCTGAATCTAGGTTCGGTTCCCGTGATGGACCTTTTCAGCTGTAAGCAGCTTGTAAATATATCTGTGATGTTTGAATTTCCTCAGATGGTTTTCATACCCACGAGGAATTCAGCACCTTTTTGTACAGTATTTTCGTACGGATGCTTTGCATCTGTCAAATAAAATCAATACAGCCGAATACAGAATAAAATGAGAGTGTAAAAGGTCTAAATTACTATTGAGCATCAGGGTTTGAAAAACCTCTTTTATAAAACACCACTGCCATATCTTGCTTAAAATTGAATTTTTACATAAAATTCAAACCCTGTGTATATAGGTGCGAACGAGGCCTCACACTACTTCCAAATAATAGCACATTGACCCACAAACACACACATTCAGATAACAGTTTCTTGAAAAGAGGCAGTCACCATGGTAACACGGATGTCGGGGGGTGCCTAACACCTTCCCTCCGCATAACCAAGTCCCCGTACCCAAATGAATCTCGGTTTCACCGACCCATTTAGCAGTGTCACATCACTGGGTCAATGTGCAATCCTTTTCTCTGGTGTATTGGTACAACTAGTTAAAAACCAACTGGCCACTCTTATAGTCCAATAGTAGACATTATACATGTCGGACATTTTTCACTTATTTTTTCAAACAAATCTCACCTAAAATGAGAACACCAAAGAACAAGTAACGGAAAGGGACAATTAAAAATCCCAACATCGACAGTGCTGATCAAATGATACGAAGGTGCATCCCATATAGTGAGGTTGAGGGGATTTTTCAAGATTATCATTCTTCGGTGTATGGAGGTCACTATGGTGGAGAACGAACAGCGGCTAAAGCACTACAAGCGGGATTTTACTGGCTGACAATTTTTAAGGATGCATACAGTTTCATCCAGAGATGTGATAGATGTCAGGGACTGGGAAACATCTCGAAAAGAAATGAAATGTCGTTGAATACGATCCTCGAAGTAGAAATTTTTTATGTGTGGGGGATTGATTTCACTGGCCCGTTTGTTTCTTCATCCAGAAATCTCTATATCTTGCTCGCAGTGGATTATGTGTCGAAATGGGTAGAAGTGGCAGCTCTTCCGATAAATGATGCCAAGGTAGTCCTCAGGTTTTTACACAAAAATTTCTTTACTAGGTTTGGGACTTCAAGGGCCATCATTAGTGATGAAGGCAGACATTTCTGCAACAAGTAGTTTACAGCTTTTGTAAGACCCCAACTTTTATAAATAAAGATGAATTTTCTATAAATATCATTTTTGAATATTATGGAGTTAATTTGATATAATGTTATAGTTGTGGGTAATATTTATAAATTTTGCAAAGTATGCAAGTTGTTATAAAATATTCGTTTGGTCGGAGAATATTCTTTTTGTCGGGGAATATTCGTACGACGGCACAATCATTAGTGGACCCCACAACGGAATTATTGTCGAATTGAGAAAACGACAGAATTATCTTTCTATAAAAATAACGGCTGAGGTGTTACCGTTAAAACCGTTAAAACTGTTGAACTACTCGGTAGTAAAAGTACAGTAATACGCGTGGTTGCATAGTAGCACACGGTATTGATTATTGATGCTTACGTGAGAAGTCACTCAGCTATACTCAATTATTGCTACAGTAATTGCTGCATCATATCTCTTAAATTATTGTCATAGTATCATCTGTATAATATGTTATATTATTGAGACGTTGTGGTAAGTTTGGTTATTTTATGGGGGGCCATATGTCATCATCTAAGAGTCTCTTCGTCAATAGTAATTACCGTCGTCAATAGTAATTACCGTCGTCAATAGTAATTACCGTCGTCAATAGTAATTACCGTCGTCAATAGTATTTACCTTGGTCAATAGTAGTTACCTTCGTCAATAGTATTTACCTTGGTCAATAGTATTTACCTTGGTCAATAGTAATTACCTTCGTCAATAGTATTTACCTTGGTCAATAGTAATTACTTTCGTCAATAGTAGTTGTCCCTTCAATATTACCAAGAGTCATTTGACCCTTCGTTAAGACCAAGAGTCATTTGACCCTTCGTTAAGACCAAGAGCCACCCTCAGTTTTTCTATAAATAGAGGCCTAGGGCTTCATTATTTTTCACGAATTCATTCAAGCTATAGAGAGAGAAAGTATAGAGAGAATAAGAGAGAGAGAATAAAAGTATTCTGCTACATCACTTTTCCAATATCCAGTTCTTTTAAGGTAGGGAATATTATTTCTTTTATATTCATGAAGAGAACTTCTATTATTCCATTTGTTATTATTCTGTTGGAATAACCAGTATACGCGGTCTACCCTATACTTGGTGACATTCTTCTATTATTCTGTTGGAACATCCTGTCTGTGTGTTTTACACCGGACCTGGTTCCGTTTATTATTCTGTTGGAACATCCTGTCTGTGTGTTTTACACCGGACCTGGTTCCGTTTTATTATTATTCTGTTGGAATATCATGTCTGTGTGTTTTACACCGGACCTGGTTCCATTATTTATTATTCTGTCGGAATATCCTGTCTGTGCGTTTACGCCGGACCTGGTTCCATTATTTATTATTCTATTGGAATAACCTGTCTGTGCGGTCTATCGCATGCATGGTGATTTCTTTTGTTATTCAATTCTTTATTGTACTCAGTTGGTTAAGTTTTGACTTCTATACTCCATGAAATTTGTGGAATATCCTTGATAGTTGCGTTTCATCCAGTATCTTTTCAAGAAAATATTCTTCTAAGCATTCTTGAATTTTACTCCACAATGCAGTATCATGTTGACAATTTGGACGTTGTTAATTCCTGGATAAATTAATTCTTGAACTTGTTTTATTGAATTCTTATATCATTGTCATCATCCTCATGTTTATAAAATGTTGAAAGTCATCTGTGGCCTGTAGTGCATAGATGGACTTGGTATGATTATGACCAGGGATTATTCGGTATAATCATGACCGTAATGTTACAAATGATGTGGTAAAAGTCCTCATTGGCCCGTAGTGCATTGATGGACAGTTGTTGGCATGATCATGACCATTAATGAATACACGAATATCCTTGGCCGTAGTGCAGGGGTGATTCGATGATGTGGATTATTTTATTAAGCTGAGTCTCAGCGATCGCAGTGTTGAAAAACCTTTTAAATCATAAAAGATAGTAGAGTTTATTTTCTACTTGACTCTTTTAATGGATTGCTTGTTCCGCTGCAGTTAAACTTGATGTCTATTATATTTTATCAGTTTAACATTGTTGAAGGCTAATGATAATTTATTCTGCATTATCATAGTCATAATATTTCTTACTGGGCTAGTTGAGCTCACCCTTTCTTTCACTGTTCTCTTCAGGAAATGAGAACGTAGCTGGGACAAGTCGGGGTACGGAGTGATGGTCCGAATGATAGTATTAGTTAGTAGTCCTCACTATTCTATGTAATGGTGTGTTAATAAATGTAATGAGGACTTATTTTGAGTATGAATACTCACTAGAAGATAATATTTGTATTCAAACTCACAGTTTATGTTTTGTCGTATTGTACACGACAGATGTATTAATCAGTTGTATTTGTATTCTGTATTATGTATCTGACGACCCAAGATGGGTGATGTATACCTAATTTTGGGGGCGTCACAGTTGGTATCAGAGCTTAGGGATATGATCCCTGGCTAAGATGTGAGAATAGAACTAGGAGGGGAGAGACGGGGAATTCCTTCGCTAGTATGACCTACCTAAGTTTATTTGCATGGTATTTAATTGGTCGGTCATAATATAAGGATAATATATGACATATCAATTAACTTTTATTTTGTGGCAGTATCTGAAAATGGCATCTGAGAATGATTGAGAATAGCAATGAAGCCCAGGCGATTATTGATTCACCACATATCAATAATCAGGATAATGTTCATCAGGAAGGTGACAATCCTCATGCAAACAACAACACTGACCAGATGATGAATGATGCAATGTTTAGAGGTTTTATGCAATTCATGCAACAACAGGTGAAAGCGGCTCCTGTCCACAACGTAGGTGGAAATACTGAAAACTCTCAGGCGGTCACCGCTAAGCAGTTTAAGGAGCTGGGACCACCGGAGTTTAAGGGAGAACCCAAACCACTTGTAGCTGAAACATGGATAAAGCAGATCACCAAGATATTTGATGTCTTGGGTTGCTTCGAGGAGCAAAAGGTTCCCTTTGCCGCCTTTGTGTTGCGAGGAGAGGCAGATTACTGGTGGGAATCGATAAAGCGTACTCAACCTGCCGCACTGAAGATGTCCTGGGAGAAGTTCCAAGAGCTGTTTAACGACAAATATTTTCCCGAGAGTATTCGTCACATGAAGGAGGTGGAGTTCATCAAATTGGAGCAGAATAATATGACTGTGTCGCAGTACGAGGCAAAATTTGCGGAGTTATCCCGGTTTGCGTCCCACCTGGTGGATAATGAAGAAAGAATGACGCGGATGTTTTTAAGAGGTTTGAAGCCGGAGATACGTCAACATCTTGTTTCTCATAAATTGTGTTTGTATTCAGATGTTGTAAATAGGGCTCAGTTGGTGGAGCGCGATAACGAGACAACGCAGCCAAAAGAGAGCAGCCGGCAAAATGATAATACTAGTGAAAGCAGTCATCGAAGCGGTGACAACAAGCGTGGAGGGAATCAACAGGCCAGAAATGGTAACCACTTCGGTGGTAATCAGGGCCAAAATAATAAGAATGGGCATTTCAAGAAGAGGAGATTCAACAATGATGAAAAGACGTCAGCACCAGCACCTGTCGTTAAGGAAGGAGAACGATCACCTATCATATGTTTCAAATGCGGAGGGGAGGGGCACATCAGTCCAAACTGCGCGATGCCGTCCAAAGCATGTTATAATTGTGGAAGAGAAGGTCATTTAGCCCGATTTTGTCGTTCACCGAAGACAAGTTCAGATAGGATGGAGGCACCAAAGACCGTCCCAGAAAAGCCAAAGCCAGTAGTTTAAGAGAGAGTATTTTTTTTTCGTGACGAGGAACCTGAATAAAATTATCACGGGTATGTTAGTCATAAACTCTTGCGAAGTCTATACCGTGTTAGATACCGGTTTTACTCACTCTTTTATTTCACCTAGTTGTGTTAAATGTTTGAAGTTAACTCCGGAGAACTTAGACTTTGATATGTCTATTTAAACTCAGTTGGGAGAAACCTTCGTTACCTCTACTATTTATAAATCTTGTTCAAATCAACACTTTCACGTTACCTGTCGATCTTATCTCTTTGAAAATACTTGCCTTTGATGTGATTTTTTTGAAACGATTGGTTCACTACTCATCATGCTTCTCGTAAGGTTGTTAGCTTTCATATTCCTAACCAACCTGTTATGCAAATTCAAAGTAACCAAACCACTAAAGTCAATCATTGTCATATCAAGCCATAAGTAAAAATCCCCGTTCCTTTCGCTGTTGACTTCCTGGTGTGGAATGCACCGAAGCTAGACTTTCCGTAGGAGACGTTGTAAATGATGATGGCAAGTTGATAGGTATCAATGTGACGTGTTATCCAAGTCTTGGATGAGGGTCACAGTTTTGAACGATATTTCTATTGTTAATAAATTTCTTGACGTATTCTTGAAGACTTCTTAGCCTACCCCAGAGCGTAAAATTGAATTTTGTATTGACCCCAGTACAAAACCTATTTCTTAAACCCTCAAATATTTCTTCAACTAAAACGAACGTATTATGCGCCAAAGACGTTGGCTCGAGCTGTTGAAGATTACGATCGTACCATTCAATAACATCGTGGAAAAGTGAACGTGGTAGCTGACGCGTTGTGTAGAAGATCGTATACGGTTACAAGTGTGAATATTCGAACCCACGTGAAGATAACGAATATACGATTAAAATCGACTTTAATTGATAAAGTTAAAATTGCTCAAGCTACAGACCTAGAGCTGATGCGTATGAGGAAGAAGGTGCAAGAAGGTGCTATGCCGGAAGCAAGAATCGATATTTCAAGTCAACTCCAGACTTTGTGTTCCTAACGACCCTGATTTAAAGTATGAAATCATGATGGAGGCGTACAACACACCGTTTGCAATCCATCCTGGAAGTACCAAAATGTATCATGATCTTCGTCATACATTTTGGTGGAGCAATATGAAGAGAGAGATAGCGTTGTTTATCTCAAGGTGTCTAACTTGTCAACGAGTCAAAGCGGAGCATCAAGTACCAAAAGGTCCATTGCAACCACTTGAAATTCCAGAATGGAAGTGGGAGCACATTACCATGGATTTCGTTACCGGTCTTCCTAGGGTTTCTCAAGGTATTGATGTGATTTGGGTCATTATTGATAGATTGACCAAGTCTGCTCATTTCTTACCGATACGAGAAACTTATACACTTGAACGTCTTGCTCGTATGTACATAAACGAGATTGTAAGACTGCATGGTATGCCAGTATCCATAGTTTCTGATCGAGACCCAAGATTCACTTCACGATTTTGGGTTAGTTTACAAAAAGCTATGGGCACGGAGTTACGATTTAGTTCAGCATATCATCCTCAGACGGACGGACAATCAGAGAGGACTATTCAAACTCTTGAAGATCTATTAAGACTCTGTGTCTTTGACTTCAAGGGAAGTTGGGACAAGTTCTTACCATTGGTGGAGTTTTCCTACAACAACAGTTATCAAGCAAGTATTGGCATGGCTCCATTCGAAGCATTGTATGGAAGAAAATGTCGTTCTCCAGTATGCTGGGATGAGGTGGGCGAAGCAACGTTGTTGGGACCGGAGTTGGTACGTATGACTACAGAAAAGATTCAAACGATCCGACAACGTATAAAAACCTCACAAGATCGACAAAAGAGTTATGCTGATCTTCATCGAAAGGACGTGAAATTTGATGTAGGAGATCATGTGTTCTTACGTGTTGCTCCATGGAAAGGAGTTACAAGATTTGGAAAGAGAGGAAAGCTAAATCCTCGATTCATCGGTCCATTTTTAATCCTCGATCGAGTAGGAACTGTGGCTTATAGACTCGCTTTACCGCCAAGTATGTCTCGTGTTCATAACGTTTTCCACATATCCATGTTACGCAAATATGTGGAAGACCCGAACCACATTATTGAGTTAGAACCGGACGAAATAGCGGAGGATTTGACGTATGAAGAAGTTCCTGTTCAAATCTTGGATAAGAAGGAACATATTCTACGCTCCAAGGTTATACCTCAAGTCAAAGTTTTGTGGAGAAACCACGATGTTGAGGAAATGACTTGGGAGTTAGAATCAGAAATGAAATCAAGGTATCCTTACCTCTTCGACATACCAGGTATGTACCCTAATTTCGAGGGCGAAATTTCATAAGAAGGGGAGGTTGTAAGACCCCAACTTTTATAAATAAAGATGAATTTTCTATAAATATCATTTTTGAATATTATGGAGTTAATTTGATATAATGTTATAGTTGTGGGTAATATTTATAAATTTTGCAAAGTATGCAAGTTGTTATAAAATATTCGTTTGGTCGGAGAATATTCTTTTTGTCGGGGAATATTCGTACGACGGCACAATCATTGGTGGACCCCACAACGGAATTATTATCGAATTGAGAAAACGACAGAATTATCTTTCTATAAAAATAACGGCTGAGGTGTTACCGTTAAAACCGTTAAAACTGTTGAACTACTCGGTAGTAAAAGTACAGTAATACGCGTGGTTGCATAGTAGCACACGGTATTGATTATTGATGCTTACGTGAGAAGTCACTCAGCTATACTCAATTATTGCTACAGTAATTGCTGCATCATATCTCTTAAATTATTGTCATAGTATCATCTGTATAATATGTTATATTATTGAGACGTTGTGGTAAGTTTGGTTATTTTATGGGGGGCCATATGTCATCATCTAAGAGTCTCTTCGTCAATAGTAATTACCGTCGTCAATAGTAATTACCGTCGTCAATAGTAATTACCGTCGTCAATAGTAATTACCGTCGTCAATAGTATTTACCTTTGTCAATAGTAATTACCTTCGTCAATAGTATTTACCTTGGTCAATAGTATTTACCTTGGTCAATAGTAATTACCTTCGTCAATAGTATTTACCTTGGTCAATAGTAATTACTTTCGTCAATAGTAGTTGTCCCTTCAATATTACCAAGAGTCATTTGACCCTTCGTTAAGACCAAGAGTCATTTGACCCTTCGTTAAGACCAAGAGCCACCCTCAGTTTTTCTATAAATAGAGGCCTAGGGCTTCATTATTTTTCATGAATTCATTCAAGCTATAGAGAGAGAAAGTATAGAGAGAATAAGAGAGAGAGAATAAAAGTATTCTGCTACATCACTTTTCCAATATCCAGTTCTTTTAAGGTAGGGAATATTATTTCTTTTATATTCATGAAGAGAACTTCTATTATTCCATTTGTTATTATTCTGTTGGAATAACCAGTATACGCGGTCTACCCTATACTTGGTGACATTCTTCTATTATTCTGTTGGAACATCCTGTCTGTGTGTTTTACACCGGACCTGGTTCCGTTTATTATTCTGTTGGAACATCCTGTCTGTGTGTTTTACACCGGACCTGGTTCTGTTTTATTATTATTCTGTTGGAATATCCTGTCTATGTGTTTTACACCGGACCTGGTTCCATTATTTATTATTCTGTCGGAATATCCTGTCTGTGCGTTTACGCCGGACCTGGTTCCATTATTTATTATTCTATTGGAATAACCTGTCTGTGCGGTCTATCGCATGCATGGTGATTTCTTTTGTTATTCAATTCTTTATTGTACTCAGTTGGTTAAGTTTTGACTTCTATACTCCATGAAATTTGTGGAATATCCTTGATAGTTGCGTTTCATCCAGTATCTTTTCAAGAAAATATTCTTCTAAGCATTCTTGAATTTTACTCCACAATGCAGTATCATGTTGACAATTTGGACGTTGTTAATTCCTGGATAAATTAATTCTTGAACTTGTTTTATTGAATTCTTATATCATTGTCATCATCCTCATGTTTATAAAATGTTGAAAGTCATCTGTGGCCTGTAGTGCATAGATGGACTTGGTATGATTATGACCAGGGATTATTCGGTATAATCATGACCGTAATGTTACAAATGATGTGGTAAAAGTCCTCATTGGCCCGTAGTGCATTGATGGACAGTTGTTGGCATGATCATGACCATTAATGAATACACGAATATCCTTGGCCGTAGTGCAGGGGTGATTCGATGATGTGGATTATTTTATTAAGCTGAGTCTCAGCGATCGCAGTGTTGAAAAACCTTTTAAATCATAAAAGATAGTAGAGTTTATTTTCTACTTGACTCTTTTAATGGATTGCTTGTTCCGCTGCAGTTAAACTTGATGTCTATTATATTTTATCAGTTTAACATTGTTGAAGGCTAATGATAATTTATTCTGCATTATCTTAGTCATAATATTTCTTACTGGGCTAGTTGAGCTCACCCTTTCTTTCACTGTTCTCTTCAGGAAATGAGAACGTAGCTGGGACAAGTCGGGGTACGGAGTGATGGTCCGAATGATAGTATTAGTTAGTAGTCCTCACTATTCTATGTAATGGTGTGTTAATAAATGTAATGAGGACTTATTTTGAGTATGAATACTCACTAGAAGATAATATTTGTATTCAAACTCACAGTTTATGTTTTGTCGTATTGTACACGACAGATGTATTAATCAGTTGTATTTGTATTCTGTATTATGTATCTGACGACCCAAGATGGGTGATGTATACCTAATTTTGGGGGCGTCACAGCTTTGTTGGCCAAGTATGGGGTGAACCATCGTATTGCTACAGCTTATCACCCGTAAACGAATGGCCAATCTGAAGGGTCAAATCGAGAAGTCAAAAGAATCCTTGAAAAAGTTGTGAATCCAACGAGGAAGGACTAGTCTTTGAAGCTGGAGGATGCTGTGTGGGCATATAGGACTGCATACAAGACTCCATTGGGCATGTTACCTTTTCAGCTTGTTTATGGAAAAGCCTATCACCTTCCTATGGAGCTAGAGCATAAGGCGCACTGGGTAATTCGGAAGCTCAATTTTGATTTGAAAGCTACAGGGGAGAAACGCCTACTCCAACTCAATGAATAGGATGAATTCAGACTACAGGCATATGAGAATTCAAAGCTGTACAAGGAGAAGGTGAAGAAATGGCATGATCGCAAGATCATAGAGAGAACATTTGAACCGGGACAAAGAGTTTTGCTTTTTAACTCTAGACTTAAGCTTTTTCCCGGGAAGTTAAAATCAAGATGGTCAGGGCCATTTACAGTGAAGACTATTTTCCCACATAGTGCGATAGAAGTGTTCGATAAATCCCTGGATCAGCCTTTTAAAGTGAATGGGCAGTGATTAAAGCATTACTTTGGTGGCTAGGTGGACATACAGATAGTCACCTCAATTCTTTCTTCGACATGAGATTCAGAGACACTCAAGGTAATTGACTATAACTTAGCGCTTGATGGGAGGCAACCCATTATTTCTATCTCTATTTTTTATTTTATTTATTTATTCAGTTTCATTTATTTTAGTTAGTTCATCTTCATTTTTAATTGTGATAGATTATTGTGTTTTGCATAAGTGAGTGATTAGCTGAATTTGCATTGGACTATGTTTGAGTATAGGGTAGGGTGGATGTGGTCATTTATGCTTATTCCATAGTTCCCACTGTGACATAAGTAATTGGTGTTTCTGCAGGTGAATTGAACAAAAGGCATCACTCTCTAGCAGTACTGGAAATGAAAACTGAAAGTGCAGGAAATAGGGTCGCGCGGCCGCGCCATGTTACCAGTACAAGACCGCGAACCCGCGTTGCATGTCTGCCAGACGCAAACTTCCACTCGCGCGCCCGAGCCAAATGTACATTAAAAAGTCGTGCGGCCTCGCGCGACACCAGAAGTGGAATTTTTTTTTTTAATTTTTAAAGATGTGTTCTTCCACTTATTTGATATCAATTGAAGCCCTACTCACTTGTTGTCCCACAAACGCATGTCTTCTCATCTTTAAGCCATAACTCTCATCTCCATTACGTGATTGTCGCGTCGGGGTACTCAATCATCGGCTAGCGCTCATTATTCACTATAAGGCAAGTCATTTTCATTTTCTCTATCAATTGCAAATGGGTCCTAAGAGAGCACGTTCTAGCACTTCTTCCTCATCGTCTTCCTGCAGTAACCAAAGTGAAGATGTTGTCGATCATACAAAATTCCTCAGTCTAGACGCACAAATGGAGTATTATATAAACGTGGCGAAGACGTTTGTGAAGGAAAGTGGATTCAAGCTGGAAAAATAGGATGGTCAATTGAGGAATATGATTCAAGAAAGGGTATGGTTTGGATTGACTGCCACTCCTATGCCTGCCTCCATGGGCATTGTTCGAGAATTCTATACGAATGCAAAAGATACTATGAGTGGGTTCTCCATGGTTCAAGGAGTTTAAGTGGATTTCAGACCTACCGCAATAAGGGCAGTGTTCAGGATACTTGACACACCACCAACAGGGTCTGCTAATTAGGTAGAAGGTGCATATTTGGAAACGGATCTGGAGGTGGTCATTACCGAGTTTTGCATTACAGGAACGAAGTGGACTTATAAGGCTGGCACGAATCAGCCTCGAATATTCCCAGCCTCAGCCTTGAATCGGTTTGCTAAAGCGTGGAATTTGTTTATATGTGCCAAGCTAGTTTCGTCGACTCATCAGCACGAAATCACAACTGAGAGAGCTATCATTCTATGGGGTATAGTCACGGGCAAGTACATTGATGTGGGTCACCTAATTCATCAAAATATGTTATGTTATATGCGAGGGAGCACTATTGGGAGTATCCCACATGCATCTGTTGTAGCTAGCATGTGTGCCCAATAAGGAGTTCAGTGGGGTAATGAAAAAATGTAGAATCTGAGCTACGATATCTCGCCTGCAACTATTGCCAAATTCGATGATTGGGCGGGAGGTATACCGCATCCGAGAGGACGAGGCTTTATCATGCAACCCACATTTCCAGTGCCTCTAACACAACCCACATGGGAAACTGAAGCAAGAACATCGGCTTAAGCAACTGCTGTTATTGGGGATCGACAGCTCCGATGGTTGGAGTGAAAGGTCGACGCCATGTATGATAACTTTGCAGCGTTTGCTACGGGTCTAACAAGGTCATTGGTAGAGGCATTTGCATAGCAAGGGACCATGGTTAAGTGGCCATAATTCGGGACTGCCATGCCATATCCACCACCGGATTCACCACCCGACGAGGGTGGTGCAGCTGACCATTAGGGGAGTTTCTCTAACCCTATATCTCCATTCATTGAGACAATAAATATTTTAAGTTTAGGGGTATTGGGGTAGTAGAGTAGTGCATATAGTATTTGCATGTTTAGTTACATTTTCATGTTTAGTTTAAATTGTGCATGTTTATGTGTTAGAGAATATTTGCATATTATTTTTCTGTTTTCAGTCATTATTATTATGTGTGTTAGTTTATGTTTAGTTGCATTTGATGTTAAGTGCATGTCTCACAAATTCTAGCGTTATGGAAATTTTGTCTAGCCTATGATGAAAGTGAATTGTGAAGGATTGTTGAGTATTTTGGATAACATGAACTTAGATATAATGTTTTACATGATGTTGTTTAGATGCTTTCGGTTTGCACTACCGTGTCCATAGTTGCTTGTAGGCATAAGATTTATGTGTTGCATGGCTCGATAGAAAATGTGGTTGTAAAAAGAGAATTATGTGGAAAATGAACTTAGACTGTACAAAACTTTGACAATCAAACTTTGGGAACACGTTGGTATGCTAAATAATAATAATAATAATAATAATAATAATAATAATAATAATAATAATAATAATAATAATAATAATAATAATAATAATAATAATAATAATAATAATAATAATAATAACGTGGCTAGTCTTATTTCGGGGCCCTTGTTACTTGAGTAACTACGCCCGTAGGGATGTCTTAACACCTAGCGCCCTAAGGTCTTTTATGGTCTGGGAGTCGTTGGTTGAAAGCTCGCTAAGGGTAGCATTGTTAGCCTAATGGAATGAGGCATTACACAGTCATATGAAAAAAAAAGAAAAAAAAAAAGAAAAATAGCAATAAACACCGCGGGAAAGTGCGAAAATCGCCCTCGTGAGTAGTAATAAAGTAGTTAAGCCCATTGTTGAACCTTAGTTTGTTTTGATATGTTGGAACAGTCTTTGTTGCAGAAGTATACATGAATCTTGATTTAGACTGTAATTTTCTTTGTTGAGTAGTTTAGCATGCGTAATATTTGCTTCAGTCAAGCTTTGGTGAACACAACACACACACACAGATAGCATCTTTATAGCATATATGAATTACTTGAGTGTATGATATTATGCCTATAGCTTGGTTTGAATTTGTATTCTCGAATCTGGATAATTCGCTGAGGCATTTTGGACTGAAATTCTGTATATCTGGAACAATGTGAGACTCGTTTGCATCATGATTTAGTTGCATAGCATTGTAGTTGCATTTTTATTGTTTATATAGTATGCATTGCTTGAGGGCAAGCAATAGTTCAAGTTTGGGGATATTTGATAAGTGGGTTTTATACCTACTTATTGGATATCAGTTCACGAGAACTATGCCCATCTCAAGTACATTTTAGTACGTTTTTAGTTGCATTTCATGCTATTTTGCATTACATATACTAAGAACTCCTTTGGTGTAAAAGTATAGGAAATGGCATGAGCTCAACATTGGTAGATGGCATGTGATCAATGAAGGCACAACATGAGGGTCGAGTGGACAAAAGAAGCTAAGCAGTGGTAAACAAAAGAGCAAAAGTTGCATGTCAAAGCATCAGTAGCAGCATGACAAGGAAGAAGCAGCAGCAGAACCTGAGGATTCAAAGTTCAGAAGCCACGCGGCCGCGCAGCTACACAGGCTAAAGGATGTGCGCCCGCGCCATCAACCGAAAGGAACTGACGTTGCACACTCGCGCGCCCGCCCAGTGTTTACAAAGGAACCGAGCGCGACGTTGACTGCAACTACTAACTTTATTTTAATTTCTAAAATTGAAGTGTTTGAGTTGGTATAAACGATTATGGTTGGCACCAGACATATCTATCTTTAGTTTTTTACGTGTTTTCATAATAGAGAACTAGGGTTTTTTGCTTTGAGAGATTTTCATTGATGAACCAAGCATAGACGTATTATTTTCTACTTCTTCTTTGGATTTCAATCATTGTGGATGAACTATTTTTATGTTGTTGGATATCAATGAGGATTTGAACGTTACGTTTGGATTATAATCGGCAATTGGGTTTGATCGATTCTATCTTCTCTCTTTTAATTGTTTATTTATTGTCCATGTATTGCATTGATCCCATAATGGCTTTTGGTTCAGTCATGAACTAAACTCCATTATGGGATTCTAATGGATTTTAATACGTAGTCTAACTTATAGCCTTATTGCTGGACTGTTTGTGTATCATCAGGAATTTCTATCATGGTTGATTTAAATGCATGAATGATTGATCACCATTCATTTTATGTGCTTGTATGGAGTTGAAAAATAACATGCGAGTATGGATTGTAATCATGATAGCATGCGTATATGGGGTTGTTTTGCTTAGCTTTGTATTTTGTGAACCAGTGAGACATATACTGTTTCACCGTATGAGTTATATAAGGGCTTGTGCTTAAATTCAATACGGCTGCAATTTCACATAGAAATATAGTGAAGTTGGTTTTATTGAGGATTACATGATGTCTATTGTATTTGGATGTTATGTAAGTAGGTCATAATACTTTGAAAAATGGTTATGACTACATCCGTGCTCTTGGCTAATTTCCTATGTTACATGAATAATCTTGCATGACGGTGATAATTAGATGAACTATTAAATGAAGTTAGGATCCCATTATTTCCAGATTTGATTTATTACATTAATATTTTTCTGTTAGTTATTATTTGAGTTTAGAATAATTCACCATCATAAACATTTGTTTAAGCATATAAAATAGTGATTTAGCTGATGCATAATAGTTTAATTAAGAAATCTTTCTTCATGGATCGATACTCGACTTACTTTGTAGTGCTTGTTGACACATGTATGCTTGCATGAGTTAGAGCTCTTTTGTTAGAACTAAAAAAGAGGCAACAACAGTACGAAGCTAAGTTTGCCGAGTTGTCCTGGTTTGCGTCCCACTTAGCTGATAATGAGGAGAGAATGACGCGAATATTTCTAAGAGGTTTGAAACCTGAAATACGTTAATACCTAATTTTTCACAAACTGTGTTTGAATTTAGATGTTGTAAATAGGGCTCAGTTATTGGAGCGCGATAATGAGTTAACCCAACCAAGAGAGAGCAGCTGGCAAATCGATAATACCAGTGGTAGCAGTCATCGAAGAAGTGACAACAAACGTGACGGGAATCAACATGCTAGAAATGGTAACCACTTCGGTGGTAATCATGGCCAAGATAATAGAAGTGGAAATTTTAAGAAGAGGAAATTCAATAATGATGAAAAGAAGTCAGCACCAGCACATGTTGTTAAGGAAGGAAAATGACCGTCGGTCATATGTTACAAATACGGAGGGGGGGAGACATCAGTCCAAACTGTATGCAGCAGTCCAAAGCGTGTTACAATTACGGAAAAGAAGGTCACCTAGCCCGATTTTGTCATGCACCGAAGTCAAGTCCAGCTGAGATGGAGGCATCAAAGGCCGTCTCAGACAAGACAAAATCGGTAGTTCAAGGGAGAGCGTTTGTCATAACCTCCCAAAAAGCGAGGAACCCTAACGAAGTTAGCACGGGTTAGTTAATTATTAATTCTTGCGAAGTCTATACCTTATTAGATACCGGTTCTACCCATTCGTTTACTTCTCCTACTTGCACTAATCGTTTAAATTTAAATCCAGAGAAATTAGACTTTGACTTATCTGTTGAAGCTCCGTTGGGAGAAACCTTCATTACATCCACTGTTTATAAATCTTATTTGATTCAAATCGATAGTTTCACGTTACCTGTCGATCTTATCTCTTTGAAAATACTTGCATTTGATGTGATTTTAGGGATTGATTGGTTAACTACTCATCATGCTAAAATCGATTATTTTCGTAAGGTTGTTAGCTTTCATATTCCTAACCAACCTGTTATGCAAATTCAAGTAACCAAACCACTAAAGTCAAACACTTTCATATCAAGCCATAAAGTCATTCGTTTATTGAAAAACGGATGTTAAGCTTTGTTAGCCTATGTCACATATTTAAACAAAAATACGTCAGATTTGAATGATATTTCTATTGTTAATAAATTTCCTGACGTATTCCCTGAAGAACTTCCTAGCCTACCCCCAGAGCGTGAAATCGAAATTGGTATTGACCTTAAACCCATTCTAAAACCCTCAAATATTTCTTCACCCAAAATGAACGTAACATGTGTCAAAGACATTAGCTCGAGTTGTTGAAGATTATGACCATACCATTCAATACCATCCTAGAAAAGCGAACATGATAGCTGACGTATTGAGTAGAAGATCGTATGCGTTTACGAGTGCGATATTGTTCAAACAAAGACTCATTTCGTATGACTTACAAAAGATGGAGATAGAGTTAAAGACTCCAAGAAACTACGTGAAGATAGCGAATATACGATTATAATTGACTTTAATCGATAAAGTTAAAGTTGCTCTGTAACGCCCCGAAATCCGGTCTAACTTCACACCCGGACTCCGTGCGTCACGATTCCTTCTCTTGCTAAACATACATCATTATATAGTTAAATATAATAACATATATTCTCAAATCCCAGGTTCTGGAAACCTTATAATCTCTTTCATTACAAATAATGATAAATACATTATTCTTTATATCGTACAAGAGTGACTTTTATCTGCCACCAAGGATATATATCAGTTCATTAAACTAGTCTATAGTTTAGTTAAACTATTATACAATACAAGTCTTCACTTGCTCTTCACGCACATTCATATACTGAATGGCACTTCGTCAGGATACCGATCAGCTTGATCTTTACGGGATCCTTAAGTTCTTTCTAACATCGTTCGCTGAAAATATTTTTCAGTTAAAGCAAGTGTGACCATTCAATTACCCAGCAAGTTATAACAGTTGAACAAACAACTTCAAGAGTTTAAATATTCTTCAGAACTTCGATAACCGAACAAAGGTTATGAAGCAGCTTGAATAATAGGAATAATCTCGATTCCTATCATTTTAAAACAATATTCACTTTCACTTCGAAATACTTTCATTCTTCTACCTTTTTCATACACATTCTGTCTGGCTAGAATCATTAGCACAGACTTAACAATAATGGTTCATGTATAAACAGAACATTATCTTATTGAACAGTTTATTCACAGAATAGTTCATCTCATAGAAACACTGAAGTGTTCACATTGTGGCACAAGGCCTCATACATACTACCACCTTGTACAAATATCACATATTTGCACATAGACAAGACTTCTCAAGTTCAACATCTGAGAAGTTTAAGAAACTAGCATTCATGTATAATAAATGAAGTTAGGAAACATGCCTTATGCACAGCTACAGCTTATAGTTTATGCTGAACTGCTCATTCCAATTCCTATGTAGCACATAAGAACATAACACGTACGCCCATTAGTCATATACTTGACTTACACATTGGTTTACTTAACTTTACTTCTTAAGGTTCGCGCTCTTGTAATTTAAGCTTACGCGACTAACTTTCATTACCGGTTCACGGCTTCATGACATACAAAGATGTCTTACTCAAAACGTTCATCATCTTTGATGATTTGCATTCTTATCTTCTTCTTATAGCTTCTATAGGACTCAGCACAAATCGTGTCTCTACTAGTAGTCCATATGGTAGTCTAAGTGGTTTCCCACAAATAACCAATAAACAAGTTCCCGTCTCATCTACACTGCCAATAACAGTGAGTTAGATCGGTTGCCAGTTTTGTATATACCTTCGCTCTTCGAAGAAATTGTTTAGCCCAGCTCCCATATGTCAACCATCAAAGGTTACGATTGTACCACAACCTAATTTATCTTAACTTAACTGAACCATTAAACTATAACGTTTGTTAAGTCAGCTTCTTATTCCTTATGGCTTTCTGGCAAATAAATGACATACCTCATGATTCATTTCTTATCGCCTAAGTCATACAGTCTTTTGTATACTCGAAACGATCATTTAATGTTAATACTATGAGGTCATAGCGTTAAACATTTTAAATTATCTTATTCATATCTTACAACGTCCGGTTCATTCGACTCGGAACGTCCTCCAAGTTATAACTACTAACTTGGCTTCTTAATGTTATACGTTTATTGTCTTTAATTTAACTTCTTTATCGTTCACAGGTTAAATCTTAGTCTTCATTACTTTATGGTCAAACCATACAAGGAGTGTAGGTTCTACCTGTTTAATAATTGCGTACACTCAACCCTCACGTCAGGTAGAATGTTCAACGCTTACATTTCATTCTAATATTCTCTATCCGAACCATACTCGGACTTTCATTACTCTTATTACCGTTCACTACGACTTTTTACGATAATTCATATCTTACTTACTACTCTCGTCAATGTCTATGTTATACAACCATTGTACACTTAGAACGTTCGTCCGATGCGAATACGATTCACGAGAATTATTTACGTATTCAACGTTTACGTTGCTCGTCTCTTAATCTCTCATTCAACCTTTACTCAAGGTTTTAATTGCCTTCAATCGTTATCCAACCCATGAACCCCATGTTCATTATTCTTTCTTAATGTCAAAGCCATACTGTTCGTTGTATGCTAAGACCGATCATTCATTGCAACTGCGTTGCGTTCACAGCGTCTATACAATTTACACATATCTCTCATTACCACAACAAAATATCAAAATGTTATTCATTACTTTCATCACTCAACGTCTAAGGAATCACAATCATAGTAATCCCTCACGTTCAATTCATTGCGACTACGGTCCCCGTATATCGGTTACGTAATCTACCTTTTAAATTCTCTGTCTTTTAATCTTGTTTAATCTTTCCGTTCAACCTTTACTAAAGATTTAAATCACTTGATTAAGTGTTACATTAGGTGAACTACATGTTCATATTTCTTTATTGCACATCCCCCAGTACTTGAGCAATAAAAATCTCATTTCTGGGCATTGCCCTGCACTGGCGCTGCGGCGCCACTCTCTTCTTTCTCTCTCGCGCTGCGGCGCGAGCCTACGTCACCCACTTCCTTTGTCTGGTGATGTGGCACCAAACACTTCGTTACCTCTCATGCTACGATGCCATTCGTCAGTAGTTTGTGGTCGAGCTCACGCTGCGGCGCCGTCTCTCTAAGGCTCAACTGGCGCTGCGGCGCAGAGCACAAACCCTAGAAAATTTTCTAAGTCTTGAATCAAGTTTGAGATGCTTACTACCTGATCTCATAACTTCTTCGTTATAACTCAGAACGAGGTCGTTCCAAAGACATTCACTTCCTTATCTTACGTACTTCAATACCCCTTAGATAGAACTTTGTTTTGAATTCGTTAACGTGCCATTCGATTGGCTTAATCTTCACCCTTCGTTCATTTTATGTTTTTAACGTTCTTCGCTCATTTGTCCGTAATTCGGTCATCCGAACTCGGAACTCGTTCGTTCTTGAGTCCACAACTCATGTTTTCTATGTTCTCTTACATTCTTATAAAACCCTACACGTTCATATTCATTTACAAACTTTCTAATTCTCGTTCGTCTTTTACAAAATTTTCACTATAACTTCGTTATAGCTCAATTTTAATCTGTTCTTCATGAACGATTCTACCATTCCTGACCAAGCAATAAGCATCTAACTTATACACGATAGTTTTAAACTTGTCCATCAACAACAATTATACTATGATGGTTTTAAATTTGTCCATCGACAACGTTCTTCATGTTCATCGCGTGTTATTCGTGTTCTTCGTTCGTTCTTCATTTTTAATCAATATTTTGATTACGATTTCACTTTTTCTTTGAATTTGATGTTATAGAACACCATTCCTAACTTATTTCACCTACTCAATCATATAATCCACTCGGATCGTTCTAATTCATTACGAATCTTATACTTCCTTAACAAATTTATAAACTAAATTTCTAATTCTTATTTCTTCATTTTCTAATGATTTCAACCATATGAAATCATTTCTAACATCACCTACTTCTTATTTTTATTAAGTTATGTTTTTAAACATAGAACTTAAAGAAAATATTAAAAGAGACTAGGTTTCGAATTACCGTTCTCGTTTAATCTTCTTCCGTCGGACCAAGCGTGCACTCGGGAAAGCTTTTCCGCTTCCTTTCCTTCTTCTTTCTCCCATCCGAACTCTATCTCTCTCTCTCTCTCAAAGTGTAGGATTTTCAAAATCCTAAAATAATGAACTTAAGCTTCCTATTTATAGAAAACTAAGGCTAGGGGTATTTTAGTCATTTTGCCCCCTTAACCTCCTTACTGTTCCACCTCCTTACTATTCCCACCTCCTTACTCCACCTCCTTACTATTCGCGTCGCTTCCCTTGGAAGCTTCGTGCTTTCGTCTTTCAAGTTTCGTCCAACAGTTCGAAAACTGCGATTCTCAGAATCCAAATATTTTTAGATATATCGTCTTTCCTTTACCGATTAACTTTTACGTATTCTTCGGATTTTTGAAAAACTGAAAAATACGTTTTGACGTTAAGCATTTCCCCTCACGTTTTACCCTAACGTAGCTAAACGAATAAAAAGTACATAGCAATACTTTTTGTCGTTTTTATTTCGTCCGATTTCTACACGTTTTTTGAGAAAAACTTTTATCGACTTACTTAACTTTTCACGATATATTATCGTCAAATCTTTCAACGGAATGTCATTTTGACATACCGAACTCTCGAAAATGCCTAGGTTATTCAAACCCTAACCCTTAGGTTTTGTCGGGTGAATACTACCAATTTCGTCTTTTTCTCCAAAAATATTTTTGTTCCCGAAAAAATTTTATTTTTATCTTAAAAAATTTTACTCGTTCAGTCTAGCTCGTAGCCATAGACTTATAATCATCCTAGGTTATAGAATGATTAATAAATACATAGCACATAATAGTATTAATAATAACTCATTTTATTAATAACTAATTCTTTAAACTTAATTTCTGGACAATCTAATTTTTTGGGTTGTTATATTCTTCCCTCCTTATAAAAATCCCATCCTCAAAATTTCTTAAAACCACACCCTTACCCGGGTCAACACATTCTCTCGTTCTTAACAGAATTTCGTCCTCGAAAGCTTACTCTTCTTCTCAACTTCTCTTCACCAAAGTTCTTATCTTTCCATCATTCCTAACCTCCATAACCTATCAAGAAACATGAAGTAGAAGGAATATCGAGGAATATAAAATTTGCTTCAAAATGTTTCATACTTTTGCTTAGGGGTCAAATCGACCATGAACTCTTACTAGGTTAAATAGCACTTCGCCGTAAACCCTTCTTTAACGGTCAGTTTACAATCACAAAGAAAATAAACCACCTCTTCCATACATAGGTGATCAACCTATCATATAACCCCATTTCGGGGTATGTTCACCTCAAACTTAATCATTATATTTCGCACCAAACAATTTGGTTTGGCACAACTCTTCAAAGAAAGCTTGATTTTCTTTTAAACACGACATATCATTTGTCTAGCTGAATCAAATAGCTTAGACCATACTAATAAATTGGATATCAACTTGAAACATTCGTCTAGTCAACTCAATTGACATCGACTACTTCTTTAAATTCTTTTTGCAATACATCAAAATGTTTTATGACGTCATGATACCGTACTTTTCACAGTACGTTGAGGACTTCGTCCGTTTATGACTTCGTCATTATACATTATACCATAGCGGTTTGTGTGACAACCCGAAAAATCGGATTGTCAAGAATTTAAGTTAAAGAATTAGTTATTAATAAAATGAATTTTTATTAATACTATTCTGTGACGCCCCCAAAATAGGTCCATTCCATCCAACCTATTCTGAGTCGCCAAATACATGGTACAGAAACAACTACAACTTTATTAATACAACATAAAAACTGTGAGTGTAAATACAAATATTGTCATTTAGACAATATCCACACTCAAATAAGTCCTCATTACAATTATTGGTACAATACTTTACAAAAAAAAATGGTGAGGACTACTAAAACAACTTCCTAGAACCTTCATTCCATACCCCGACTAGTACTTGCTACATTCTCGCCTCCTGAGAAGAAAATGGAACAACAAGGAAAAGGGTGAGCTCAACTAGCCCAGTAAAGAATATTATGACTAAGATAATATACAACAAATTATCGTTAGTCTTCAACAGGGAAAAATTTAATAGAATACAATAGACAACAAGTTTTAAATCAATATTCGCAGCGGAAAATAATAATTCATAGAGAAGTTACGTAGAGAATGAAATCTACGATTATCTATGAATTTAAAAGCTCATCATCAATATTTTATCCATGTAATATCAATCAATAAATATCTTGAATCAAATAGTCATCTTTGCACTACAGGCCAAAGATATTCATCAGTTGGTCATGTTCACCTCAACGCATGTTCATCTTTGCACTACTGGCCAAAGATATTCATCAGAAATCATTAATCTTTGCACTACAGGCCAAAGATATTCATTTATGTCATCATTTAAAACTGAGGATGATGAAAAATATTTTTTTAAGGAAACGAATCCAGTGAAACAAAATAATAAATGTTAAGGATTCGTATTTTAGCTATTCCATGTCCAAAAATACCTCATAAATAATCATAGTGGAGTAAAATTCAAGAATGATCAAAACATGGATACAATCAAAGCTAGTATCCAGAATAGATATTTTGGACGAAAAGAAAAAAAATTTATTTTTCGGTAAATAGTAACTCGTGAATAGTAACTCGTGAATAGTAACTCATGAATAGTAACTCATGAATAGTAACCCCGACATGAAAAGTTTCAAATTTGATAAAAAGTTCAGATCAATACTTCGGCATAATGATATTGAAGAAAATAATATCATTTAAGAAGAAATAACATCCCTTACCTCGGAAAGACGGTACTTCTGACTTGAATACTAGATATAGTGTTGAAGGAAACTTGCACCGTATAGCAACACTCAAAGTATCAAATACTCACAAGAATACGCTCGATATAGAGAGAGAAATAGAGAGAAACTTGTGTTTCTGGTGTGATTTTCAATTCTAACCTAAGCATCCTATTTATAGGAAAATGCTTAGAACACCAAAGCAGAAAATTTAATATAATAATAATATATTTATCAAATTTTCCTTAGCCCACCTCTAGACATCTGATCTCAGCCCATTTATATCACATGTTAGCCCACTTAAATGCCAAAAAACGTTTTTCTTCAAAATAATAAATAAAACTTCCAAAAATCAATTATTTCGGAACTTCAGAACTTCAATAATTCATAATAAATAGTCATTTTATCAGAAAATTCGAATCTCCCGAGTTTTTATAGGAAATTCAATTCTCTACAACTTTTCAGAAGAAAGTTTTTCCAAATTCCAAACAGAAATTGACCGAAATCCACAAACGGGCGATTTTACAGTCAATAATAAATTTTCGGTCAAGAATTGTGTCCACCAACACACAAAACATGTGTTAATCATTTAATGCCACAAAAATACTCTTCTTCCTCATATACTCATATATCCCACATTTATTATAAAAATATCACCATCAATATATTATTAAAATAATATATTTAAATGAATTATTTTATCAGAAAAAGATAAAATATTAATTTTCAACAATTGTCACATTAAAAATTTTCTCCATCTATATCCACATAAAATTAATATTTTTCTCATCATATAAATCAATAATTAATTATACACAAATAATATTACAGAATCACAGTACTGGCAACCAGGTCGTTTCCAGGAAAGAGGGGGCTTTCCAATAAGGATCTCTCCTTACTGGCGCGCAATTAGATGACCAAACCTCTCCTTAGATAGAACTTTCTAGACATTGCCAATAATGTTATCTAATAATATTATTAAGATAATATGAATTATTGTTCCGATAATAGAAAATATTGTGTAGTGACAATTATTAAAACAACAGTAATATAAAATATCAACGCAGCAATTATTGAATCAATAAAATACAATATTGAACAGTAATTACTGTAACAATTATTGAGTAGTACCTTCTTACGTAAGAATCAATAATTGGTGCAATACCGTGTGCTACTGTGCAACAACGCGTATTACTGTGTTTTAACCACCGGGTATTCCAACAGTATTAACGGTAACAACTATGCCGTTATTTATAAACAACTTATTTTTGTCATTTTTTTCATCCAATCGCTTTCCGTTATGGGGCCCACACAAGGCTGCGCCGTCGTACGAATATTCCCCGACAACAAGAATATTCCACGACCAAACAAATATTCCCCGACAATAATGAATATTTTAGGACCACTTGCTTATTTAAAATATTTGCGCATTTTACCCATAACTAACCACATTAATCAAATCAACCCTTACTATTTCAAAATAATAAATAGAGGAATTAAATTTCATTTATTAATAATTTGGGGTCTTACAACCTCCCCTCCTTATGAAATTTCGTCCTCGAAATTGACATACGTACCTGGTGTTTCGAAAAGATGAGGATACCTCGCTTTCATTTCCGTTTCCAACTCCCAGGTCATTTCCTCAATAGCATGGTTTCTCCACAAAACTTTAACTTGTGGTATGACCTTCGTGTGTAGGACATGCTCCTTCTTATCCATGATTTTGATAGGTATCTCCTCGTACGTTAAGTCTTCAGCTATCTCGTCCGGTTCTAACTCAATAACATGGTTCGGGTCTTTCACATATTTACGAAGCACAGATATATGAAAAACATTATGAACACGAGACATACTTGAAGGTAACGTAAGTCTATAGGCCACATTTCCTACTCGGTCAAGAATCTGAAATGGGCCAATAAATCGTGGATTGGGCTTTCCTCTCTTCCCAAATCTTGTAACTCCTTTCCATGGAGCTACACGTAATAATATATGATCCCCAATGTCAAATTCCACGTCCTTTCGATGAAGATCCACATAACTCTTTTGTCGATCATGTGCCGTTTGTATACGTTGTCGAATCGTTTGGATCTTCTCTGTAGTCATTCGTACCAACTCTGGTCCCAACAACGTTGCTTCTCCCACCTCATCCCAACATACTGGAGAGTGACACTTTCGTCCATACAATGCTTCAAAGGGAGCCACACCTATACTTGCCTGATAACTGTTGTTGTAGGAGAATTCCACCAATGGTAGGTACTTATCCCAACTTCCTTTGAAATCGAGGACACAAAGTCTTAATAGATCTTTAAGAGTTTGAATTGTCCTCTCTGATTGCCCATCCGTTTGAGGATGGTATGCCGAACTGAACCGTAAATCCGTGCCCATAGCTTTTTGCAAGCTAACCCAAAATCTTGAAGTGAATCTTGGGTCACGATCCGAAACTATGGATACTGGCATGCCATGCAACCTTACAATCTCATTCACGTACATACTAGCAAGACGTTCAAGGGAATAAGTCTCCCGTATCGGCAAGAAATGAGCAGACTTGGTTAATCTATCAACTATAACCCAAATAGCATTTATGCCTTGAGAAACAGTGGGAAGACCCGTAACAAAATCCATGGTAATGTGTTCCCACTTCCATTTCGGAATCTCAAGTGGTTGCAATGGACCCTTTGGTACTTGATACTCCGCCTTTACACGTTGACAAGTTAAACACCTCGAGATAAACTTTGCAATCTCTCTCTTCATATTGTTCCACCAAAATGTATGTCGAAGATCACGATACATTTTAGTACTTCCAGGATGGATTGCAAATGGTGTATTGTGTGCCTCCATCATGATCGTGTACTTTAAATCAGAATCGTTAGGAACACAAAGTCTGGAGTGGACTCGAAGTATTCCTTCTTCATCGATTATTGCTTCTGGAATAGCACCTTCTTGCACTTTCTTCTTCATACGCATCAGCTCCGGGTCTGTAGCTTGAGCAACTTTAACTTTATCGATTAAAGTTGGTTCTACGCGTATACTTGACATCATCACACTCGTTCCTGCATATGATCTTCTACTCAACGCGTCAGCTACCACGTTTGCTTTTCCAGGATGGTATTGAATAGTGTGGTCGTAATCTTTTAATAGCTCGAGCCAACGTCGTTGCCGCATGTTGAGTTCTTTCTGAGTGAAGAAATATTTGAGGCTTTTATGGTCTGAATATATCTCCACTTTCTCCCCATATAGATAGTGCCTCCAGATCTTTAGCGCGAAAACGACTGCTGCCAACTCTAGATCATAAGTAGGACAATTCCTCTCATATTCTTTAAGTTGTCGCGAGGCATAGGCTATGACTTTCCCACGTTGCATGAGAACACATCCTAACCCTTTACCTGAAGCATCGCTGTAGATAACAAATCCAACCGAACCAGATGGTATTGTCAGAACAGGTGCCGAAATGAGTCTCCTCTTAAGCTCTTGGAAACTCTTCTCGCATTCTTCGCTCCATACGAATTTGATATCCTTTCGAGTCAGCTGAGTTAACGGGGTAGCGATTCGAGAAAACCCTTCTACGAATCTCCGATAATAACCAGCTAAGCCCAGAAAGCTACGTACATCGGTCACCGTCTTCGGTTGCTCCCAGCTTTGTATTGCTTCAATCTTCGCCGGGTCCACAGATACTCCATGTTTTGACACCACGTGCCCTAGGAATGCTACTTCCTCAAGCCAGAACTCGTATTTCTTCAACTTAGCATATAGCTTGTTTTCACGCAGCCTTTGGAGTACCAGCTTCAAATGGTGCTCATGATCTTCACGGCTTTTGGAATATATAAGGATGTCATCAATAAAGACAACAACGAACTGATCCAAATAATCCTTGAATACTCGGTTCATCATATCCATGAAAGCCGCAGGAGCATTAGTCAATCCAAAGACATGACTAAGAATTTATAATGCCCGTACCGAGTTCTAAAGGCAGTCTTCGGAATATCCTCAGTTTTAACCTTCAGCTGATGATATCCAGAACGAAGATCGATTTTTGAAAAGAAATATGCTCCTTGTAACTGGTCAAACAGGTCATCAATACGAGGTAGCGGATACCTATTCTTTATGGTGACATGGTTTAATTCCCGGTAATCGATACAAAGTCGCATACTCCCGTCTTTCTTCTTTACAAATAAAACAGGAGCACCCCAAGGAGATGTACTAGGATGAATGAAACCGATGTCCAACAACTCTTGTAGTTGGACTTTTAACTCCTGAAGTTCAATAGGAGCCATTCGATATGGGGTTTTAGAAATGGGCTTTGTACCAGGTTCAAGATCAATGAAGAATTCAACTTCACGTTCTGGGGGTAGACCGGGAAGTTCTTCAGGAAATACGTCAGGAAAGTTACTAACAACAGGAATATTATTCAAATTTGACGTGTCTTTATTCAAATCCATAACATGGGCTAGGAAAGCTTGACATCCGTTTTTCAATAAACGAATGGCTTTATGACTTAATATGACAGTGATTGATTTTAATGGCTTTGTTGCTTGAATTCGAATAACAGGTTGATTAGGAATATGAAAACTAACCACCTTATGAAAACAATCAATTTTGGCATGATGAGTAGTTAACCAATTAATTCCTAAAATCACGTCAAATGCAAGTATCTTTAAAGAGATAAGGTCAACAGGTAAGGTGATGGTGCCAACTTGGATCAAATAAGATTTATAAACAGTGGATGTGATGAAAGTTTCCCCTAACGGAGTCTCCACAGATAAATCAAAGTCTAATTTCTCCGGAGTCAAGTTTAAACGTTGAGCACAAGCAGGAGAAATAAATGAATGGGTAGCACCGGTATCTAGTAAGGTATAAACTTCACATGAATTTATGATTAGCTTACCCGTGATCACCTCGTTTGGGTTCCTCGCATATTGACCAGTCACGACAAACGCTCTTCCAAGAACCGTTGACTTTGACTTTTCTGGGGCAGCCTTTTGAGTCACCGTCCCCGCTGAACTTGGTTTCGCTATCGTACAATCTCGAGCGATATGTCCTTCCTTTCCACAATTATAGCATACCTTGAACTGTTGTGGACAGTTTGGGCTGATATGTCCCTCTTTTCCACATTTATAGCATATGACCGGTGGTCGTTCTCCTCCCTTGGAACCAATTGCTGCCGGTGCTGACGTCTTCGTATTATCATTGTTGAATCTCCTCTTTTTAAAATCTCCTCCCGACTCGCTTCTTCTATTTTCATAGCCACGATTACCACCAGAGTGGTTGTCGTTCTTGTCTGTACTTTTCTTTCTCCGCTGGTTATCATTGTTCTGATGACTGTTGTCACCGATATGATCCTGGTTGTGGTCCCTCGGTTGACCGTACTCGTTATCTCGCTCCAACAATTGAGCCCTGTTGACAACATCTGAATAGAGAGAAAATTTATGAGAAATGAGATATTGACGTATGCCGGGTTTCAAACCTCTCAGAAACATCCGTGTCATACGTTCCTCATTCTCCACCAAATGAGGTGAAAACCTGGACAACTCTGCAAACTTCGCCTCGTACTGGGACACCGTCATGTTATTCTGCTCTAGTCTAATAAACTCTACATCCTTCATATGACGAATACTTTCAGGAAAGTACTTGTCATTGAATAGTTTCTGAAATGTCTCCCAAGACATGCTGAGTGCGGCTGGATGGGTACGCTTCACAGATTCCCACCAGTAGTCTGCCTCGCCACGGAACATAAAGGTGGCGAATGGAACCTTCTGTTCTTCCGTGCATCCCAAGACATCAAATATCTTGGTAATTTGCTTGACCCATGTCTCCGCCTTAATCGGATCCGGCTTTCCCCAGAATTCTGGTGGTCCCAATTCTTTGAACTATTTGGCTGTGACCAGCTGTGCGTTGCCATTGTTTCTTCTTATATTTTGAACAGGAATCTCCTTCGTCTGGTTTTGCATGAACCGCAAAAAGCTTCTAAACATCTCATCGTTCATCGTCTGCTCATTGGTGTTGTTCACAGGAGGAACATTGCCAGCCTGTTGCACGTTCTCCTCGTTGGTGAGTACAGGTGCCTCCACGGTTTCATTTACTCCACTGTTAACATTCTCAGTCGACATTCTCAAATACTGCCATAAAACAAGGGTTAATTTAACAAATTAACAAATCACATAATATCCCTATATTATGACCGACCAACAAATAAGCTTAGGTAGGACACACTAGCGAAGGATTTACTCGTCTCTCCCCTCCTAGTTCTATTCCCCGATCTCCGCCAGAGATCATATCCCTAAGCTCTGATACCAACTGTGACGCCCCCAAAATAGGTCCATTCCATCCAACCTATTCTGAGTCGCCAAATACATGGTACAGAAAAAACTACAACTTTATTAATACAACATAAAAACTGTGAGTGTAAATACAAATATTGTCATTTAGACAATATCCACACTCAAATAAGTCCTCATTACAATTATTGGTACAATACTTTACAAAAAAAAATGGTGAGGACTACTAAAACAACTTCCTAGAACCTTCATTTCATACCCCGACTAGTACTTGCTACATTCTCGCCTCCTGAGAAGAAAATGGAACAACAAGAAAAAGCGTGAGCTCAACTAGCCCAGTAAAGAATATTATGACTAAGATAATATACAACAAATTATCGTTAGTCTTTAACATGGAAAAATTTAATAGAATACAATAGACAACAAGTTTTAAATCAATATTCGCAGCGGAAAATAATAATTCATAGAGAAGTTACATTAGAGAATGAAATCTACGATTATCTATGAATTTAAAAGCTCATCATCAATATTTTTTCCCTATAATATCAATCAATAAATATCTTGAATCAAATAGTCATCTTTGCACTACAGGCCAAAGATATTCATCAGTTGGTCATGTTCACCTCAACGCCTGTTCATCTTTGCACTACGGGCCAAAGATATTCATCAGAAATCATTAATCTTTGCACTACAGGCCAAAGATATTCATTTATGTCATCATTTAGAACTGAGGATGATGAAAAATATTTTTTTAAGGAAACGAATCCAGTGAAACAAAATAATAAATGTTAAGGATTCGTATTTCAGCTATTCCATGTCCAAAAATACCTCATAAATAATCATGGTGGAGTAAAATTCAAGAATGATCAAAACATGGATACAATCAAAGCTAGTATCCAGAATAGATATTTTGGACGAAAAGAAAAAAATTTTATTTTTCGGTAAATAGTAACTCGTGAATAGTAACTCGTGAATAGTAACTCATGAATAGTAACCCCGACATAAAAAGTTCCAAATTTGATAAAAAGTTCAGATCAATACTTCGGCATAATGATATTGAAGAAAATAATATCATTTAAGAAGAAATAACATCCCTTACCTCGGAAAGACGGTACTTCTGACTTGAATACTAGATATAGTGCTGAAGGAAACTTGCACCGTATAGCAACATTCAAAGTATCAAATACTCACAAGAATACGCTCGATATAGAGAGAGAAATAGAGAGAAACTTGTGTTTCTGGTGTGATTTTCAATTCTAACCTAAGCACCCTATTTATAGGAAAATGCTTAGAACATCAAAGTAGAAAATTTAATATAATAATAATATATTTATCAAATTTTCCTTAGCCCACCTCTAGACATCTGATCTCAGCCCATTTATATCACATGTTAGCCCACTTAAATGCCAAAAAACGTTTTTCTTCAAAATAATAAATAAAACTTCCAAAAATCAATTATTTCGGAACTTCAGAACTTCAATAATTCATAATAAATAGCCCTTTTATCAGAAAATTCGAATCTCGCGAGTTTTTATAGGAAATTCAATTCTCTACAATTTTTCAGAAGAAAGTTTTTCCAAATTCCAAACAGAAATTGACCGAAATCCACAAACGGGCGATTTTACAGTCAATAATAAATTTTCGGTCAAGAATTGTGTCCACCAACACACAAAACATGTGTTAATCATTTAATGCCACAAAAATATTCTTCCTCCTCATATACTCATATATCCCACATTTATTGCAAAAATATCACCATCAATATATTATTAAAATAATATATTTAAATGAATTATTTTATCAGAAAAAGATAAAATATTAATTTTCAACAATTGTCACATTAAAAATTTTCTCCATCTATATCCACATAAAATTAATATTTTCCTCATCATATAAATCAATAATTAATTATACACAAATAATATTACAGAATCACAGTACTGGCAACCAGGTCGTTCCCAGGAAAGAGGGGGCTTTCCAATAAGGATCTCTCCTTACTGGCGCGCAATTAGATGACCAAACCTCTCCTTAGACAGAACTTTCTAGACATTGCCAATAATGTTATCTAATAATATTATTAAGATAATATGAATTATTATTCCGATAATAGAAAATACTGTGTAGTGACAATTATTAAAACAACAGTAATATAAAATATCAACGCAGCAATTATTGAATCAATAAAATACAATATTGAACAGTAATTACTGTAACAATTATTGAGTAGTGCCTTCTTACGTAAGAATCAATAATTGGTGCAATACCGTGTGCTACTGTGCAACAACGCGTATTACTGTATTTTAACCACTGGGTATTCCAACAGTATTAACGGTAACAACTATGCCGTTATTTATAAACAACTTATTTTTGTCGTTTTCTTCATCCAATCGCTTTCCGTTATGGGGCCCACACAAGGCTGCGCCGTCGTACGAATATTCCCCGACAACAAGAATATTCCACGACCAAACAAATATTCCCCGACAATAATGAATATTTTAGGACCACATGCTTATTTAAAATATTTGCGCATTTTACCCATAACTAACCACATTAATCAAATCAACCCTTACTATTTCAAAATAATAAATAGAGGAATTAAATTTCATTTATTAATAATTTGGGGTCTTACATATTCTGTGCTATGTGTTCATTAATCGTTCTATAACCTAGAATGATTATAAATCGGGAGGATTCTGGCTACGAGCTAGACTGAACGAGTAAAAATTTTCAAGACGAAAATGAAATTTTTTCGGGAACAAAATATTTTTCGGGGAAAAAGACGAAATAGGCACTATTCACCCGTTTCTGCTCGGAGGTTTATTTTGAAATTCCGAGAAGTTTTTGATTGCGTGAAATCTTATGACGTGATGGAATATTCAATAATATTTCAGTTATGGCAAAAACGAAGTTTTTGCCTGGGGACTCAAAACCTAAGGGTTAGGGAAAGTGAGTTCCGAGAATGTTATGAGTATGTATAATAATTAGGGTTATTATGCGTGAGAAATACGAGTATGATACGAGTTATTATACGAGTATATTACGAAGATTAGTACGACGTATAATACGAATATCGTACGAACAATATACGAAGAGAATACGAGCATACGAGAATGGAATGCGTAGAATACGATTAGTCTTAATGGACTTTTTGTTCATAGACTTTTGTAGAATTCAATTGGACTTGGATTATGTCAAGCCCAATGATTTGTGAAGTTAAGCCCAAGTTAAGCCCAATAAGAATTAGGGTTAAGGCCCAAACCAAGAAAAGAAACCGCGGATCGAACCGATGGGTAAACGATGGGTAAAACCCATGGAGCAACTCATGGGGATGACCCATGGACATAAGGGGCGGCCACTTGGCCACCAAGTAAGGGTGGTGGCCAAGTAAACTTGGTTGCCAAGTGAGGAATAGTAAGGAGGTGGAGAGGAAATGACAATTTTACCCTTAGCCATGGTTTTCTATAAATACAAAGCTTAAGTTTCATTTTCTAGGATTTTGAAAAGCCTAGAACTTGGGAGAGAGAGAAGAGCTCGGTTGGAAGAGCATGAGCATGAATGCTCAGATCAAAAGTGATCGTGAAATAGAAAAGCTCGCAAATCGCCGGCTTTGTCTAACGGAAGAGAAATAAAGAAGAACGGTAATCCGAACCCTAGTTTCTTCTACTATTTTCTTTAAGTTAAATATGTTTAAAACATAACTTAATGAGAATAAGGAGTAAAAGATGTTAGTAATGATTTCATATGGTTGAAATCATGAGAAAATAAGAAATGAGAAATAAGAAATTTAGTTTATAAATTTCTTAAGCAAGTATAAGATTCGTGAGGATTTTGAGCGATCCGAATGAATATTATGAATGAGTAGGTGAATTAAGTAAGGAATGGTATTCTATAACATCAAATTCCAAGAAAAAGTGAAATCGTAATCTAAAATATCGATTAAAAACGAAGAACGCGAAGAACACGTGAAGAACGTGTAGAACATTGTTGATGGACAAATTTAAAACCATCGTAGTGTAAATGTTGTTGATGGACAAGTTTAAAACCATCGTGTATAAGTTAGATGCTTATTGCTTGGTTAGGAACGTTAGAAAAGTTCATGAAGAACGGATTTAAATTGAGATATAACGAAGTTATGGCGAAATTTTCGTAAAAGACGAACGAGAATTTGAAAGTTAGTAAATGAATCCAAACATGTAGGGTTTCATAAGAATGTAAGAGAACGTATAAAACGTGAGTCGTGGACTCAAGAACGAACGAATTCCGAGTTCGGATGACCGAATTACGGACGAACGAACGAAGAACGTTAAAAGCGTAAAATGAACGAAGGGTTAAAATTAAGCCAATTGAATGGCATGTTAACGGATTCAGAATGAAGTTCTGTCCAAGGCATATTAAAGTGCGTAAGCTAAGGAAGAGAATGGCTTTGGAACGACCTCGTTCTTAGTTATAACGAAGAAGTTATGAGATCGTAAAGTAAGCATCTCAAACTTGACTTAACACTTAGAAAAATTTCCTAGGTTTTTGTCTTGGTGCCGCAGCGCAAGAAGGGGCGCCACAGCGCAAGAAGGGGCGCCGCAGCATGAGCTCGGCCATACACTTCTGGAGAGTGGCACCGCAGCGCGAGAGGAAAGGCAGGGCACGGCGCCGCAGCGCCGGTGCAAGACACTGCCCAGAAATGAGAATTTTATTTCTCAGATACTAGGGGATGTGCAAGAAAGAAGTATGAACATATAGTTCACGTAATGTAACACTTAGTCAATTGTTTTAAACCTTTAGCAAAGGTTGAACGAAAAGATTAAACGAGAATAAAAGACAAAGAATGTAGATGCAGGTTACGAAACCGATGTCCGGGGACCGTAGTCACGATAAACGAACGTGAGGGATTGATATGGTTGTGATTCCTTAGAAGTTGGTAGACGATGTTAATGTATAACATTTTGATGTTATGACATGGCATTGAGAGATGAATGTAAAGCGTATAGACGCTATGAACGCAATGTTGTTGCGATGAATGATCAGTCTTAGCATACAGCGAACCGTATGGCTTTGACATTAAGAAAGAATAATGAGCATGGGGTTCATGGGATGGATAATGATGAATGTAATTGAAACCTTGAGTAAAGGTTGAATGAGAGATTAAAAGATGAACAAGTAAAACGTTGAATACGTAAACGATCCTTGTGAATTGTATACGCGTTGGACGAACATTCTAAGTATACCATGGTTGTATGACATAGACGTTGATGAAGGTAGTAAGTAAGATAAGAATGGTATCAAGAGAGCCCTAACGAACGGTAATAAGATTACTGAAAGCCGCTTATAAGTCAGGTGAGAATGATAGAATGAAAAAGTTAGCGATGAACACTTTAACCAGCGTAAGGGTTGAGTGTAAGCGAGTGTTAAACGGGCAGAACCTACACCCTGTGTATGGTTTAACTGTAATGTAATGAAGAATGTTGATTAACCGTGAACGGTGAAGAAATTAAATTGAAGATAATAACGTATAACGTCAAGAAGCCGAGTTAATAAGTATAACTTGAACAATGTTCCGAGTTGAGGGAACCAGACGTTGTAAGATATGAATAAGTTCATATGAAATGTTTAAACGCTATGGTCTCATAGTATTGACATTGAATGATCGTTCCGAGTATACAAAAGAATGTATGACTTAGACGATAAAGAATGATTCCTGAGGTATGGCATTTAGTTGCCAAAAAGCCATAAGGAATAAGAAGTTGACTTAACGAACATTATAGTTTAATGGTTCGGATAAGTTAAGGTATGTTAGGTTGTAGTACAATCGTAACCTTTGATGGTTGACATATGGGAGCTGGGCTAAACAATTCCTTCAGAGAGCGAAGGTATATACAAAACTGGCAACCGATCTAACTCACTGTGTGGGCAGTGTAGATGAGACGAGAACTTGTTTGTTGGTTGTTTGTGGGAAACCACTCAGAGTACCATATGGACTACTAGCAGAAAAGCGATGTGTGCTGAGTCCTAGAGAAGTATAAGAAGAAGATAAGAATGTGAATCATCAAAGATGATGAACGTGTTGAGTAAGACATCTCAGTATGTCATAAAGCCATAATCTGGTAATGAAAGTTAGTCGCGTAAGTTTAAATTACAAGAACGCGAACCTTAAGAAGTAAAGTTAAGTAAACCAATGCGTAAGTCAAGTATATGACTAATTGGTATACTTGTTATTTCCTTATTTGTTATATTGGGTTTTGGAATAAGCATTTCAGCGTAAACTGTAAGCTGTAGCTATGCGTAAGGTAAGTTTCCTAACTTCATTCATATTTTAAATGAATGCTAGTTTCTAAAACTTCTCAGATATTGAACTTGAGAGGTTCTGTCGATGTGTGAATGTGCGATATTTGTACAAGATGGTAGTATGTATGAGGCCTTGAGCCACAAAGTGAGCACTTCGGTGTTTTTATGAGATGAACTGTTTTGTGATTGAACTGTTCAATACAAGTATGTTCGGTATACATGAACCGTTATTGTTAAGTCAGTGCTATTGATTCTAGCCAGACCGATTGTGCATGAAAGAAAGTAGAGAATGAAAGTATTTCAAAGTGCATGTGACTAATGTTTTAAAATGATAGGAATCAAGACTATTCCTATTATTCAAGCTGCTTCGTAACCTTTGTTCGGTTATTGAAGTTCTGAAAAATGTTTAAACTCTTGAAGTTATTTGTTCAACTGTATGACTTGCTGGGCAATTGAATGCTCACACTTGCTTTAAATAAAAACATTTTCAGCGAACGATGTTAGAAAGAACTTAAGGATCCCGTAAAGATCAAGCTGAGCGGTATTCAGACGAAGTGCCATTCATTATATGAATGTGCGTGAAGAGCAAGTGAAGACTTGTAATATAGAATGATAGAATTAAACTACAGACTAGTTTAATGAACAGTTATGAATCCTTTGTGGCGGATGAAAGTCACTCGTGTAAGATGTAAAGAATAATGTAATTATCATTATTTGTAATGAAAGAGGTTTTGTGGTTATAGAACCTGGGATTTTAGAATATATGTTATTATATTTTAGTATATAATGATGTATGATTGGTAAGAAGTATGACAGTGATGCACGGAGTCCGGGTCTGAAGATAGACCGGATTTCGGGGGCGTTACAGGTTGGTATCAGAGCTTATAGGTTATAAATCTTAGGTAAGAGTACCTAAGACTATAATCGTAGAGAAAATGATAAGAAGATCACCACGTGATCATAGTAAATCGTAGTAACAGATGAGCTGTTAAATGATGAATGATTTATAGCTAATGCTATGAATGAATGGTACTACGAAGTAGTTCAGGAAGAAGAACTCAGATTGAGTTGTAAATGGTAGTATACGAATTAAAGAAAATTCGTATTAAGTAGAGAGGAAGTTAGAAGTTGTAAAATTTCAATTGAGGACTCTTGTGATGGCTGAGTTGTATGAATCTTTGTATGGGCAAAGGTTTGTGCTTAGTGTAACAACTACTCAGTTTATTACAGTGATAATCATTGGAATTGGTCGCGCTATTAAGATGTATATGACGAGAAGGTGAATCTTTTCTCATGTATATACTTGATAGATAGAGAAGGTTAAGGTAGGTGCGAGTCTTGAAACTCATACTTATGGTAAGTTTGTGACTCATAATAGTATGGTATGTTTTCGAATGTTTCAGCGAATGGACGCCAAAGGTCTGTCTGGATGTTCTTAAACTCATATTATTGTGGAAAGTTCCTGAACTCATAATGTGTGGTAAGTTGATGGACTGTACTAAGAAATATGAATGTTTAGACTGAAAACGAAGTATTTTCAGCAGACTTAGCATTGAAGGTGCTAGAGAAGTTTAAGTATTGTCGCAGAAAGACAATGAAGGAAGATGGAGAATAGGATATTCCAAATCATCTAGCTATGCTAGATTTCAAAGTTTATTCAAATCGTGCTGAATTGTACATTTTGAAAAAGAAAAGAATTGGTTCAACTTTTTGGAACCAATGGATTTTAAAAGAGCTATGTTTTTATGTCTATGCCAATTGTTTCGGCTAGACAGAAATTGATTTAAAATATCAAAATGAATTTTATATCATCAGTGCATTTGATGCAATGATGGTAAAAAGATGGAGTTGTTAATGCAATTAAACCTGGTATGGAATTTGATCAGAGGATCAATAACCAGCTATGGTATGATGTATAATGACGAAGTCATAAACTGACGAAGTCCTCAACGTACTGTGAAGAGTACGGTATCATGACATCATGAAACGTTTTGAAAAGAATTTAAAGAAGTAGTCGATGTCAAGCGAGTTGACTAGACGAATGTTTCAAGAAATATCCAAATTTTTGGTACTAAGTTTGAGGTGAACATACCCTGAAATGGGGTTATACGTTTGGCTGATCACCTACGTATGGAAGAGGTAGTTTACCTTCTTTGTGATTGTAAACTTACCGTGTAAAAAAGGTTTACGGCGAGAGGCTGTTTAACCTTGTAAGAGTTCATGGTCAATTTGACCCCTCAGCAAAAGAATGAAATGTTTTAAAGGAATCTTTATATTCCTAGTTATTCCTTTCGCTTCATGATTCTTGATAGGTTATGGAGGTTAGGAATGATGGAAAGATAAGAACTTCTTTGAAGAGAAGTTGAGGAGAAGGGTAAGCTAAAATTTCGAGGACGTAATTCTTTGAAGGAGGGAAGAATATGACAACCCGAAAAATCGGATTGTCAAGAATTTAAGTTAAAGAATTAGTTATTAATAAAATGAATTTTTATTAATATTATTCTGTGCTATGTGTTCATTAATCGTTCTATAACCTAGAATGATTATAAGTCGGGAGGATTCTGGCTACGAGCTAGACTGAACGAGTAAGAATTTTCAAGACGAAAATGAAATTTTTCCGGGAACAAAATATTTTTCGGGAAAAAAGACGAAAAAGGCACTATTCACCCGTTTCTGCTCGGAGATTTATTTTGAAATTCCGAGAAGTTTTTGATTGCGTGAAATCTTAAGACGTGATGGAATATTCAATAATATTTCAGTTATGGCAAAAACGAAGTTTTCGCCTGCGGACTCAAAACCTAAGGGTTAGGGAAAGTGAGTTCCGAGAATATTATGAGTATGTATAATAATTAGGGTTATTATGCGTGAGAAATACGAGTATGATACGAGTTATTATACGAGTATATTACGAATATTAGTACGACGTATAATACGAATATCGTACGAACAATATACGAAGAGAATACGAGCATACGAGAATGGAATGCGTAGAATACGATTAGTCTTAATGGACTTTTTGTTCATAGACTTTTGTAGAATCCAATTTGACCTGGATTATGTCAAACCCAATAATTTGTGAAGTTAAGCCCAAGTTAAGCCCAAGTTAAGCCCAATAAGAATTAGGGTTAAGGCCCAAACCAAGAAAAGAAACCGCGGATCGAACCGATGGGTAAACGGATGGGTAAAACCCATGGAGTAACCCATGGGGATGACCCATGGGCATAAGGGGCGGCCACTTGGCCACCAAGTAAGGGTAGTGGCCAAGTAAACTTGGTTTCCAAGTGAGGAATAGTAAGGGGGTGGAGGGGAAATGACCATTTTGCCCTTAGCCTTGGTTTTCTATAAATAGAAAGCTTAAGTTTTATTTTCTAGGATTTTGAAAATCCTAGAACTTGGGAGAGAGAAAAGAGCTCGGTTGGAAGAGCATGAGCATGAATGCTCGGATCAAAAGGGATCGTGAAATAGAAAAGCTCGCAAATCGCCGGCTTTGTCTAACGGAAGAGAAATAAAGAAGAACGGTAATCCGAACCCTAGTTTCTTCTACTATTTTCTTTAAGTTTAATATGTTTAAAACATAACTTAATGAGAATAAGGAGTAAAAGATGTTAGTAATGATTTCATATGGTTGAAATCATGAGAAAATAAGAAATGAGAAATAAGAAATTTAATTTATAAATTTCTTAAGCAAGTATAAGATTCGTGAGGATTTTGAGCGATCCGAATGAATATTATGAACGAGTAGGTGAATTAAGTAAGGAATGGTGTTCTATAACATCAAATTCCAAGAAAAAGTGAAATCGTAATCCAAAATATCGATTAAAAATGAAGAACGCGAAGAACGCGTAGAACTTTGTTGATGGACAAATTTAAAACCATCGTAGTGTAAATGTTGTTGATGGACAAGTTTAAAACCATCGTGTATAAGTTAGATGCTTATTGCTTGGTTAGGAATGTTAGAAACGTTCATGAAGAACGGATTTAAATTGAGCTATAACGAAGTTATGGCGAAATTTTCGTAAAAGACGAACGAGAATTTGAAAGTTAGTAAATGAACCCGAACGTGTAGGGTTTCATAAGAATGTAAGAGAACATATAAAACGTGAGTCGTGGACTCAAGAACGAACGAATTTCGAGTTCGGATGACCGAATTACGGACGAACGAACGAAGAACGTTAAAAGCGTAAAATGAACGAAGGGTTAAAATTAAGCCAATTGACTGGCATGTTAACGGATTCAGAATGAAGTTCTGTTTGAGGCATATTAAAGTACGTAAGATAAGGAAGAGAATGGCTTTGGAACGACCTCATTCCGAGTTATAACGAAGAAGTTATGAGATCGTAAAATAAGCATCTCAAACTTGACTTAACACTTAGAAAAATTTCCTAGGTTTTTGTCTTGGCGCCGCAGCGCGATAAGGGGCGCCGCAGCGCGAGAAGGGGCGCCGCAGTGCAAGCTCGGCCATACACTTCTGGAGAGTGGCGCCGCAGTGCGAGAGGAAAGGCAGGGCTTGGCGCCGCAGTGCCGGTGCAAGACACTGCCCAGAAATGAGAATTTTATTTCTCAGATACTAGGGGATGTGCAAGAAAGAAGTATGAACATATAGTTCACGTAATGTAACACTTAGTCAAGTGTTTTAAACCTTTAGCAAAGGTTGAACGAAAGGATTAAACGAGAATAAAAGACAAAGAATGTAGATGCAGGTTACGGAACCGATGTCTGGGGACTGTAGTCACGATAAACGAACGTGAGGGATTGCTATGGTTGTGATTCCTTAGACGTTGGTTGATGATGTTAATGTATAACATTTTGATGTTATGACATGGCATTGAGAGATGAATGTAAAGCATATAGACGCTATGAACGCAACGTTGTTGCGATGAATGATCAGTCTTAGCATACAGCGAATCGTGTGGCTTTGACATTAAGAAAGAATAATGAACATGGGGTTCATGGGATGGATAATGATGAAAGTAATTGAAACCTTGAGTAAAGGTTGAATGAGAGATTAAAAGATGAACAAGTAAAACGTTGAATACGTAAACGATCCTTGTGCATTGTATTCGCGTTGGACAAACGTTCTAAGTATACCGTGGTTGTATGACATAGACGTTGATGAAGGTAGTAAGTAAGATACGAATGGTATCAAGAGAGCCTTAACAAAAGGTAATAAGATTACTAAAAGCCGCATATAAGTCGGGTGAGAATGATAGAATGAAAAAGTAAGCGATGAACACTTTAACCAGCGTAAGGGTTGAGTGTAAGCGAGTGTTAAACGGGCAGAACCTACACCCTGTGTATGGTTTAATCGTAATTTAATGAAGAATGTTGATTAACCGTGAACGGTGAAGAAACTAAATTGAAGATAATAATGTATAACGTTAAGAAGCCGAGTTAATAAGTATAACTTGAACAATGTTCCGAGTTGAGGGAACCAGACGTTGTAAGATATGAATAAGTTCATATGAAATGTTTAAACGCTATGGTCTCATAGTATTGACATTGAATGATCGTTCCGAGTATACAAAAGATTGTATGACTTAGACGATAAAGAATGATTCCTGAGGTATGGCATTTAGTTGCCAGAAAGCCATAAGGAATAAGAAGTTGACTTAACAAATATTATAGTTTAATGGTTCGGATAAGTTAAGGTAAGTTAGGTTGTAGTACAATCGTAACCTTTGATGGTTGACATATGAGAGCTGAGCTAAACAATTCCTTCAGAGAGCGAAGGTATATACGAAACTGGCAACCGATCTAACTCACTGTGTGGGCAGTGTAGATGAGACGGGAACTTGTTTGTTGGTTGTTTGTGGGAAACCACTCAGAGTACCATATGGACTACTAGCAGAAAAGCGATGTGTGTGCTGAGTCCTAGAGAAGTATAAGAAGAAGATAAGAATGTGAATCATCAAAGATGATGAACATGTTGAGTAAGACATCTCAGTATGTCATAAAGCCATAATCTGGTAATGAAAGTTAGTCGCGTAAGCTTAAATTACAAGAACGCGAACCTTAAGAAGTAAAGTTAAGTAAACCAATGCGTAAGTCAAGTATATGACTAATTGGTGTACTTGTTATTTCCTTATTTGTTATATAGGGTTTTGGAATAAGCATTTCAGCATAAACTGTAAGCTGTAGCTATGCGTAAGGCAAGTTTCCTAACTTCATTCATATTTTAAATGAATGCTAGTTTCTAAAATTTCTCAGATGTTAAACTTGAGAGGTTCTGTCGATGTGTGAATGTGCGATATTTATACAAGATGGTAGTATGTATGAGGCCTTGAGCCACAATGTGAGCACTTCGGTGTTTTTATGAGATGAACTGTTTTGTGATCGAACTGTTCAATACAAGTATGTTCGGTATACATGAACCGTTATTGTTAAGTCTGTGCTATTGATTCTAACCAGACCGATTGTGCATGAAAGAAAGTAGAGAATGAAAGTATTTCAAAATGCATGTGACTAATGTTTTAAAATGATAGGAATCAAGACTATTCCTATTATTCAAGCTGCTTCGTAACCTTTGTTCGGTTATTGAAGTTCTGAAAAATGTTTAAACTCTTGAAGTTATTTGTTCAACTGTATGACTTGCTGGGCAATTGAATGCTCACACTTGCTTTAAATAAAAACATTTTCAGCGAACGATGTTAGAAAGAACTTAAGGATCCCGTAAAGATCAAGCTGAGCGGTATTCAGACGAAGTGCCATTCATTATATGAATGTGCGTGAAGAGCAAGTGAAGACTTGTAATATAGAATGATAGAATTAAACTACAGACTAGTTTAATGAACAGTTATGAATCCTTTGTGGCGGATGAAAGTCACTCGTGTAAGATGTAAAGAATAATGTAATTATCATTATTTGTAATGAAAGAGGTTTTGTGGTTATAGAACCTGGGATTTTAGAATATATGTTATTATATTTTAGTATATAATGATGTATGATTGGTAAGAAGTATGACAGTGATGCACGGAGTCCGGGTCTGAAGATAGACCGGATTTCGGGGCGTTACAGTTTGTTGATTCTAAGATCACATCCAACACTAGGTTTAATTGCATTAATAACTCCATCTTTTTACCATCCTTGCATCAAATGTAGTGATGATATAAAATTCATTTTGATATTTCAAATCAACTTCTGTCTAGCCAAAACAATGAGCGTAGACATACCAAGAATAGCTCTTTTAAAATCTATTGGTTCCAAAAGTTGAACCAATTCTTTCCTTTTTGAAATGTACACATAAGCACGATTTCAATAAACTTTGAAATCTAGCGTAGCTCGATGATTTGGAATATCCTATTCTCCATCTTCCTTCATTGTCTTACTGCGACAATACTTAATCTTCTCTTGCACCTTCAATGCTAAGCATACTGAAAATACTTCGTTTCCAGGCTAAATATTCATATACCTTAGTATAGTCCATCAACTTACCACACATTATGAGTTAAGGAACTTTCCACAATAATATGAGTTTAAGAACTATGCAGTCAAACCATAGGCATCCATTCACTGAGACGTTCGAAAACATACCATATTATTATGAATCACGAACTTACCATAAGTATGAGTTTCAAGAAATCGCACCTATCTTAACATTCTCTACCTATAAAGTATATACATGAGAAAAGATTCACCTTCTCGTCATATACATCTTAATAGAGGGACCAATTCCAATGATTATCATTGTAATAAACTGAGTAGTTGTTACACCAAAGCACAAACCTCTGCCCATAACAAAGGTTCACACAACTCAACCATCACATGAGTCCTCAATTAAAATCTTACAACTTCTAAATTTTCTCTTTACTTAATACAAATTTTCTTTAATTCGTATACTATCCTTCATTACTCAATCTGAGTTCTTCTTCCCGTACTACTTCGTAGTACCATTCATTCACAGCATTTGCTATAAATCATTCATCATTTAACAGCTCATCTGTTACTACAATTCACTATGATCACGTGGTGATCTTCTTATCCTTCTCTCCACGATTATAGTCTTAGGTACTCATACCCAAGGTTTATAACCTATCAGCTTTGATACCACTCTGTAACGCCCCAAAATCCGGTCTAACTGTGACAACCCAAGAATTTTGAATATTTTTAAAATTTTTATTAATTGATTTAAGGTTCAAAATTAGAACCTATATAGAAAATAAGTGTATGTGTTTGATATTTTTAAGATGGAATTTTGAGGATTTCAAAATTCTGTGAAGGATTTATATGAATTATTCAGGATTAAGTAATATGTGAATATGTTCTGTGTATATGTGTATAATATGTGGTTAAGGGTCAAGGGTTGACCAGATAATTGATATCTGTCACAAACCCTAGGTATATATTAAGAACGTTAGTGTTCGGTTAGAAAACCCTAGCGTTTAATAAGAAACCCTAAAGCCGGTTCTAGAAACCCTAATTTCAGTTCTGAGAATCCAAAACCCTAATTCGGTTCATGAAACCCTAATCTGGAAATTTAAATGATTATTATATTGCATAAGTGTTATTTATTATAATATTAATTAGGGAAAAGCTTAATTATTAGCAAACCCTAATTTCACATTTTTGAAAACCCTAATTTCTGGGTTAGAAACCCTAATTTTATAATTTGGGAAAAACAAAGTGTTAATTTAGTGATTTAATGTTAATTAAGAAATATTAATCTTAATTTTATAGTTGTAAGTAATTAGAAAACCCTAATCTAATTACGAAATCTAATTTCTAATTTAGGAAAATTATTTTTCTATTAGAAACCCTAATTAGTGGTTTATAAACCCTAATGACCAATTACGATCCTAAATGCTTAAATTAGTAATTTTAATTAGGAAATACTAATCCTAATTAGCAAGATTTAATTAGTGATTAAGAAATTTTAATATAATTAGAAAATTCTAATTATAATTTAGAAATATTAATTTTCTATTTTTGAAAAACCGAAATTGGAAATGTTAGAAACTAAATTGCAAAACCTAAGGGTTTCAAACCCTAAACCCTAACTCAAACCCTAAACCCTAAGGGTTTGGACCATTTACACAAATGCCATTAATTTAGTAAGCTAAAAGACATTTGTACCCTTATTGCATAATGGAAGGTTTCTTGCAAATCTAAACTTAAGTTGGTTGTTCACCAACCCTAAGCCCTAGCTTTTGACTAATATCAACAACTCAGCCCAATCATATCAGCCACCTACATTACTTACAAAAATTTTATAGATTAAAAGAAAGAGAAATGGCTACTTACATTTTTCATTTCTCCCAAGTCCCTTCTCTCTCTAAATTTTCGAAATTTTAGAGTGAGAGAGTGATATATACTAAGCCAATATCATTCTCTAACCTTACAAGATTAGAATCAAAAATCAGAAATCAAAAATCAAGCTAGAAATGGTAAGAACCCTAATTGTTGAAATCTCTTGATTTTATGTTAGATGTTGTAATTGATGGATTAGATATGTGTAATAAGGTATTTTTGAGTGATCTGGGTTGTTGGATCATGGATCCATAACATCCAAATGCACGAAATGGCAAAATTTTCAAATCTGGAAAAGTTGAAAGATAAGGCCTGACAGTCAAATGTCAGGGCCTCTAGATCTTTATGTGTTTGATATTTTGTGTGTTTTATGCTTTAGATCTGTTCTATGCCATGTGGTCTACGATCTGAAATTGAAAATAGGGTCATAGCATGTCTGGATTTCGTTTTATAGGTGGTGAAAAGGCGTTGACCGAGCACGATTTCTGGAAATCTAGGCAAACCCAGAAACACAGAACGCCTGACAGCATTTTTGCAGGCGTTGATCTTGCTTGTGTTTTATGCTTTTGGTCGTGTTGTTGGTTGGATGTTGGAGACTGGTACATGAACTACTAATCTATGCCTTTATATCACTCAGATCAGTAATTGGATCGTAGATATTTATGGTCAAACTATGTTGACCGATCAGCCTTAAGAATCTTCTGGAAAACCCTGAAAATTCAAGACCCGGTTCATGAACACTACTTTGACCAGCTTTAATTGTTCATATGTTAGGTTTTAATATGGATCTAAAGTTATGATATTATACCTAGACACCTCGACTACACCTGTGAATTCATATATCACATAAATCATTCCTGGAATCAAAGATATAAGGCTACCAAGTAGGCACCTTCGCACTGTTTGAGTTTCTGGAAAACCCAGAAACTCAAGAACAGCTCTGACATGTTTTTCTGATGGTTAGATCTTGCTGTGATCATGTATTTTGGCTATGAACTCGATTGATAATGGTACTATTACACATATACTACTATAATAACACATTATCTGGCCATAAAATCTAAACATACACAATCTGGAACCGGTCAAACTTCATACCCTGTTAACAGTGCTTGAAGATCTGGGCTTGGCCCAAGAACACCTATAGTGACGGGTCTGTCGCTATAGGGCCCTTTAGCGACAGTTTATTATTATTATTTTCTGGAAATTATTTAAAAATTGATAAAAATAGTTTTTAATTATTAAAAATACATAATAAATTCTGAAAAATTATTTTAAAGTCTGAAAAATAGTTTTTAATTATTTTAAGTATATTTCATAAATATTTAATATTTTTGGAATACAAATGGTATTTAATTTATTTAATTATAATATTAAATAAATTATTTAAAAATGATTTAAATACATGAAAAATCATGAAAAATAATATTATGGTATAATAAAATATTTTAAGTTATTTTCAGTGACTTTTAATATTTTGTGATGAAATTCATTAATTAATTAATATTATTGATAGTTAATTTATTTAATGAATATATTAAATAAATTATGGAAAAATAGAATAAATGGTTTATAAATCATATAAAAATGGTTTAAGTGTTAGAAAAATATTTTAAGTTATAAAATATAACTTTTGATATTTTGTCATGAAAATATTAATATTTTAATATTAATAGCAATTATCGGGTAATGCATTTAAGTGTTTAAAAATCATATTTAAATGATTTTAAGGTATTAAAAATATTTTGATATATTATAAATATATTATAATATTATGACATGTATTTCATTAATATTTGATAATAAATAAATATTAATGATAAAAGAATTATGTGGTATTTATTTCATTTAAATACGAGTTTAATGATTAAAAATTTACGATAAATAGTAATAATTATTTAAAAATTATTACAAGTCTGTGAAAAATATTTTGACTGATATTAAAATTATTTGAGATAATTGTTAAGTGTTTAGGCAGAGTTTAATTGAACTTAGACTCGATAAAAGTCCGAATAGACCGTCATGACGTTAGAATTTTGTGTCAGGTTCAACTCAGACTGTAAAAGTTTGACTTGATACCGAATCTTATGTGTGTTATAGACTGATAGGGTTATGTGTTATGTGTTTAGGTTATTCTATGCTTATATATATATATAATAGTATTATACTGTGATGATATTATTCTAATATTAGAGATCTATATTACTAATATTAGGTCTTCGGATAAAGCGATATAAATTGCGTAGCGGTAATCAACGGTTCAGGCAAGTTTGTTTTACTTAACTCTACTAAGAGTGATTCATTCGGATATTCTTATGGTTAATCATTGCTGATTGTCATGTATAATTTGTACTCTGTACATATTGCATGTATAAGTCAGGTATGAAAGGCTGATCACCTTCATTACCAGTTGGTTTCAGATATATTTGTTCATGTATAATACTTGTTCAGTCATAAACTTGTTCCTGCTAGTTCACAATTATATTGTTGAATTATAGCCAGCTTATTATTCAAACTCTTCAATCATGATATATCGTTATATTGTTGTACTTAAACTTGCTGGGCCATCCTTATGCTCACCCTTGCTATATCATAATAAAACATTGCAGAATAAGGCGAATGCGTCGGATACAAGAAAAGGTTAAAGACAGTTCCAGCGTTAGGATATGTGTGCAGCTAAATTGTATAAGTATTTTATGTTAATAATGTTATATGTTAGAAAAGTTATGAAATGTGTATTAAGTTAAGGTTACTCGACCTTGGGGAATAGTGAGTATATATATTGTATAAACAATCTATGTTTATATCTTCCGCAAATAGTAATAGTTGTATAGAATGATCGAATCGGATCCGAGGTGATTTGGGACCTAGATTCGGGGCCCTCACACTAACTTCACACCCGGACTCCGTGCATCACGATTCCTTCTCTTGCCAAACATACGTCATTATATAGTTAAATATAACAACATATATTCTCAAATCCCAGGTTTTGGAAACCTTATAATCTCTTTCATTACAAATAATGATAACTATATTATTCTTTACATCGTACAAGAGTGACTTTTATCCGCCACCAAGGATACATATCAGTTCATTAAACTAGTCTATAGTTAAATTAAACTATTCTACAATACAAGTCTTAACTTGCTCTTCACGCATATTCATATATTAAATGGCACTTCGTCTGGATACCGATCAGCTTGATCTTTACGGTATCCTTAAGTTCTTTCTAACATCGTTCGCTGAAAATGTTTTTCATTTAAAGCAAGTGTGAGCATTCAATTGCCCAACAAGTTATAACAGTTGAACAAATAACTTCAAGAGTTTAAATATTCTTCAAAATTTTGATAACCGAACAAAGGTTATGAAGCAGCTTGAATAGGAATAATCTCGATTCCTATCATTTTAAAACAATATTCACTTTCACTTTGAAATACTTTCATTCTTCTAGCTTTTTCATAACCATTCTGTCTGTGCTAAGTCTGGCTAGAATCATTAGCACAGACTTAACAATAACGGTTCATGTATAAACAGAACATTATCTTATTGAACAATTTATTCACAGAATAGTTCATCTCATAGAAACACCAAAGTGTTCACATTGTGGAGTAAGGCCTCATACATACTACCACCTTATACAAATATCACACATTTGCACATAGACAAGACTTCTCAAGTTCAACATCTGAGAAGTTTAAGAAACTAGCATTCATGTATAATGAATAAAGTTAGAAAGCTTGCCTTACACACAACTACAGCTTATAGTTTACGTTGAACTGCTCATAGTTTACGCTTAACTGCTCATTCTAATTCCTATGTAGCACATAAGAACATAACATGTACACCCATTAGTCATATACTTGACTTACGTAATGGTTTACTTAACTTTACTTCTTAAGGTTTGCGCTCTTGTAATTTAAACTTACGTGACTAACTTTCATTACCGGTTCATGACTTCATGACATATGGAGATGTCTTACTCAAAACGTTCATCATCTTTGATGATTTACATTCTTATCTTCTTCTTATAGCTTCTATAGGACTCAGCACATATCGTGTCTCTGTTAGTAGTCCATATGGTACTCTGAGTGGTTTCCCACAAACAACCAACAAACAAGTTCCCGTCTCATCTACACTGCCCATAACAGTGAGTTAGATCGGTTGCCAGTTTTGTATATACCTTCGCTCTCTGAAGGAATTGTTTAGCCCAGCTCCCATATGTCAACCATCAAAGGTTACTATTGTACCACAACCTAACTTATCTTAACTTAACCAAACCATTAAACTATAACGTTTGTTAAGTCAGCTTCTTATTCCTTATGGCTTTCTGGCAACTAAATGACATACCTCATAATTTATTTCTTATCGTCTAAGTCATACAGTCTTTTATATACTCGGAACGATCGTTTAATGTCAATACTATGAGGTCATAGCGTTAAACATTTTATATTATCTTATTCATATCTTACAACGACTGGTTCATTAGACTTAGAACGTCCTCCAAGTTATAACTACTAACTCAGCTTCTTAACGTTATATGTTTATTGTCTTTAATTCAACTTCTTTACCATTCACAGGTTAAATCTTAGTCTTCATTACTTTACGGTCAAACCATACACGGAGTGTAGGTTCTGCCTGTTTAATAATCGCGTACACTCAACCCTCACGTCTGGTACAATGTTCAACGCTTACATTTCATTCTATCATTCTCTATGCGAACCATACTCGAACTTTCATTACTCTTATTACCATTCGCTATGGCTTTTTACGATAATTCATATCTTACTTACTACTCTCGTTAACATCTAAGTTATATAGCCATTGTACACTTAGAACGTTCGTCCGAAGCGAATACGATTCACGAGAATCGTTTACGTATTCAACGTTTACGTTGCTCGTCTCTTAATCTCTCATTCAACCTTTGCTCAAGGTTTTAATTGCCTTCAATCGTTATCCAACCCATGAACCCCATGTTCATTATTCTTTCTTATTGTCAAAGCCATACTGTTCGTTGTATGCTAAGACCGATCGTTCATTGCAACTGCATTGCGTTCACAGCGTCTATACACATTAGACATATCTCTCATTACCACAACATAACATCAAAATGTTATTCATTACTTTCATCACTCAACGTCTAAGAAATCACAATTATAGCAATGCCTCACGTTCGATTCATCGCGACTACGGTCCCCGTATATCGGTTACGTAATCTACCGTTTAAATTCTCTGTCTTTTAATCTCATTTAATCTTTCTGTTCAACCTTTACTAAAGATTTAAATCACTTGATTAAGTGTTACATTAGGTGAACTACATGTTCATATTTCTTTCTTGCACATCCCCTAGCGTGCGAGCCTACGTCACCCTCTTCCTTTGTCTGGCGCTGTGGCGCCAAACACTTCGTTACCTCTCGTGCTGTGGTACCACTCGTCAGTAATTTATGGCTGAGCTTACGCTGCGGCGCTGTCTCTCCAAGGCTCAGCTGGCACTGCGGCGCCGAGCACAAACCCTAGAAAATTTTCTAAGTCTTGAATCAAGTTTGAGACGCTTATTTCCCGATCTCATAACTTCTTCGTTATAACTCAGAACGAGGTCCTTCCAAAGCCATTCTTTTGCTTATCTTACGTACTTCAATTCCCCTCAGATAGAACTTCGTTCTTAATCCGTTATCATTCCATTTGATTGGCTTAATCTTTACCCTTCGTTCATTTTACGTTTTTAACGTTCTCCGCTCGTCCGTCCGTAATTCGGTCATCCGAACTCGAAACTCATTCGTTCTTGAGTCCATGACTCATGCTTTCTATGTTCTCTTACATTCTTATGAAACCTAATATGTTCATGTTCATTTACTAACTTTCTAATTCTCGTTCGTCTTTTACGAAATTTTCGCCATAACTTCGTTATAGCTCGATTTTAATTCGTTCTTCATTAATGATTCTACTGTTCCTAACCAAGCAATAAGCATCTAACTTAACACGATGATTTAAAACTTGTCCATCAACAACAATTATACTACGATGGTTTTAAATTTGTCCATCAACAACGTTCTTCGTGTTCTTCGCGTGTTCTTCGTGTTCTTCGTTCGTTCTTCATTTTTAATCAATATTTTAATTATGATTTCACTTTTTCTTGGAATTTGATGTTATAGAACACCATTCCTTACTTATTTCACCTACTCATTCATATAATCCACTCGGATCGTTCTAATTCATTACGAATCTTATACTTTCTTAACAAATTTATAAACTAAATTTCTAATTCTTATTTCTTCATTTTCTTATGATTTCAACCATATGAAATCATTTCTAACATCATTTACTTCTTATTTTTATTAAGTTATGTTTTTAAACATAGAATTTAAAGAAAATATTAAAAAAGACTAGGTTTCGGATTACCGTTCTCCTTTAATCTTCTTCCGTCGGACCAAGCGTGCACTCAGGCAAGCTTTTCCTCTTCTTTTCCTTCTTTTTTCTTCCATCCAAACTCTCTCTCTCTCTCTCTCTCTCTCTCTCAAAGTGTAGGATTTTCAAAATCCTAAAATAATGAACTTCAGCTTCCTATTTTTAGAAAACCAAGGCTAGGGGTATTTTAGTCATTTTGCCCCCCTTAACCTCCTTACTATTCCACCTCCTTACTATTCACGTAGCTTCCCTTGGAAGCTTCGTGCTTCCATCTTTCGGGTTTCGTCCGACAGTTCGAAAACTGCGATTCTCAAAATCCAAATTTTTTTGAATATTTCATCTTTTCTTTATCGATTAACTTTTACGTACGTAGCTAAATGAATAAAAAGTACATAGCGGTACTTTTTGTCATTTTTATTTCGTCCGATTTCTGCACATTTTTCGAGAAAAACTTTTATCGACTTACTTAACTTTTCACGATATATTATCGTCAAATCTTTCGACGGAATGTCATTTCAACATACCAAACTCTCAAAAAGGCCTAGGTTATTCAAACCTTAACCCTTAGTTTTCGTCGTGTAAATAATGTTTATTTCATCTTTTTCTCCAGAAATATTTTTGTTCCCGAAAAAATTTTATTTTTATCTTAAAAATTCTTACTCGTTCAGTCTAGCTCGTAGCCAGAATCCTCCTGACTTATAATCATCCTAGGTTATAGAGCGATTAATAAATACATAGCACAAAATAGTATTAATAATAATTCATTTTATAAATAATTAATTCTTTAAACTTAATTTCTGGACAATCCGATTTTTTGGGTTGTTATACTCTCAAGCTATAGATTCTGAGCTGATGAATATGAAGAAGAAAGTTCAAGAAGGCGTTATTCTAAAAGCAAGAATCGACAAAGAGAGGAAAATCTCAACCATCAATTTTATTGGCCCATTTGAAATCCTCGATCGAGTAAGAACTGTGGCCTATAGACTCGCTTTACTGCCAAGTATGTCGTGTGTTCGTAACGTTTTTCACGTATCGATGTTACGTAAATATGTGGACTACCCGAACCACATTATTGAATTAGAACTAGACGAAATAGCAGAAGATTTAACGTATGAGGAGATACGTGTTTAAATCTTGGATAAGAAGGATCATATTCAACACTCAAAGGTTATACCTCAAGAGTTAGAATCTAAACAAGGTATCCTCACATCTTCGACATACCAGGTACGTACATGAATTTCGAGAGCAAAATTTTATGAGGGGAGATTGTAAGACCCCGAATTTTATGAAATGAAAATATTCAATTTTCTTATAATTATTATTCTATTTAATAAACGGTTAAATTGATAAACGGTTAAAGTTAAGGGTGATGTGTGAAAAATTTTCAAAGTAAGCAAGTTGATATGAAATATTCTTTTTGTCAGGGAATATCCGTACAACGACACCATCATTAGTGGACCCCACAACAGAATAACTGTCGGAGTTAGAAAACGACAAAAATATCTTTTTATAAAAATAACGACGAAAGTTTTACCATTAAACTGTTGAAATACCAGGTGGTAAAAGAACAGTAATACGCGTGGTTGCATAGTAGCACACGGTATTGATTATTGATGCTTACGTAAGAAGTCACTCATTTTATTCAAATATTGCTACAGTAGTTGATGCATAATATCTCTCATATTATTGATTCAATTATTGTCACAGTATCATTTGCATAATATTTATTATTAGTAAATCAATAATTGAGACGACAAAGTTATTCATATTATTATTTGTAATATTGACGATTTCTATAAAGTTCTGTCGAGGAGAGGTTTGGTCACCTAATTGTGCGCCAATAGGGAGAAATCCTTATCGAAAATCCCCCTCTTTCCTGGGAATGATCTGGTTGTTAAATATTATAAGTTATAATATTAAGGATGAATAATTGTTAATAGATTAAAAATATGTTTATTAAAGATAAGTGATTTGTGGTAAATATTTATTCAATTTTTGATATAATTAAAAGGGTTTGTTATGAGGTGTTTGTTATAAGTTTGACTTATTATTCCATGAGAAGATATGCTAATTTTTCAGACTGTTGGTTGAAGATATAATAGTAAATCAATATGGATCGTTGTTTAAAGTTTTGATGGTAAATAAGTATGGACTATTGTTTTAAGTTTTAATAGTAAATCAATATGAATCGTTCATTTAAAAGTAAATGAATCTGGGCCGTTCATGAATTAGTTACTATTTAGTCCTTTTTTCTATAAATAGAAGCTCATTCCTTCATTATTTCTTACGAATTAACTGAAACTCTAGAGAGAGAAACTATATAGAGAAAGAAGAGGAGTATTCTACTACTACCCTATTTTAGTATTCAATCTTCTACTAAGGTAAGGGGTGTCATTTATTTCATATTCACTTACGATATTATTTTTCGTATTCGTAAGAAATATTATCTTCGTTCAATATTCGTAAACGATATTATTTGTTATATTCGTAAGGAGTATTATTTCTTTCGTATTCATGAAGAGAGTTATTTTCTTTCGATACTCGTAAGGGTTGTTATTACATTCTTTATTATTCTGTTGGAATAACTTGTCTATGCGGACTACCGAATGCATGGTGAAATCTTTTGTTATTCCATTCTTTATTATTCTGTGGGAATAACCTATCTACGCGAACTACCGCATGCATGGTGAAATCTTTTGTTATTCCATTCTTTATTATTCTGTGGAAATAACCTGTCTATGCGGACTACTGCATGCCTGGTGAATAACCCTTCGTATTTAATTGTTATTAAATTGTGGAAATGATCTGTCTACGCGAACTACCGCATGACAAGTGAAAATCCATTTGCAATTTCGTATATTATTTCTTTTTATATTCTTAAATCTAAACATACTATGGTAAGTATTGCTTCTATAATTCCAGAAATTAGTGGAATATCCATGAGTTTTTCACTTTATCCAGTATCGTTTCATTGGAATATTGATCTGAACTTTCTTATTAAATATCAATATTTTCACCCGGGGTACTATTCACGGGTTACTATTCACTCAAATATTATTCACCCGAGGATTCGGGGTACTTTTCATACCGAGTTAGTATTCACGGGTTACTATTCACTTAGGCACTATTCACTCAGGTATTAATCACTCAGGTATTCGGGGCATTTTTCATGTCGGGGTACTATTCACAGGGTACTATTCCCAAAGTACTATTCACGGGATACTATTCACGACAAAAAATGATTTTTTTTCTGTCCAAGATTATTTTTGATACATGAATATTATTCTTGAATTTTACTCCATAAAGCAGTATCATGTTGACAATTTGGATATTTTTAAACTCTTGATAAATTTAAAGTCTTTAAAATTTATCCTTGATATCGTTGGATTGAATTCTTATATCATTGTCATCATCCTCATGCTAATATTATGATAAAAGTCATATGTGGCTTACATGGATAGATGTACTATTGATTGATATAATTATGACTAGGGATTATTCGGTATAATCATGACCGTAATGTTACAAATGATGTGGTAAAAGTCCTTATTGGTCTGTAGTGCATTGATGGACAATTGTTGACTTGATCATGACCATTGATGAAAACACGAATATCCTTGGCACGTAGTGCATGGATAATTTGTGGTCGTGATACTAATGAATATCCTTAGTCGTAGTGCAGGAATGATTCGATGATGTGGATTAATTATTAAGCTGAGTCTTAGCGATAAAATTGACGATAAATTTTTTAAATCATAGAAGATAGTAGATATTATGCTCTACTTTACTCTTCTAATGGATTGCTTGTTCCACTGTAATTAAACTTGATGTTTATTATATTTTTATCAGTTTAACGTTGTTGAAGGCTAACGATAATTTATTCTACATTATCTTAGTCATAATATTTCTTACTGGGCTAGTTGAGCTCACCATTTGCTTTCGTTGTTCTCTTCAGGAAATGAGAATATAGTTGGGACTAGTCGGGGAATGGAGTGATGATTCAGATGTTTGCATTAGTAGTCCTCACTATTCTGTGAAATAGTGTGATAATAAATGATGACTTATTTTGAGTTTGAATATTGTCTAGAAGATAATATTTGTATTAAAACTCACAGCTCATATTGTATATTTAAGTTTGTATTTGTATTCTGTACCATATATTTGGTGACTCAGAATAGGTGATGATACCTATTTTGGGGGCGTCACAATATTCATATTGAGTAAACTTCTATATTCGTATGAATCATTATTCATACTCGGAAATTAATTGTATATCTTGATTCACGTTGCGAGCATTGAACTCGTTGTTTGAAAATGTATTGTAAAAGTTGTCTAAGTCATTTGACTCGACTAGACTAATATCATGTGTTAAAAAGCTATCATAACAAATTGTCTTAGTGTGGACTCTTAAAAATCTAATGAGATGAACAACACTCATTGAAAGGGTAGTTATATATTGTCGGGAAATCGACGTGTGCACAAAGAACATGTTTAAATGTTATGCATAACATAGGGTATTTTGGGCTGATCACATATTATATTATTTTATTAGATTATCAGTTTAATACTGATGATTCTAGTAGGAGTTCTTGGTCCATAGTGACTACTCAGTGTTGAAACCTTTAAATCCTTTTAAAATCCTTCCGTCTATAATGACTCATTATTTATGATTCAAAAGACAAATTTGGAACAATTGATACTTCTTGTTACAATATTATCCTTTTAAATTCCTAATATTATTTACTGTTATACCCTTGAGATTTCTAAATTATGCATGTTCACCCGTATTGCTATATTACTTGCTGGGCAAATTTGTTGCTCATTTTTGCTTCACTAAACCATTTCAATTAAGGCAGAGCAAGGCAGTACCTCCGAAAAAGACAAAGGCAAGGGCAACGCTACGTCATAGCTTTGTTCTTTTAAATTAGAAGATTTATCATATTGTTGTATTTAAGACATATCTATGATTATATGTATTAAGACTTGATTAGTATTATGTATTAAGATATGTCTGGATTTAAGATATGTAATGTTGTAGTAACGGTTACGAGACCTTGGGACGAGAATATTTATATTAAATTAATGTAAATTATTTTATTATTCCACTGTATGAGTTATTAGTGTATTACTAGAATGAGATCGTAAAGCACCGAATTCGAGATATTAGTATCTGAATTTGGGGGCGTCACAAACAACACGGCTCGACTCACCAACCTCGAAGGGTTGCCTCCTCACTCCAGCTCGCTGACTCATAAACGCAATGTCTAAGGCTCGCCCCAATGTGCCAATCCTAACATCTTTAGCCTCCATCTCATCACACAACTGATTTACTCGCTTTGATGCCATGATCAAAGCATCCTCCACTATGATCTTGTCAATTATATCTAAATCAAACTCGTACTTTAGAGCTTGATTTTCAATCCTCACTTCTCCCAACTGTGATTCAATCAGTACTTGTAACGTCCCCAAAAATTTAAATAATTTAATTCTCGACTTCGGTCGTTAACAATACATTCAACCTCTAATTTTACATTATTAAACGATAATACAACCATTGAAATTTACGGAATAATTAAAATTTTCTATTATAAACTATTCTCATTCCCAAAACTTTCAACATTTACATCTAAATATCTCAAAATAATTTTATTACTACAAGAGTTTACATCGCAAAATGATATTACAATACAACATTAATACATTTACCGAAACATTAGACATGGTTTACAAGAATAACAACTTGGCTAGGATATTAAATCTTCATGTATCACTTTTGATCCATATCAATCAAGTAGCACATAGCATTACCTTTAATTCTTGAATATGTGAAAATGGTTATTTGCAAGAATGATCTCGACAGCTCAGCAAAATCTAACAGTTTTCATGCATCAAGTAGCACATAATAACATGCTCAACATACATCTCATAATCATAAAACTAACAAAGCATACATGTTGTAGCTCACATAACAACTATAAAGATTGAGTTCCTTACTCAATCAACATTAATAGCTCAATCATCATAGTCATAGATTCACTTTCACATTTCATACTTTTGACATATATAATACATCATACAATAAAATTTTAAAGCAATTCATCAGCAAGTTCACATAGCAAAAAAGAACTGAAAGACTTGCCTTTGCTGGCATTTTACCAACACGCTAATACTTCGCATCCTTGCACAACCTACACTGTATGTGAGATTGATAATAAACAAAATCAATACTCGATCTCATGGTCAAATTTATTCTAAAACCTTACTCTATCTTATTATCATTTATAATATCTTTATATACATCTAACTGTGTTTTATATGCAGGTCGGTTTTATTTTCATTTTCATCACCACATATTCTAAACTATCACACTTGTAGTTTAATGTGCGTATATCGCACCATTTTATTATACCACTTTGGTTTCAAAAATGCATATTCAACATATTATTTACATGTTTAATTTTTCTTCAAAAATCAAAAATTGCCCTTTTCGATTTCTTTCCATTATTATTCTTGTATTATCATCTTTTCATACTGAGATTCACATAACACCCAATATTAACCATTAGTTAGACACTTTGTATACCAACATTTAGAAACATTATTACTCTTAGGCATTTTATCGAGCACGTTATGTCTCAACTCTTGATCTTAATTTGTTAATTATGCATAGAATGTGATAACACATATCTATACTCATTACATATTTCAAAACATATTGTTAATCATCAAAATATACCATCACCCAAAATCATAATTGAAACAGAATTATAAAACTCATCTTCACAATTTCTTTAACAAAACGTTGTTTTCGTTTTTTAACATAACTCATTCGTTACATGTCCGTTTTTATTCCTTCTTATATAGAATTAACCCTTACTCAGTGTACTACAACCTCATATAGGCCTTAAAGTCAAACCCTTACCCATCTAAAACAGATTTTGCAATTTCTTTAACTAGTCCAGAAAATTTCATTTTCTGGACAGCCTAACTAAACAATTTATTTCAGACATGATCCGGTCCATAAAATGACTTAATCACGCGAGTCTGGCTAGTAAACTTCCATATCTACAACTTTTCAGTTTAAATTTTCTTCAGATTCAAAACACACGAATTTATTTGAATCTACCCAAAAAAATCAAAGATTAAACAAAGGTTTAGAAGTTACCTTCTTCTTCTTCTTCCATGGCTTATTCTTCCTCTTCTAGCTTCTCTCAATTCCTCTATTTCTCTCTATCTCTCTCAATTTCTCTATTTCTCTCTTTCACAAAGACTCTTGCTCTAAAAGAAAAAAAAAACTATAGGATTTCTTCTTGTGTAACTTCTCATTTGGGTAACAATTATGTAATTAATTAATATAATAGTAACCCCCACTAATAACATAAGGCTTATATTACAAAACTTTTACATGCATGACCAATATCACATTAAGCCATCTTACTAGCACAACGTCACTTTTCCATCATTAGTTAAGCTACCCAATGGTTAAGCTATTCATTATATACTATTATTACTTTACTATGGCATATAACATATTTCTAATGTCACACTTAAATAATTACTTATTTTAGTAATAAACTCAATTAAAACTTACTAATTATAATTCCTATTTAACCAAAATAATTGCAATTTTATTTAATCCATTACAAACATTCTAATTTAATTATTTAATTAAATTAGAAAATTTCCATAACATTAAAGTAATAAAATGCACATCAATTGAAGAATTATTTAACATACACTTAATTAATAAAATCACACTTAAATAATTTAAAATTATTTTATTAGTAAAATCAATTAAACTTTAATAATAAAATGCACATAAGTTATAAAATTATTTATCAAATTATAACGCTTAATTAAATTAAGTCATAACAACCAACATCAAATATTTATTATTCAATAAATAAATCAACTAAAATATTTATCTTACTCAAATAAATATTTTAATTAATTATAAAAATCACATTCGATACAGTACTAATCTTCCTTGTAGTTATGCTAACTCCATCTGTGTTTGATATGCAACCTCCTTATATTACTGCTCTGTAAACTGGATAGTATGATTCTCTGCCTCTAACTGTACTATTTTCTCTTCCAACTCATGATTTCTAGCTAGCAAATCCCCGATCAAAACATCTTGGAGTGTATCCTCCATCACTTCTTGCTCAACTAGCTCCTACTCCACAAAGTGACTACCTTGTCTATCCTCAGACATCCTATAACCAGAAATAATAAACAACATCAGTACCACAATAAAATATATTCATTGAAAAAATGAAATGATATTTTATTAAGTACAACCAAAACTATGATGAATTTCCACAATCCATCTCCTAACATACTCTATAAATGTTTTCTTCTAAGGTTATAACCTAGGATTCACATTCCTAATTTTTATAACCTACAGCTTTGATATCAACCTGTGACACCCCCAAATTCGGGTTCTCTAACCTCGGATTTAGTGTTCAAGATCCATTATCATCATAAGCATTCTATAACTATTGCGGAATAATAAACATATATTGTTCATTCTAATAAAGTTTTACAACAATATCCCAAGGTCTTCTTAACCTTAACTTAAACACACCTTTAATATTACAAAAGGTTCACATAAATAATTTCATCAGGTAATATAATAATTAACATTCATATTAAACTATTCTTGGACTTTGCCATTGCCTTTGTCTTTCTTATTCGATCCTTCGGGCTTAGCTAAAATAAATGTCATGATATAGCAAGAGTAAGTAACTAATTTTCTTAGCAAGTTTAGATACAAAGGAAATATATCATGATTGGAAAGGAATTTAGCTTTCAATTTTTTACAATAGAATCAATTATGAAAGAACATGAATTAAGTTTCAATAATTGAATATTCGAATAATTGAATAATAGATGTTAAGTGGTTTTAAATAACCATGAACATATACTAAGGTTGTCAGTATTTAAACTGGTCCTTTTAATAACTTTTGGTAATCAAGGGGATTAACCTATCATACTTGGTATATTATGCATAAACACTTAATAGTCGAGCAACAATTGCTTTTCAATATAATATTTTAATAAAATTATTCTTTTTCTCAGTCTCGAGTCCTTACCAAATCAATTGGTTAAGAAAAACTTTCAAAACATATTTGATTTATCAAATTTAAACATATTCGATCTAGCTGACACAACTAGTATAGATCTATTTCATAAATTGTTCACGAATGAAATAAATTTAATTAATTCAAAGTTCAATAATAATAATAGAACATGAATTAATTGCACAAAGTGTGATTAACAATAATAATTAAGGATGTGGAATAATAATCCACTAACATGTTTGGAAAGTAATAACTCAAGTTTGAGTTAGGGAACCTGCAATAACGTAGGGAGTTTAAGGTTAGAGACTTGTCTATCTGACAAGCTACAACTATTTAGCTTTAATTAATACTATTTGAATGACCTATCATCGATAATGTTGGTTTATCAATTAGTACTGCGTATAATTGTATATTCATACGTTTACTTATGCTATTTATCTAACAAATCAATCAATCACAAGACACGCATAATATAATATACTATCATTAACCTTATATGACATTTAACTGATTTTATGTTAATGATTTAATTAATTAATAATGTTTTCCTTAAGTGATAAACACTTATTAGACCCTTAAACAATTTATTATAATTATTTAATTAATGCGTTATTTAATTTCTGTTTATTTTATTAATTTTATCTTCACTTAATTACTATTTAATATTAGTTAAATAGTAATTAATTAATTTTCTTTAGTTATTATTTAATAATAAATAATAACTAATTACATTTACTGATTATTTAATATGAATCAGATAATCAAATTATTAATCTTATTTGTCTATAATTATTATTTAATATTAATTAAATAATGAATAATTAATTATTTATCTTTGACATATAAATAATTAATTTATTAACCTTATTAATTTTTAATTATTATTTAATATTAATTAAATAATAATTAATTAATATTTGTCCTTATTTATTATTTAATATTAAATATTAAATAAATAATTATTTATCTTTGACTAATAAATAGTTAATTTATTAGTCATTAATTATTATTTAATATTAATTAAATAATATTTAATTAATATTTTTCCTTTATTATTATTTAATATTAATTAAATAATAAATAATTAATTTATTAAGTTTATGTTAATTAAATAACATTTAAGTAAGTAATTTCCATTATTTATTACTTCATCTTACTTAAATAATAAATAATTAGTTTATCTACTTAAACATTTTTTAATCATTATTTAATATAAATTAAATAATAATTAATTAATTATTTAACACTAAGAATTACTTGCACTAATAATTAATTACACTAATAATTACTTAATTACACCGAAAAATTCCAAATTAAATATTATTGTAAGACCCCGACTTTTATGAATAAAGATTTAATTTTTTTTAAATATTATTTTGAATAATAAGGTGTGGATTTGATATAATGTTATTGTTGTGGGTAATATTTATAAATTTTGCAAAGTAAGCAAGTTGTCATAAAATATTCGTTTGGTCGGTGAATATTCTTTTTGTCGGGGAATATCCGTACGATGGCACAATCATTGGTAGACTCCACAATGGAATAACCGTCGGATATAGAAAGCAACAAAAATAACATTTTTATATAATAACGGCAAAACTTTTACCGTTAAACTGTTGAAATACCCGGTGATAAAAGAATAGTAATACGCGTTGTTGCACAGTAGCACACGATATTGCACAGTGTCTCTGATTATTGATGTTTACTTAAGAAGTCACTCAGTTTTATTCAATTATTATAATAGTAGTTGCTGCATAGTATCTCATATTATTGATTCAATTATTGTCACAGTATCACCTGCACACTATTTTATATTATTAAATCAATAATTGAGACGACAAAGTTATTCATATTATTATTTGTATTATTAACAATGTCTAAAAAGTTCTATCGAGGAAAGGGGTTTGGTCACCTAATTGCTAGCAAATAAGGAGAAATCCTTATCGGAAAGCCCCCCTCTTTCCTGGGAATGGTCTAGTTGTCAATATTGTGAGTTATAATATTAATGATTAATAATGGTTGAAAGATTAAAAATGTGTTAATTGAAGATAAAATGATTTGTGGTAAATATTTGTTCAATCTTTAATATAAATAAGAAGTCTGTTATGACACGTTTGTTGAAAGTTGGTATTTTATCTTTTTCGATAAAATAATTCATTCAAATATATTATTATAATATTACATTATAGTAGTATGATGTGATTATATAATAGTATGATTTGTTATATTTTGAATGGTAACATTATTATAGTAAATTCATGGTATAAAGTAAAATGAGGTGGAAGAGAACAAACTGAATTTGAATTCTTATGATGTAAGCAATGATGTCATCGAAACGATGGGGTAAGCAATGAGGTCATTGGAACGATGAGGTAAGAAATGATGTCATATGATCGTAGATGTAAGCAATGATGTCATAAATTATGGCAAAAAGACTATTTTACCCTTACTCTGCCAAGCCTATAAATAGAAGCTCAGTTCTTCATTATTTCTCACCAATTCATTAAAGCTATAGAGAGAGAATAAGAGAGAAAGAAGAAGAGTATTATTCTATTACACTAATGCAGTATCCAAATTTTTTTATTCAGGTAAGGGGTATTATTTATTTCATATTCGTAAGAGATATTACTTTTCGTATTTGTAAGGAATATTATTTTTGTTCAATATTCGTAAGAAATAATATTTTCTTCCATACTCTATAGTATGTAAGTAATATTATTTCGTTTCGTATTCCTAATTCTATACGCATGTTGATAAGTATTATTTCCATACTCCTTGAAATTAGTAGAATATCCTTGAAATTTGCGCTTCATCTAATATCGTTTCACAAGGATATTTTCTTAACATTCTTATTAAATTTTAATCTTTTCATGATGGGATACTATTCATGGGGTATTGTTCACGAAATACTATTCAGGTGGTACTATTCACTTGGGGTACTATTCATGACAAAAATTAATTTTTTTTTCTGTCCAAATTATTTTTGATACAATATTATTCTTGAATTTTACTCCACAAAGTAGTATCATATTGATAATTAGGACATTATTAAATTCTAGATAAATTGAATTATAAATCTTTAAAATTTATCATTTGCTTTCATTTAATTGAATTCTTATATCATTATCATCATCCTCATGCTTATATTGTGATGAAAGTCATCTTTAGCTCCTAGTGCATAGATGGACTGTTGATTGGTATGATTATGACTAGGGATTATTCGGTATAATCCTGACCCGTAATGTTACAAATGATGTGGTAAAAGTCCTAATTGGCCCGTAGTTCATTGATGGACAGTTGTTGGAATGATCATGACCATTTGTGATAATAATTAATATCATTGGCCCGCAGTGCATGGATAATTCAGTGATGCGAATTATTTATTGAGCTGAGTCTCAGCGATAAAATTGATGATAAACTTTTAAATCATAGAAGATAGTAGATATCATGCTCTACTTGACTCTTCTAATGGATTGTTTATTCCGCTGTAGTTAAACTTATTGTCTATTGTATTCTATTAGTTTAACACTATTGAAGGCTAACGATAATTTATTCTGCATTATCTTAGTCATAATAATTCTTACTAGGCTAGTTAAGCTCACCATTTTGCTTTCATTGTTTTCTTCAGGAAATGAGAACGTAGCCGGGACTAGTCAAGGAATGGAGTGACGGTCTAAGATGGTGGCTGTAGTAGTCCTCATTATTTTATAAACTAGTGCGATAATAATTGTAATGAGGACTCCATTTGAGTTTGGATATTTTCTAGAAGACAATTGTGACACACCCAAAACTGGGTACTTCATTCCTACAAGACTTGGTGTTCACTTTCCATTCATTCATATCTCACTACCCAAATATAATAAAATTTAAACAATAAAACCTCCCCATTAAAAGGGTTACATAATTAAATCAATATGTCTCCCAGGTTATCTAACATTTATCATACATCAAGTACGGAAATTAAAATGATTACATCACATCATTGAAAATAAAGCTTGTCATCTTGCAATTAAATAAATTACAAGTCTTCAACACTTCTTTATTTTCCCTTTTCCTTTGCTAGTGGTAGGTTCATCGACCTTCTCAACTTTAGCTGCAATAATTATATATATGCAAGAGTGAGTAAAACAAATGCTCACTTAAAATAGCAATGAATACAATAGTATAATAACTGCCAAGGAATAGGCTCAACAGAACTGAGTAATACACTATCAATGATAATCAAGAATTGAAATCAACATGAGAAATATAACTGAGGGTCACAACAACATGAACTATGTTCATGGTTATAAGTAATCTTTCAACTTAAACCTAAACAGTCATAAGACTATAGGAACTCCCCGTACTTAGGGTGATCAGCCCTTCGTACCATGTATTGTGCACAAACATCTAAACGCATTGCGTAAATAATTATCCTATAATAGGGTTGTTCTTCTCAGTTTTAGAGTACAAGTACGCACCAAAGAAAGTTTGGTTTGGATAAGCTTTAAGGGTAATTTAGGGTTCAACGATCATCAACTAAGGATTAGTTGAATTAATAAAGTTCAATATCATTTCAAATGATTGATAACAACATAATGTGGAATAATTATAATCATATGTGAATCAACATTATATATTGAAGTCATGTTTAGAAATTAGTTAGTAAGCATAAGCATTGAGTAATACAATAAACCTCGCTTGAACAATATTAAGCTAAGGCTTAAAGAATTGAATTATTGAACATGCATTAACGAATAACAAGCTGAGAACAAATCTTGCTCAATGTAACAATAGAGATTCGAAACTTGTGTGAAGTAAATGAGATAGGACAACTCAATTAGAGATTAGAATTCAAGAACTTGCATTCATTATAAAGGGAATAAAACTGGGAAAACTTGCTTAATTATAAACAAGTTAAGATATATCAAACAAGGATTAGAGTTCACAACTTGCTTAAATAAAGTTTAGGGTTAAAGAACTTGCCTCGTGCGTAAGTTATGATTATAACTCAGGTTCACCTACACATATTATTAGAATCACAACATCTATTAGATATACTAACATCCACTTTCTAAATTAAATCTTATCTTTAGTTGAACTTGTTACTTTAGTATAAGTTTCAAATCATACCATATACACTTCAGAATCACAAGTCTTAGAATTACAACACTTAGTCACCAACTCTAGATTTTAATAAATCACAACGTATGGTTTTATCGATTTACTAATTTTCACAGCTTTAAAATTACTACATACATGATACAAATCGGTTATAGTATCTGATGAGTGGGTAATATACCCATAAATCGGATATACTTGGGTTTAAATTGTTGTATTTTCGAGTCATTTTGGAATATGTTTATTGGGTTTAGTGGTTGTTTTGCAAATTCGGGAGCTGCAGAGACGAATTGGGAATTTGGAGCAAGAGTGGCAATATGGTAATTTCAGAGAAGTCCAGTGTCGGGGCGCTGGAAATTACACTAAGGACAGCGCCAGGGCGCTGAGCCTCGGTTGGCTTTGACTGGGACGCGCGTTGACTTTTCGGCTGACTTGATTATTGAAGGTGATTTAAAGCCTAACTGGATTGGGATTGTAAAAAGGCTATAAAAAGAGATTAAGTGCTGAAATTAGGGATCTATCTAATCTTATTCATTCATTCATTGGAGGCTACACAAGAATTACTTGAAGACTAAGAATTGGCTACAGAGTTTTCTTCTTCTTCTCTTTATTTTTAATTTTTAATTCTTTAAGGATGATTTGCAAACAATTATTGGTTTTTATTTCCGTCATGAACTAATTCCTTTTATTAAGATTCCAATGGAACCTTTTATGGTTATGAATTGATTATCTAATTTATTCCAATTATTTATGTTGAAGTGGATTGTTTGTCTTGCCTTGTATTTATTGATTAATTATCTGGCCAATAATTACCGTGTTACTCTAGAAGGAATTGAGAGAGGAATTTTAGAGTTAGAACTGGGCAGGGTGACATGTGACTTAGTTATTTGCACAGTGAATAATTAGGTTTGTGAATAGAATGAGAATATCTATTTGCCGCATGTAACATAAAAAGAATTGGGTTTGTAACGAGTTTAATTCAATTGTTTTGCATAGAGATATAGCAAAATTAATCTGGGTTAAATAGAAGGCAATTGATCACTCGAGAGAGGGCTTTTGGCATTTGAGAATTCCTGTTAACAATTCAGTAGATTTAATAATTGGGATAATTGGATAATTGATTTAATAATCATAATTGGGGAAATTAGAGTCTTAATTGTCATTTTTCTGCATTCAAATAATTCTTGATTTGTTCTTTGTTTTCTTTTAGAATAATTTCTTGCTTTATTAAAATTAGTTTTCTTAGTTTTAAGAATCACAATTTTCGATTGTTTAAATAAAATTAAATTGATACAGTACTAGTAGTTGGAGTTTATTAATTAGAATTCTCTGAGGGATCGACACTCTAATTTATCACTATATTACTTGTTGATCGTGTATACTTGCACGTTTGCTTTGATTGTGAAATCAACAAGCAGTATCTCTGTTACATGCTCGTCACATTAACATTTTCATTAAACTAGGTTACAGTAAGTTTTTTAAGGTCTGCATCATCAACATGCATCACTGCCTCTGTTCTGGGTATGGCACAGCTGTGCCGTGTTTAACCTTGAAACCAGCGTAGCTGCGCCGTTTCTGACCTTGACACCAACGCAGCTGCGCTGGTGCGCAGGCATAAACTACGCAGTCAGTTTTCATGCTCTGTTCAGTTTCAACTATCACAATTTCATCAATTAAACAGCAAATTATACATACCCAAATGATATAGACATCATATAAACATTACCCATCATATATATACTGATTTGGAATAATTAAACAACAACTACAAACAAATTTATTCCTTTGAATTTCATGTTTTTACAAAAACTCCATTTTTGATATCCTTAGCAAAAATTAACACTGAAGTCTCATTACTACACCAAATTAACTCATTCAAATTGTGTTCTTTCCGTTTATTAATGAATTAACATATTTAAGACTCAATTTACAATCTAGCTCACAAACCAACTATCAATTTTTTGACTTTCACAAGCCATATACATACACACATGCACTGTAATCAGTTTTCTTAATTTTTTTGAACGTAATTAGTATACTATATTCTTGTTTAGATGCTAGTTATAACATCACAATTACACATACACACAATCAACACTTTATATACCAACAATTCATCAAAGTTATATTTACAGAGAATTTGAAATTCAAGAACATAAAGCTTTCATATACGTAACATTAAGGTTTTAAAAGTTATACCTTCAATTGCTTGAATAATCCTTGATAAAACACAGAGAATTGCTTGGAATTCACAGAAATTTCCCTCATCTCTCAAACTCTCTCTATTTTTCTTTTCTCTGTATTCTCCCTTTCTTCTCTTCTTAACTTAGGCCAAACTCTTACGTAAAATAAAACAGACGCAATAAACCAAACCAAAACGTATAAAACTACCGTATGTTAAATATACTAATTATGTATCATTTAAAAAAATATTTTTTTTTTCAAATTCAAAAGCCATAAGGCTTTGTTTGGCAAAACACTTTTAAAAAAAATAAAGACTTAATATTCCTTAAGCCTAGTTTGGTAATTCTATTTAAAGCTACTTTAATTTATTTTAATAAATCATTTATATTATAGTTTATTGTCCCACATTATTTACTTGAATTTCCATATCCAATCTTAATTAAATAAAAATTAATTACAACATATTAAATAAATTCTCCACTTAACTAATTACCACAAAATTATAATATTCATTATGATTTTATTTAATAAATTAACATATCACTTTAATTATTAAATTAAATTAAAGCAACATTATAGCAATTAATATAATTCTTATTAACTCTCTAATTATTAAATTAAATTAGACTATTATCACATAAATTTAATTCATCACTCTTTTATCTTTTAAATTAATTTCTATAACTCATGAATTATTTATTTACTAATAAATAATCCAATAAATATCTACTAAACGCCAACCAGAACAATTAAAAAAATATTTATTTAATTTAATAAATATTTGAAATTACAAATAAAATTCTGGATTGTTACATCCTTCCCTCCTTACAAGGATTCTGTCCCTAGAATCACAACTTAAACAATTCATTCATCACATTCTTCCTTCCTGACAATGATTCTGTCCCCAGAATCGAAGACACAGATTAAACAAATAACTCAGGGTAGTTCTTCATCATTTCGCCTTCGAGTTCCCATGTAGCCTCTTCTACATTGTAGTTCTTCTATATCACCTTTACAGAAGGTATCACCTTATTCCTGAGCACTTATTCTTTCCTATTTCGTTACGGCACTTCCCAAGGTTTCTTAAGGCATAGATGCGATTTAGGTTATTATTGATAGATTAACCAAATCTGCTCATTTCTTGTCGATACGGGAGACTAATTCCCTTGAACGTCTTACTCGTATGTACGTGAATGAGATTATGAGATTGTGTGGCATGCCAGTATCCTTAGTTTCGGATCGTGACCCAAGTTTCACTTCACGAGTTTGAGTTAGTTTATAGAAAGCTATGGGCACAAATTTACGATTCAGTTCGGCATACCATCCTCAAATGAACGGGTAATCAGAAAAGACTATTCAAACTCTTGAAGATCTATTAAGACTATGTGTCCTAGATTTCAAAGGAAGTTGGGATAAGTACTTGCCATTGGTGGAATTCTCCTATAATAATAGTTATCAAGCAAGTAAAGGCATGGCTCCATTCGAGGCGTTGTATGGACGAAAGTGTCGTTCTCAAGTATGCTGGGATGAGGTGGGTGAAGCAAAGTTGTTGGGACCAGAATTGGTACGTATGACTACAGAAAAGATCCAAATAATCCGACAACGTATACAAATGACACAGGATCGACAAAAGAGTTATGCGGATCTTCATCGACACAGAATTGGTACATTGATTGGTGTTACATGGATAAAATATTGATGATGGACTTTTCAATCATAGAAGATAGTAGACATTATGCTCTACTTGACTCTTCTAATGGATTGTTGTTTTCGGTGCAGTTATTGATCTAAAACTTGTTGTCTATTGTATTCTATCAGATTTTTCCCTGTTGAGAACTAAGTATAACTTTTTCTACAGTATCTTAGTCATAATATTTTTTACTGGGCTAGTTGAGCTCACCCTTTTCCTTTTGGTTCCATTGTTCTTCTCAAGAGGCAAAAATGTAGCTGGGACTAGTCGGGGGGTGGAGTAATGGTCCAAATTGGTTATTTTAGTAATCCTCACTATTTTGTAAAATAGTATGACAATAATTCTAATGAGAATTTTATTTGAGTTTGGATATTGTCTACAAGACGATATTTGTATTAAAACTCATAACGTATATTTTGTCATATTTTACACGACAATTGATAGTTGTATAAATTTTGTTGTATTTGATTTTTGTACCATGTATTTACAACTTAGAATGGGTTATATGGACCTATTTTGGCGGCATCACAGTTGGTATCAGAGCTTAGGGATATGATCTCTGGTGGAGATATGGGATTAGAACTAGGAGGGGAGAGTTGAGTAAATCATTCGCTAGTGTGTCCTACCTAAGCTTATTTGTTATTGGTCAGTCAGAATATATGGATAATATATGGCATGTGAATTTCTTTAATTAACACTTATTTTATAACAGTGTTTGAGAATGGCATCTTAAAATTTTGAGATAAGCAATGGAGCACATGAGACCGTTGAGACACCGCCAATCAATAACCAGGATAATGTGCATCATGAAGGCAATAATCCTCATGTGAACAACAACACTGACCAAATGATGAACGATGGGATGTTTAGGAGCTTTCCACAATTCATGCAACACCAAACGAGAGAGACTCGTGTTCAAAATGCAGGTGGAAACAATGGCAACTCACAGCTGGTCACTACTAAGCAATTCAAGGAGTTGGGACCACCAGAGTTTTTGGGAAAGCCAGAGCCACTTAAGGCAGAGGCATGGATTAAATAGATTACCAAAATATTTGATGTCTTGGGATGCACTAAAGAGAAAAAGGTTCCCTTCGCCACCTTTATGTTGCGCAGAGAGGCAGATTACTATTGGGAATCTGTAAAACATACTCATCTATTCTCACTTTGGATGTTTTGGGAGAAGTTCCAAAAATTATTCAATAACAAGTACTTTTCAGAAAGTATTCGTCACATGAATGAGGTGGAATTCATCAAAATGGAATAGAACACATGATTGTATCGTAATACGAGGCAAAGTTTGTGGAGCTATCCCGGTTTGCATCCCATTTGGTAGATAATGAGGAGCTAATGACACGAATATTTTTGAGAGGTTTAAAACCTAAAATTCGTCAACACCTCAGCTCTCATAAATTTTGTTTATAATCAGATGTTGTGAATAGAACTCATTTATTGGAGCGAAATTATTAGTCAGCTCAACCAAAAGATAACAACTGATAAAACGATAATAGTCATACCAGTGGCAACAGACATCGAAGCAGTGATAACAAACGTGGAGAAAATTATCATGCTAGAAATGGTAACCACTTCGGTAGTAATCCTGTCCAAGATAATAGAAGAAATGAGTCAAGTGAAAATTTTAAAAAGAGAAGATTCAACAATGACAGAAATACATCGACAACAGCACCAGCACGAGCAACCGTTTCTAGGGGAGGAGAACAACCACTAGTTAGATGCTACAAATGCGGAGATGAAGGACACATCAGTCCAAACTATACACAGCCTTCCAAGGTATGTTTTAGTTATGGAAAGGACGGTCACATTACTCAATTTTGTCCTGTAGCGAAGTCAAGTCCAACTGGGACGGTGACACCAAAGGTGGCTACAGACAAAACAAAGTCGGTGGTTCAAGGGAGAGCGTTTGTCATGACTTCTCAAAAAGTAAGGAACCCAAACAAAGTTATCACAGGTAAGCTAATCATAAACTCTTGCGAAGTCTATACCTTATTAGATACCGATTCTACCCATTATTTTATTTCACCTACTTGTGCTCAACGTTTGAACTTAACTCTTAATAAATTAGACTTTGACTTATCTGTTAAAACTCCATTAGGAGAAACCTTCATGACATCCACTATTTATAAATCTTGTTTGATTCAAATCGGCACCCTCACATTACCTGTTGATCTCATCTCTTTGAAAATACTTACATTTGATGTGATTGTTGGGATTGATTGGTTAACTACTCATCATGCTAAAATTGATTGTTTTTGTAAGGTCGTTAGTTTTAATATTCCTAACCAACTTGTTATTCGAATTCAAGCAACCAAACCACTAAAGTCAATCACTGTCATATCAAGCCATAAAGCCACTCGTTAATTAAAAAACGGATGTCAAGCTTTCTTAGCACATGTCATGGATTTAAACAAGAATACGTCAGATTTTAATGATATTTCTGTTGTTAATGAATTTTCTGACGTATTTCCCAAAAAACTTTTTGGTTTACCCCAAGAGCATGAAATCGAATTTTGTATTGACATTGAACCCGGTACAAAACCCATTTCTAAAACCCCATATGGAAATGCTCCTGTTAAACTTCAGGAGTTAAAAACCCAATTACAGAAATTGTTAGACATTGGTTTCATGTGTCCTAGTACATCACCTTGGGGTGTCCTGTTTTATTCGTAAAGAAGAAAGATAGGAGTATGCAACTTTGCATTGACTATCGGGAGTTAAATCATGTCACCATCAAAAACAGGTACCCGTTACCTCTCATTGATAACCTGTTTGATCAGTTACAAGGTGCTAAATATTTCTCAAAGATCGTTCTTCGTTCCGAATATCATCAGTTAAAGATTAAAACTGATGACATTCCAAAGACTGCTTTCAGAACTCGGTACGGGTATTACAAATTCATAATCATGTCTTTTGGGTTGACTAATACTCTTGTTTCTTTCATGGATATGATGAATCAAGTATTCAAAGAATATTTAGATCATTTTGTGGTTGTCTTTATTGATGACATCATCATCTATTCCAAAAGCCGTGAAGATCATGAGTAACACTTGAGGCTGATACTCTAAAACCTTCTTGAAAATAAACTATATGCCAAGTTGAAGAAGTGCGAGTTCTGGCTTGAGGAAGTAGCATTCCTTGGGCACGTGATATCGAAGTATGGAATATCAGTTGACCCGATAATGATTGAAGCAATATAAAGTTGGGAGCAACCTAAGTCAATAACCGAAGTACGTAGCTTTCTAGGCTTAGCTGGTTATTATCAGAGATTCGTTGAAGGATTTTCTTGAATTTCTACTCCATTAGCTCAGCTGACTCAAAAAGATACAAAGTTTGGATGGAGCGAGGAATGTCAGAAGAGCTTCAAAGAACTTAAGAGGAGAATCATTTCAGCACCTGTTCTGACAATACCATCAGGTTCGGAGGGATTTGTCATCTACAGCGATGCTTCAGGCAGAGGTTTAGGATGTGTTCTCATGTAACATTAGAAAGTCATAGCCTATGCTTCACGATAACTCAAAGAATATAAGAGGAATTATCTTACTTTTGATCTAGAGTTGGTAGCAGTCGTTTTCACGCTTAAGATCTGGAGACACTACCTATAAGGGGAGAAAGTGAAGATCTATACAGATCATAAAAGCCTCAAATATTTCTTCACCCAAAAGGAACTCAACATGCAAAAACGACGATGGCTCGATCTGTTGAAAGATTACGACCATACCATTCAATACCATCCTGGAAAAGTGAACGTGGTAGCTGATACGTTGAGTGGAAGATCATATGCGGGTACGAGTGCGATGTTGTTAACACAAAGATCCATTTTGTATGACTTACAAAGGATGGATATAGAGTTAAAAACTCAAGGGACCCACGTGATAATGTCAAATATACGAGTAGAATCGACTTTAATCGATAAAGTTAAAGCTGCTCAAGCAACAGACCCGGAGCTGATGCGTATGAAGAAGAAAATACAAGAAGGTGTTATTCCAGAAGCAAGAATTAACGAAGAAGGAGTACTTCGAGTTAACTCCAGACTTTGTGTTCCTAACGACTCTGAATTGAAGTATAAAATCACGATGGAGGCACACAACACTCCGTTTTGCAATTCATCTTAGGAGTACCAAAATGTATCATAATCTTCGACATATATTTTGGTGGAACAATACGAAGAGAGAAATCATAAATTTTATCTCAAGGTGTTTAACTTGTCAACATGTCAAGGCAGAGCATCAAGTACCAAAAGGCTCATTGCAACCACTTAAAATTCCTGAATGAAAGTGGGAGCACATTAACATAGATTTTGTTACTGGTCTTCCCAATGTTTCTCAAGGCATAGATGTAATTTGGGTCATTGTCGACAGATTAACCAAGTTTGCTCATTTCTTGTCTATACGAGAAACTTATTCACTTGAACATCTTGCTTGTATGTATATAAATGAGATTGTGAGATTTCATGGTATGCCAATATCCATGTTTCTGATCGAGACCCAAGATTCACTTCACGATTTTGGGTCAGCTTGCAGAAAGTTATGGGCACTGATTTATAATTCAGTTCTGCATATCATCCTCAAACGGACGGGTAATCAGAAAGGACTATTCAAACTCTTAAAGATCTATTGAGACCTTACGTTCTAGAACTTAAAGGAAGTTAGGACAAGTATTTACCATTGGTGGAATTCTCCTACAACAACAGTTATCAAGCAAGTATAGGCATGGCTCCATTCGAGGCGTTGTATGGATGAAAGTGTCGTTCCCCAATATGCTGGAATGAGGTGGGTGAAGCAACGTTGTTGGGACCAGAAATGGTATGCATGACTACGAAAAAGATTCAAATGATCCGACAACGTATACAAACCTCATAAGATCGACAAAAGAGTTATGTCGATCTTTATCGAAGGGACGTAGAGTTTAATGTTGGAGATCATGTATTGTTACGTGTTGCTCCATGGAAAGGAGTTACGAGATTCAGAAAGAGTGGAAAGCTTAACCCTCGATTCATTGGTCCATTTGAAATCCTCGATCGAGTAGGAACTGTGATCTATAGACTCGCTTTACCGCCAAGTATGTCTCGTGTTCATAATGTTTTCCACATATCCATGCTACGTAAATATGTGAAAGACCCAAACCACGTTATTGAATTAGAACTAGACGAGATAGCAGAAGATTTAACGTATGAAGATGTACCTGTTAAAATCTTGGATAAGAAGGAACATATTCTACGCTCAAAGGTTATACCTTAGGTCAATGTTTTATGGAGAAACCACGATATTGAGAAAATGACTTGAGAGTTATAATCTAAAATAAAAACAAGGTATCATCACATTTTCGACATACCAAGTACGTACATCAATTTTGAGAACAAAATTTCATAAGGATGGGAGGTTGTAAGACCCCAACTTTTTATGAATAAATATTTAATTTTCTCTAAATATTATTTTGAATAATAAGGTGTTGATTAGATATAATGCTTTAGTTATGGATGATATGTGCAAATTTTGCAAAGTAAGCAAGTTATTAGAAAATATTCATTTGATCGAGGAATATTCTTTTTACAGGAAAATATTCGTACGACGACAGAATCATTGGTAGACCATATAACGGAATAACTGTCGGATATAGAAAGCGACAGAAATAACCTTTTTATAAAAAAATAACGGCAAAACTTTTACCGTTAATTGTTAAAATTCCCGGTGAAAAAAGTACAGTAATACGCATGGCTGCACAGTAGCACAGTATTGCACAGTATCTCTGATTATTAATTCTTACATAAGAAGTCACTCAGTTTCATTCAATAACTGCCACAGTAATTGTTTCACAATATCTCATATTATTGATTCAATTAATGTCACAATATCATCTACACAATATTTTATATTTTTAAATCAATAATTGGCACAACATAATTATTCAAATTATTAGTTAGCATTATTAGCAATGTCTAAAAAATTCTGTCGTGGAAAAGGGTTAGGTTATATAATTACGTGTCAATAAAGATAAATCCTTATTGGAAAGCCATTTCTTTCCTAGAAATGATTTAGTTGTTAATATTGTGAGCTTACAATATTAATTATGAATAATTATTATGTGGTGGATATTGATTCAATTTTGATATAAATGAAGGAATTTAGCATGAAATATTTGTTAAAAGTTTGGCAATTATCTTCTCCGATAAAATATTCATTCAAATATATTATTATAATATTACATTATAATAATGTGATAATATAATAATATAATTTTTTTGATAATATTATTATTGTAATATATGATCTTTAGCATGTGAATAAAAGTGGAGTGAAGGTTATCATTTTAATTTGGTATTTTTTAAAACCATGTGCTAGTATTTATGTTTCTTGCGCAGCTTTTTTTTCTTCTTTCTTTCAATTTGGTGGGTGGAAACTTCTCATGCAATTCCTTCTCCAAATTGTGGGCCTTAACCATTGAAAATGAGAGGAGTTAGGTAGAGAAGAAAGAAAGGAAGTTAGGCAGAGAAAAAAAAATAGGTTAGGTAAAGTTAAGCAAACCTGCTTATTTTTTCTCCCTCCGTTGCACTATAAAAGGAGGGGCAACCTCCTTCCTAAACACACCATCAATTTTAGAAATTCTTATTCTATAATATTGTATGTATTTCTTTTGAGTATAAGAATACTTTGAGTGTAGCTTTTAGTGCAAGATTTTATCAAGATAATATCTCATATTCCAAGTCAAATCTAGTTTCTACAAAGGTAAAGGATATTATTTTATTTCAATACTCGTAAGAAATATTATATTCTTACATACTTCATATTATGTAAGTGATATTATTTCATTTTATATTCTTAAATTTAAACTTATTGTGGTAAGTATTGCTTCTATAATTCTTGAAATGATTAGAAATTCCTTAATTTTTACGCATATCATTTCACTAGAATATTGGTCTGAACTTTCTTATTAAATTTTAATCTTTTCATGTCTGGGTACTATTCATGGGCACTATTCATACAATACTATTCATACGGTACAATTCACGAGTACTATTCACAACAAAAATTAATTCTCTTTTCTGTCAAAATTATTTTTGATACATAAATATCATTCTTGAATTTTACTTCATAAATAATTATCATGTTGACAATTTAGACATTTTTGAACTCTGAATAAATCGAATTATAAACATATAATATTTATCTTTGATCTCACTTGATTGATTCTGTCAACGTCGGAATTTTTATTTGTTCATTTATGTTCTTGTCGTTTGGTGTTCTCATGTTAGGTGAGATTTGTTTGAAAAAATAAGTTTGAAAAGGTCCGACATGTATATGTCGACGATTTGACTGTAAAAGTCGCCAGTTGGTATTTTTAAATGGTTGCACCAACTCAACCTAGAAAAAGTTTGTACAAAGACCTAGTGATGTGACACTGTTTAACTGGTCTACAAAACCAAAATTCGTTAGGGTCCGGGGGCTTGATTAAGCAGAGGGAAGATGTTAGGTGCCCCTCGACTTTCATGATAACACGGTTACCGCCTCTTTACATTAAAACTTTTATCTATGAATGTGTGTGTGTGAGTTAGGTCTATGTGAAATTATTTAGAAGTAGTGTTATGCCTTGTTTGCACCTATATACAAAGGGTTTGACTTTTGTATAAAAGTTCAATTTTAACAAGATATAGCAGTGATGTTTTGTAAAATAGGTTTTTCAAACCCTTGTGCTCAACAGTAATTGAAGCCTTGATACTTTCATTTTATTATGTGTTCGGCTTGTTTGCTTTTATTTTTGAGATGTGAGGCATCTTCGAGAAAATAAGATACATAGTGTTAGTTCCCAAAGTTACAATAGTTATCTAGAAGGGTGGTTGAATAAATATTTTAAATTCTTTTCGAAATACTTGTTAGTTTTGATAATGACTTAAACACAGCGGAATTGCTATTTATTTTTTTTCCCTTTAAGATATAACGAGTTAATGGAAGCTAAGCAGTTATGGAAGTTATAGCAGTTATAGCAAGAATATAAGAGACACAATATTTTTAAGTGGTTCAGAGCACTTAAAGCTCCTAGTCCATTTTTTTACTCCTCGAGTAGGAAATCCACTAAGGATATCTTTACACTCTCTGAATTTCACAGATTCCTTCAAGACCAACAGTCTTGGAACTTCTTAGTTCACTTTTGAACTCTTCAAGTCTAGCGGACTTGGTACTTCTCAGTTCACTTAGAACTCTTCAAGTCCTTCTAACTTGGAACTTCTTACTTCACTTGATAATAATTGAGTTCTTGAATGGTGCTACTCAGTTGTCGTTAAACTTGTGTTTGAAAGAACTGAGTAGTTGAGCAAGCTTTCTTCTTGAGATCGTAGAGTTGAGCGTTGAGTGTTCTTCAGCATTTTTGTTCAGTGCTTGCTTAATCTTTTCATTTGCTGATGTTTTGCATATATGAGGCCTTTGAAATGTATCCGTTGAAGCATTAATTACGTTTAAAATTTCTGAGCTTTGATGGAGACTTTTTGCATAACTCCTGATTTGTAGTCTGACCCACTGACACAGGACACTGATGTCTCACCTAACACCTGAAAATGTATTTTTTGCTGACCCAAAGTCCTTTCCTTAGCTTCTTCAATATGTTTCTTTGTTATATACTAAGGACGACTGTTGTGTCATTGAGGCTCCTGAGGAATTCAACGTTTATAACCCATTCCATATTTGTTATGATTTATTCTTTGAACAAATGGACAAGGCTCGATGCTTCTGACATAGGCAGATGAAGCTCTACAATTTTGATCATAGTGTCTTGCCACCTTGGTACTTGATTCAATACTAGCAAACGAGAACACTACGATTTCTCTTAAGGACTGGCACACTACGATCTTCACTTGCTTGACTTGTAGACTCAACACTTCTAAGAGCACACTACGATCTCTGAGTTGGCTCGGCAAACATTTGAACCACTCTACGATCTTGAGAGAGGCCCTCCAAAGCAGACACACTACGATTCTCGATGCTCTACGATTCTTCCTTGGCTTCTGCAATCTCTTGATCAGCTCGATAGACTACGATTCTGTTAAAACCTATCTATTACATCTCAAGATATAGATCAACCTAACAGCCTTGATCTTTTCATCTATACATTCATTTACAGAATGATGAACATTAAAAGCTCAGATCAACCTAACATATTTGTCCTAACACTAAGTCCTTGTACATATATTCTTTGAAGGACTTCACATATAATCATGAATATTTGCTTTCAACATCAAATTCAAATATGCAATCTCCCAACAATCTCCCCCTATTTGATGTCAATATAACCATGGAGATTTGTGTCATGATTATCAATTTTTAGATGAAGTTGCTAGAAAGTAAATATAGCTTAATGTTTCAGTGAACAACTGAAATTTCTAGAGAATAAGCATGAATTTATTGATGTTTGTAAAGACAGATATTAGAATTAAGCTTTGTTACATCAATAGGAATTGAGTTCAACTTATCTCTATTTCTTTTGCCTTTTGTTCCTTGGAGGATTGGCATATTCTTGGGCTCTCCTTCTCCTGTTAGCTTCGTTTCTCCATGCTATATCTTCCAGCTCACTTTGACTTAGCGGTTCCCAATTCTCGTGTCTATTCATGAACGCATGATCTCTAATAGACAAGTGTAGGTGTGTAGTGGTTGCACCTTATGAGCTGGGCTCTTAACTTCTTAGCGGTTGAGCCATGAGAATTTGTTGTTATTCAGGTCATTGAGTCTAATGGCGAGGATGTCTTGTAGGAGGGCTCCTTGACGATTGAGCGATAAATTTGCCTTTGCATCTGCCTTTGCCTTTCTCTTCTTCCCCTTTATTCTCCCCCTTTATGTCAGCATCAAGGATTCGAATATCTTTAGATAGTCGAGTCATGCCTTGTACAAGCTCGTTAAGCTGATTCTTGGAGTGAGCAATGTCATCACGGTTTTCTTGAATCAGAGAATCAGTTTGAGCTTCTCTCTTTTGTAAAATGTTCAAGACAGTTTCTGTTTGTTGTATTTGGCCTATGGAGAAAGCTTGGAATTCTTTCATTGAAGTTCGTAGACTCGTGAGACTTTCCATCATCAGATTATTTTGGGATTCCTAAGTATTCTGTAAAATAAGAACAGCTTCCTTGTGTTTCTTGGCAGCCTGAAAGTGGATTTGATCACTTTCATTGATACTCTTAAGCATTTCTTTTAGGATCTCCCTAAGCTTCTTTGTAAGCTCAATACTTAGGGTGCTTGGAAGAGTGTTGGCAGCATCGATCAAATGAGTCAGCCTTAGGTGAACAAGGTCTAAGTAAACTTAAAGATCATTTTGTATGTCCTTGGTCACCTTCTTAGATGCATCAAATAACTCCATTGTGGTAGGAAGATCAGATATGAGCTCAAGGAGTTGCTGATTGTTTGGAGAAGAGGCTCTTTTCTATTGATCTGGCATATTGTAAAGTGCAAGATCAAGATTGAAATACTCATTTGTTGATGAGGAAGGGATATCTGATGGGGAGGTAGGTGTGTGAGGTTGAGCTTCATGAGGAGGTGACTCTACGAATTGAGCATGTTACTCTACGATTGGATTTGGATCAGTAATCGTAGAGTGAGAGATGACAGGAGATTGGATTAATATAAAGCTGGGCACATTTGGTTCATCAGTTACAGAATATTGGGATTCTGTAACTGGAAATTAATTGAGTAAATGAAGTATCACTTCCAACCATCTTGGTTATTTATAGAATTTGTTAAAAAATGATGGTGGACAGTGATTAACCCTGAAAGAGATGGGAATAGTTTGTACCTCATGCCCATTTTTGGAAGAGGGGCCATTTGTGATCAGCTTTCAAGAAAAGTTGAGGTTGCATTGGAATCCATAAGCTGACACCAAAATTGCTGGATAGGCTTTAAAGGTCCAGAACATGTGATCCTAGGAGTTGAGAATTTGGGCTCTGTGAAAGGGCATCATAGGTAGATAGGAGAACAGTTGATTGTAGTTGGCTTTCCTATAACTATCACAGCCCACATTTATAATCTCAACTTCATCATCCTCTTTTTCTTCTTTATCTTCATGTAAAGTTTCCACTACATCAATTATCTCCACTTGACTTCTTTGCTCTTCTGCTCTCTCGTCCTCCATAGCTTCAATCCTTTCCATTTCTATATTTTCTGAAGCTAGAGTCTCTTGAGGGACTGAGGAAGATTCATGATGTTCTCTTGGTAATTCCTCCTCAGTTGCAGCCTCTTCTGACATGGGTATGACTTCATGAGGCTCCCCCTCAACTCAATCATCCATCTGAATTTCAAGCAGCTCCCCCTCATTTGGAGCATTTTCTAGTGTAAGAGCTTCAGGAAGCTCCCCCTCAACTTGAGCTGTATTCTCCTTACTGCCTTCGGGTAGCTCATTCTTAGCTTCAGGTAGCTCTTTCTCAGCTTCGGGTAGCCCTTTCTCAGCATCGATCCTTCTGTATTCTTCCTTTAGCACTCCTTCATTGACAAGGATGTACTTCTTGACTATCTTTCTCTTTGGCTTCCTAGGCTGAGCCACAGTCTCAGTACCTTCTTCAGCTTCAGCTCCGAAGGATTGATCAGGCTGAGAAGCTAGTGCAGCATCCCTCTTCTGGAGTGGGGTCAAGTCTGGACTCTACGATCGGTAGAGACTTTACGATCGAAGAGGAAGACTTCTTTGGTTTGTTGCTGCGTTTTCCCTTCTTAAGCAGCTGAGAGATGGTAGCTCTCTCTTCGTCTTCCTCAGACTGATGTTCTTTCCTATTCAAATTCCTCAAAATTTCAATGCATGAACTCTCTTGAGGTGCATCTATAGTTGACCCTTGAGGCTCCTCTATCATTTGAGCCTTCATTTTTCTCTTACCCTTGCATTTTCTGATCAAAGCAATGGGTTCCTCTTTGTTGATTTCTTCTTTTTCTTCTTCTTCTTCTTCTTCTTCTTTAATTTCCTTCAGAATTGACATATTTCCTGGTATCCCAGACTCCTTCACTTCACCATTTCTTCCACTGGATTCAGACATCATCCTGACATTTTCTACTGGATTTCTTTTCCAGTTTTCAAACAGCAGCTGGGTCATCCTTCTGTTGGGATTGATGGATTCTCCTTCATTATCCCCAATCTGATCACCAAGTGCTGACTGTAGGATGATGCTTATAAACCGTTCGTAAAGCATCTTTCTAGAGCTCTTTGATTTCTTCGAACTGAGTATCCATTTCCCAATCCAGTCGATGAGTAGGGCCACATAGTTGAGCTAAATCCCAAAAAAGATTGATGTCATGAGCTTAAGTTGCACTTCATTCACAGAGTCATGGCCAGAGCTCCTGTAGCATTTGCATTTCCCAACAAACAATGTCAGCCAAAAACGCATACCTTTGAGGAAACTCTTTCTTTATGTACCCTTTGACAGTCAGAAACTTCTTATGATGCATCTTCTTCAGTCCTTCCAGAAAATCGATGCCCTCCATAAATGGAAATCGTTTCGATTTGAAACCTAAGGCTAGGTTTATATCTTCAGCTTTGAGTTTAATTTCCACGCCCTTGACCCTTGTGGTTATAACATCGTTCTTAAACGCTCCATTTCTGTAGAACTTTTTTACTAGCTTAGGGTAGATCCATGTGCTGGTACCCAGAGCTTCTTCAAGACCTGCTTTCTTTAACAGTGATAGAATCTTGTGAAATTGAGGGCCAACTATCTTGAACTTATTGAAGCAGAGTCTGTAACCAGTTATAACATTTGAGGCCGCCATTGATTTCTTTGCACTGAGGTTGGTTGAGCTTTTCGGAATGCTAGGGTTTCTTTTTGTAGAGAGAGAGAGAAAAAGGAATAGCCTTTTTGAACTTCTGAGATGAATTTTCAAAAATATATTTTCAAACTGTACTTATAACTTCCCTCGTCTCTATCTGCTTAGTGGGGCATGTGTCACGTTCTGCTTGGCTCCACGATTTTAATTCATATGGAATATATTGATTTGTCCTTAGTTCCTCTTGAGCTACTGTTTCCTTTGGGAGGACTGCGATCGTCGAGGTAGCACTACGGTCGTTAAGGTTTGCACTACGATCGTTGAGTCCATTGGTGTATCTACTCTACGAACGTTGTCTACCTTGGTCCTTGTGATGAACTTTGACTCGACATTCCTTCATAGTCAAGGTAGATCCGGAAGGGCCAATCTCTTAGGATAAACTAAGGATCAGGTTTATCCCAGAGGCGCTTGACAGAGGGGTTGCTTGGATTTGTTGGAAATGTTTTCATCACAGGATTCTTCTTTGTCATGTCGAGGAAGCTCTACAATCGTGGTCTTTCATGTCAAGATAGCTCTACGATCGTGGACTTTCTTTAGTTATCTCTACGATTTTGAACATAGCCTTTATATCTGCATGGTTAGCATAAACTAGAGCATAGATTTTATGGTTGTAGATTTAGCATACCTAACTCACTTATCAATTTATTAAATCTGGATTCATCTAGAGGCTTTGTAAAGACATCAGCAAGTTGATTTTCAGTAGGGATGTATTGTAAAGATATGGTTCCATTTTGAACATGATCCCTAATAAAATTATATCTTATTTCTATATGATTAGTCCTAGAGTGCATGACAGGATTGTGTGTTATTGCTATGGCACTTGTGTTATCATAATGAACAGGTATAGATTTGAAATCAAACCCATAATCTGCTAGCTGATTTTTCATCCATAAGATTTGAGCACAACAGCTGCCAGCAACAATGTATTCATATTCTACTGTTAATGTAGATATTGAGTTATGCTTCTTGCTAAACTAGGACACAAGTCTGTTTCCTAATAACTGACAGGTGTCGCTAGTGTTTTTTCTATCTATTTTGCAACCTGTAAAATTAGCATTTGTTTATCCTGTTAGTTCAATGGAGGACTCCTTGGGATACCAAAGTCCCAAGTGAGGTGTACCCTTGAGATACCTAAAAATACTTTTTACAGTAATTAAGTGTGATTCCCTAGGATCAGCTTGAAATCTAGCACATATGCATGTTGCAAACATTATGTTTGGTTTACTGGCAGTTAGATATAGAAGAGAGCCTATCATACCTCTGTATTGAGTTATATCAATACTTTTACCCTGCTCATCTTTGTCAAGCTTGGTTGCTGGAGTAATTGGGGTTTTCATGGGAGAGGCTGATTCCATGCTATACTTTTTAAGTAAGTCTTTAATATACTTGGCTTGGTTTATGAAGATTCTTTTATCAGTCTGCTTTACTTGCAATCCAAGAAAGAAGTTCAGCTCACCCATCATGCTCATTTCAAACTTGCTCTTCATAAGCTTGGCAAATCTCTTACATAATTTTTCATCAGTAGAGCCAAAGATAATGCCATCAACATATATTTAAACTAATTAGACTTTGTCTTTATGCTTTCTAAAAAATAATGTGGTATCTACTCTACCTCTAGTGAACCCATTTTCAATAAGAAAGTTAGTTAGTGTTTCATACCATGCTCTAGGTGCTTGATTAAGACCATATAAGGTTTTGTCTAATTTATAGACATAATTAGAGAGAGTTGGATTGATGAAACCTGGAGGTTGTTCCACATATACTTCTTCTTGAAGTTCACCATTCAGGAATGCACTTTTGTCGTCCATTTGAAATACTTTGAATTTCATGTGAGTATCAAAGGCAAGGAATATTTTGATGGCTTCTAGTCTGGCAACAGGTGCCAAGGTCTCGTCGTAGTTAATGCCTTCTTCTTGAAAGTAACCTTTGGCCACTAGTCTTGCTTTATTCATTGTTATTACTCCAGCTTCATCCATCTTATTTCTGAAGACCCACTTGGTGCCAATGACTGGATGGCTTCTTGGTCTTGGAACTAATCTCCAAACTTGGCTTCTTTCTAACTGATTTAGTTCTTCTTGCATGGCCTCTATCCAACTGGAGTCTTCCATAGCATCTTCTATCTTATTGGGTACCATTTGTGATAGAAAGCTTAGATAGAAACACTCATTCTGGGTGGCAGATCTTATCTTAACTCTTGCATTTGGATCTCCAATGATTAGGTCTTTAGTGTGATCTTTTGCCCATCTATTTTCTGTTGGAACATCTATCCTGATTCCTTCTTGTCTGAGACCTTCAAGATCAATTTCTGCTTCTTGATGTGGAGGTTCGTTGTCTTGCATAGTTCCCTCTACGATCTCCTCTCCTTTCTCAACGATTTCATTTTCTAGAACTATGTTCGTGGTGTTGAGATCGACGACCTCATTCGTAGTGTCTGAATTATTGTTCGTAGTGTCTTGAGACCCTATTTTTTCCAAGTCTGTTTCATCGAAGATGATGTGAATCAAGACTTCAACACTCAACGTCTTCTTGTTGAACACTCTATAATCCTTACTGTCGGTGGAATATCCGAGAAAGATTCCTTTGTCTGACTTGGGTTGGAATTTTGTCAGATACTGTTTCCCATTATTGAGAATGTAGCATGCATAACCGAATACATAAAAGTAGCTGACACTTGGCTTTCTTCCTTTCCACAGTTCGTAGGGAGTCTTCTTTATAGTAAAGTGTATGAGCGATCTGTTCTGAGTGTAGGATGCAGTGTTGATAGCTTCTGCCCAGAAGTATTCAGGTAGATGAGCTGCTGCTAGTAGAGTTCTTCCAGCCTCTATAAATATTATGTTCTCTTAGTTACTCCGTTTTGTTGAGGAGTTTGTGGAGCTGAGAAGTTGTGACCGATTCCATTGTCTGTGCAGAACTGGTCCGTCCCAGAGAAGTCAAATTCTCTGCCATGATCACTCCTTATAGCCTTAATTTTCTCCCATTTCTTGTTCATCACCAGTCTGAACATCTTGATTAGTTGGGAGCTCGTTTCATCTTTTTAGTTTAGAAAGAACACCCATGTGAATCTGGTGTAGTCATCCACTACGAATAGAGAGTATTTCTTCCCTCCAAGGCTTGTTGTTGGAATTTGCCCAAATAGATCCATGTGAAGCAGCTGCAGAGACTTATCAATTTAGTTGACAAATTTGATCGTAAATGAGCTTCTAGTCTATTTTCCAAGCTGACAGGCATTGCATGGCCTTTCTTTGACGAAGCTAAATTTGGGTAAGCCTGCTACTAGATCTTTGGAGGCCAGTTTTGACAAGCTTTTAAAATTGAGATGAGATAGTCTTTTATGCCATAACCAGCTCATTTCTTCAGATGCTTTAGCCAGAAAGCATATCATCTCGTTCGAGCTCAGTTGACCAAGATTAACAGTGTAGACATTTCCATCTCTTGTTCCAGTCAGCTTTATAGAGGATGTCTTTAGATCTCTGACTTAACATTGATTGTTGAGGAAGGTGACTTGATGACCCTTGTCGTTGAGTTAGATTATGCTCAGAAGATTGTGTTGTAAACCTTCTACATATACTACTTTACTGAAGGACACTGCACCATTCCAAGCTAAGCCATATCTCCTTGTCTTGCCAGAGCCATTATCTCCGAAGATGACTGAAGGTCCCTCCCTCTCTATGTACTTAGACAGGAGGGCTTTGTTCCCAGTCATGTGCCTTGAGCATCCACTGACCAAATATCAGGTTGTGATCATGGGGCTCGGTTCCTGTGGTAAAATTAAACTCTCATTTTGGTATCCATACTTGCATGGTTCCTACGTTGTTAGTACCCTTGGGAACCCAAATTTGCATAATTCTGGGTCTCACATGCATAGGATTATGGTAGCATATTGCAGCCTTATGACCAGTCTTATTACATACAAAGCATCTAATATGATGTATGCTTGTGTGTGTGTGGATTTTTCCTCCATTTAGACTTATGTGGGTTCTCAGCAATCCTTCCTTTATACTGATTCTCCTTTTTCCATGTGTCCTTGAGTTTCATGATTTGTAAGAAGTGAGGCTTAACTCTACTGCTCCTTCCCAGTTGGTTCGTGGAGTTAATTTTACTCGACTCTGCGACCCTTCGAGGTTGAAGAGTAGTGACTGAGTTACTCTTTTCTTTTCTGAAACCTAGGCCAGCATGAGATCCTTTATTCCTTAGAACATAGATTGGATCCGAAGAGGATTGTTGGACTGGTTCTTCCTTCTTAGAGGATATCACAAATGTAATGCTTCTACTAAAACTTGAAGCATTACTAGAGCTAGTTTCCTTTATCTTTTTCACATATGGTTCTAAGGTGGATTCTCCAAAACCTAAACATGTTCTGTCAGATGCACTTCTCTGACTGGAGATCAGGGAGTCCATTGAAGAAGAGAATTTATTCCATGTAGAGATTATCTTTTCTAGTTCCTTAATTTTAGAGGTTAGGCTTGACTCTCTTTGTGCATTAAGTTCATTTGTCTGTTTTAAAAGCTTATTCTCAACTTCAAGTTTAGAGAGAGAGTTAGTACTTAGAAGAGCTGTTTCCAGTTCTTCCTAAACTTTTTCTTTCTCTTTTTTGAAGAAGAGAATAGTCTTTGGACAGAACTCTGAACCATTTCATGTATTGATGCAGATTAGATGTTATTGATGCAGAACATCTGAACCATTTCATGTATTGATGCAGAAATCTGAACCATTTCATGTATAAAAGAAGTTTGTGGTTTTATTTTGTACCATGTATTTGGCGACTCAGAATGGATGATTTATACCTATTTTGGGGGTGTCATAGTTGGTATCAAAGCTTAGGGATATGATCCCTGACTGAGATGTGAGACTAGAACTAGGAGGGGAGAGACGGGAAATTCCTTCGCTAGTATGACCTACCTAAGTTTATTTGTTATTTATTTGGTCGGTCAGAGTATAAGGATAATGTGTATCGTGTCAATTAACCCTTATTTTATGGCAGTGTTTGAAAATGACATCAGAAAATGTTGAGATAAGTAATGGAGCACTTGAGACCGTTGAGTCACCAACAATCAATACCCAGGATAATGTGCATTAGGAAGACAATAATCCTCAGGTAAACAACAACACCGATCAGATGACGAACGATGGGATGTTCAGAGGATTTCTGTAATTCATTCAACTTCAGGCGAGAGAGACTCCTATCCAAAATGCAGGTGGAAACACTAGCTACCTACGGCTGGTCACCGCTAAGCAGTTCAAGGAGTTGGGACCGCCGGAGTTTTTGGGAAAGCCAGAACCACTTAAGGCGGAGACGTGGATAAAGCAGATCACCAATATATTTGATGTCTTAGAATGCTTCGAGGAGCAAAAGGTTCCCTTTGCCACCTTTATGTTGCGAGGAGAGGCAGATTACTGGTGAAAATCTGTAAAGCGTACTCAACCTGCCACACTGAAGATGTCTTGGGAGAAGTTTCAAGAACTGTTCAACGACAAGTACTTTCTCGTAAGTATTCGTCATATAAAGGAGGTAGAGTTTATCAAGATAGAGCAAAACAATATGACTGTGTCGCAGTACGAAGCTAAGCTTGCCGAGTTGTCCCGGTTTGCGCCCCACTTGGCTGACAATGAGGACAGAATGACGTGAATGTTTCTGCGAGATTTGAAATCAGAGATATGTCAATACCTAATTTCTCATAAACTTTGTTTATATTCAGATGTTGTTAATAGGGCTCAGTTATTGGAGAGCGATAATGAGTCAGCCCAACCAAAAAGTAACGACCAACAACACGATAATAATCATACCGGTGGCAATGGCCATCGGAACAATGATAACCATCATGGAGGAAATTATCAGGCATGAAATGGTAACCACTTCGGTGGTATTCATGGCCAAAATAATAGGAAAGGTGAACTAAGTGAGAACAATTTCAAGAAGAGAAGGTTCAACAACGATGGAAAGACAGCAGCACCAGCACCCGTTTTCAAGGAAGGAAAACGACCACCGATCATATGCTTCAAATGCTGAAGGGAGGGACACATTATTCTAAACTGCATGATGCAGTCCAAAGCGTGTTACAATTGCGGAAAAAAAGGTCACCTAGCTCGACTTTGTCGTGCAGTGAAGCCAAGTCCAGTTGGGATGGTGACACCAAATGTCGTCCTAGAGAAGTCAAAGCCGGTAGTTTAAGTGAGAACGTTTGTTGAGGAACCCAAACGAAGTTATCATGTGTAAGTTAATCATAAATGCCTATGAAGTATATACCTTATTCGATACGGTTCTACCCACTCTTTTATTTCTCCTACTTGCGCTCAACGTTTAAATTTGACTCCGGAGAAATTAGACTTTGACTTATCTGTTGAAACTCCGTTGGGAGAAACCTTCGTTACATCCACTGTTTATAAATCCTATTTGATTCAAATCGACACTTTCACGTTACTTGTCGATCTTATCTCTTTGAAAATACTTGCATTTGATGTGACTTTAGGGATTGATTGGTTAACTACTCATCATGATAAAATTGATTATTTTCGTAAGGTTGTTAGCTTTCATATTCCTAACCAACCTGTTATGCGAATTTAAGTAACCAAACCACTAAAGTCAAACACTTTCATATCAAGCCATAAAGCTATTCGTTTATTGAAAAACGGATGTCAAGCTTTCTTAGCCCATGTCATGGACTTGAACAAAAATACGTCATTTTTGAATAATATTTCTGTTGTTAGTGAATTTCCTGACGTATTCCCTGAAAATTTCCTAGCCTACCCCCAGAGCGTGAAATCGAATTTTGTATTGACCTTAAACCCATTCTAAAACCCTCAAATATTTCTTCACCCAGAACGAACGTAATGTGTGCCAAAGACGTTGGCTCGGGCTGTTGAAGATTAGGACCATACCATTCAATACCATCCTAGAAAAGCGAACGTGGTAGCTGACGCGTTAAATGGAAGATCGTATGCGAGTTCGATAGTGTTAACACAAAGACCCATTTCGTACGACTTACAAAAGATGGAGATAGACTTAAAGACTCCAAGAACCTACGTGAAGATAGCGAATATACGATTAGAATCAACTTTAATCGATAAAGTTAAAGCTACTCAAGCTACAGACCCGGAGCTGATGAACATGAAGAAGAAGGTGCAAGAAGTTATTATTCCAAAAGCGAGAATCGGCGATGTGAGGAAAACTCAAACCTTTAATTTTATTAGTCTATTTAAAATCATCGATCGAGTAGGAACTGTAGCCTATAGACTCTCTTTACCGCCAAGTATGTCGTGTGTTCATAACATTTTTTACGTATCGATGTTACGTAAATATGTGGACGACCCAAACCACATTATTAAATTATAACTAGACGAGATAGTAGAAGATTTAACATATGAGGAGATACGTGTTAAAATCTTAGATAAGAAGGATCATATTCGACACTCAAAGGTTATACCTTAAGAGTTAGAATCTAAACAAAGTATCCTCACCTCTTCGGCATACCAGGTACGTACATAAATTTTGAGGGAGAAATTTCATAAGGAGGGAAGATTGTAAGACCCCGAATTTTATGAAATGAAAGTATTCAATTTTCTTATAATTATTATTCTATTTAATGGTTAAATTCATAAAAGTTTGAAGTTAAGGATGATATTTTAAAAATTTTTAAAGTAAGCAAGTTGTTATAAAATATTAGTTGTGTCGGGAAATATTCGATTGGTCGGGAAATATTCGTTTTAACAGGGAATATTCGTACGACGACACAATTATTGGTGGACCCCACAACAGAGGTACTGTCGTAGTTAGAAAACGATTGAAATATTTTTAAATTGTTGAACTACCCAGTAGTAAAAGAACAGTAATACGCGTGGTTGCATAGTAGCACACAGTATTGATTGTTGATGTTTACATGAGAAGTCACTCAGTTACACTTAATTATTGCTACAATAGTTGCTGCATAATATCTCTCATATTATTGATTCAATTATTGTCACAGTATCATCTACATAATATTTATTATTAGTAAATCAATAATTGAGACGACAAAGTTATTCATATTATTATTTGCAATATTGACGATGTCTATAAAGTTATGTCGAGGAGAGGTTTGGTCACCTAATTGCACGCCAATAGGGAGAAATCCTTATCGGAAAGCCCCCTCTTTCCTGGAAATGATCTGGTTGTTAAATATTATGAGTTATAATATTAATGATGAATAATTGTTAATAGATTAAAAATATGTTTATTAAAGATAAGTGACTTGTGGTAAATATTTATTCAATTTTTGATATAAATAGAGAGGTTTGTTATAAGTTTGGCTTATTATTCGATGAGGGGATGTGCTAATTTTTCATTGGTTGAAGATTTAATAGTAAATCAATATGGACCGCTAGCGGAAAGTTATAATAGTAAATCAATATGGATCGCTGGTTTAAAGTTTTAATAGTAGATCAGTATGGACCATTATTTTAAGTTTTAATAGTAAATCAATATGAGCCGTCTGTTTAAAAGTAAATTAATCTGGGTCGTTCACGAATTAATTACTATTTAGTCCTTTTTTCTATAAATAGAAGCTCATTCCTTCATTATTTCTTACGAATTCACTTAAACTCTAGAAAGAAAAATTATAGAGAGAAAGAAGAGGAGTATTCTACTACTACTATACTTCAGTATTCAATCTTCTACTAAGGTAAGGGGTGTTATTTATTTCATATTCACTTACGATATTATTTTTTGTATTCGTAAGAAATATTATCTTCGTTCAATATTCGTAAGGGATATTATTTATTGTATTCGTAAGGGGTATTATTTCTTTCGTATTCATGAATAGAGTTATTTTCTTTCAATACTCGTAAGGGTTGTTATTTCATTCTTTATTATTCTGTTAGAATAACCTGTCTACGAGGTCTATAGCATGCATGCTGAAATCTTTTGTTATTCCATTCTTTATTATTCTGTGGGAATAACCTGTGACGCCCCCAAAATTAGGTATACATCACCCATCTTGGGTCATCAGATACATAGTACAGAATACAAATACAACTTACTAATACAACTGTCGTGTACAATACGACAAAATATAAACTGTGAGTTTGAATACAAATATTATCTTCTAGAGAGTATTCATACTCAAAAGGAGTCCTCATTACATTTATTAACACATGATTACATAGAATAGTGAGGACTACTAACTAATACTATCATTCGGACCATCACTCCGTTTCCCGACTTGCCCCAGCTACGTTCTCATTTCCTAAAGAGAACAGTGAAAGAAAGGGTGAGCTCAACTAGCCTAGTAAGAAATATTATGACTAAGATAATGCAGAATAAATTATCATTAGCCTTCAATAATGTTAAACTGATAAAATATAATAGACATCAAGTTTAACTGCAGCGGAACAAGCAATCCATTAAAAGAGTCAAGTAGAAAATAAACTCTACTATCTTTTATGATTTAAAAGGTTTTTCAACACTGTGATCGCTGGGACTCAGCTTAATAAAATAATCCACATCATTGAATCACCCCTGCACTACGGCCAAGGATATTCGTGTATTTATTAATGGTCATGATCATGCCAACAACTGTCCATCAACGCACTACGGGCCAATGAGGACTTTTACCACATCATTTGTAACATTACGGTCATGATTATACCGAATAATCCCTAGTCATAATCATACCAAGTCCATCTATGCACTACAGGCCACAGATGACTTTTAACATTTTATAAACATGAGGATGATGATAATGATATAAGAATTCAATAAAACAAGTTTAAGAATTAATTTATCTAAGAATTAACAACGTCCAAATTGTCAACATGATACTGCTTTGTGGAGTAAAATTCAAGAATACTTAGAAGAATATTTTCATGAAAAGATACTGGATGAAACGCAATTATCAAGGATATTCCACTACTTTCATGGAGTATAGAAGTTAAAACTTAACCAACTAAGTATAGTAAAGAATGGAATAACAAAAGAAATCACCCGGTATGCGATAGACCGCACAGACAGGTTATTCCAACAGAATAATAAATAATGGAACCAGGTCTGGCGTAAACGCATAGACAGGATATTCCGACAGAATAATAAATAATGGAACCAGGTCCGGTGTAAAACACACAGACAGGATGTTCCAACAGAATAATAACAAGACGGAACCAGGTCCGGTGTAAAATATACAGACAGGATGTTCCAACAGAATAATAATAAAAGCGGAACCAGGTCTGGTGTAAAACACACAGACAGGATGTTCCAACAGAATAATAATAAAAACGGAACCAGGTCCGGTATAAAACACACAGACAGGATGTTCCAACAGAATAATAATAAAAATGGAACCAGGTCCGGTGTAAAACACACAGACAGGATGTTCCAACAGAATAATAGAAGAATGTCACCAAGTATAGGGTAGACCGCGTATACAAGTTATTCCAACAGAATAATAAGAAATGGAATAACAACAGTTCTCTTCATGAATACAAAAGAAATAATACCACTTACCGTTTTAAAGAAGAGCTGAAATAAGGAAGTAGTTAAGTAGCAGAATACTCTTCTTCTCTCTCTCTATAGTTTCTCTCTATAGTTTCTCTCTTTAGAGTTCAGTGAATTCGTAAGAAATAATGAAGGAATGAGCTACTATTTATAGAAAAATAGAATGCATAGTAACTAATCCATGAACGGTCCAAATTGATTACTTTAATCTGACGGTCCATATTTAAAGAAAAATCTTTTAAATAAAATATAATATATTTTATTTATAGAATAACTTTAATAAAGTATTATGTTTTATATTAAAAGATGTTTCTGTTTTATTACGTTAATAATACGAATAAAACAAAACGTCATTATCGCTAAATAATTCATATTATTAACTGACAATAATTGAATCAAACTGAGTGACTTCTCACATAAGCATTAATAATCAATACCGTGTGGTACTATGCAACCACACGTATTACCGTACTTTTACTACCGAGTAGTTCAACAGTAACAATGGTAAAACTTCCGCCGTTATTTTTAATAAAATATTTTTGTCATTTTCTCAATCCGACAATAATTCTGTTGTGGGGTCCACCAATGATTGTGCCGTTGTACGAATATTCCCTGTTAAAATGAATATTTCCCGACTAATCGAATATTATATAACAACTTGCGTACTTTGCAAAATTTATAAATATTACCCACAACTATAACATTATATCAAATTAACTCCATAATATTCAAAAATGATATTTATAGAAAATTCATCTTTATTTATAAAAGTTGGGGTCTTACATAACCTATCAACGCTGACTACCGCATGCCTGGTGAATAACCCTTTGTATTCAATTATTATTGAATTGTGAAAATGATATGTCTACACGAACTACCACATGACAGGTGAAAATCCATTTGCAGTTTCGTATATAATTTCTTTTCATATTCTTAAATCTAAACTTACTATGGTAAGTATTGCTTCTATAATTCTTGAAATTAGTGGAATATCCTTGAGTTTTGCGCTTCATCCAATATCGTTTTATTAGAATATTAATCTGAACTTTCTTATTAAATATCAATATTTTCACTCGGGATACTATTCACGAGTTACTATTCACTTGGTTACTATTCACTCGAATATTATTATTCACTCGAGGATTCGGGACACTTCTCATACTGAGTTACTATTCACAGGTTACTATTCACTCAATTAGTATTCACCCGAGGATTCGGGGTATTTTTCATGTCGGGGTACTATTCACAGGGTACTATTCTTGAAGTACTATTCACAGGATACTATTCACTCAGATACTATTCACCCGGAGTACTATTTATGACAAAAATTAATTTTTTTTTGGTCCAAATTATTTTTGATATAATATTATTCTTGAATTTTACTCCATAAAGCAGTATCATGTTGACAATTTGGACATTATTGAATTCTGGATAAATTAAATTATAAATCTTTAAAAATTTATCATTTGCTTTCTTTTAATTGAATTCTTATATCATTGTCATCATCCTAATGCTTATATTGTAATAAAAGTCATCTGTGCCTTACGTGCATAGATGTACAATTGATTGATATGACTATGACCAGGGATTATTCGGTATAATCATGACCGTAATGTTACAAATGATGTGGTAAAAGTTCTCATTGGCCCGTAGTGCATTGATGGACAGTTGTTGGTATGATCATGACCATTGATGATTATATGAATATCCTTAGCCCATAGTGCAGGGATGATTCGATGATGTGATTTATTTATTAAGCTGAGTCTCAGCGATAAAGTTGATGAAAAACTTTCTAAATCATAAAAGATAGTAGATATCATGCTCTATTAGACTCTTCTAATGGATTGCTTGTTCCGCTGCAGTTAAACTTGATGTTTATTATCTTTTATCAGTTTAACACTGTCGAAGGCTATTGATAATTTATTCTACATTATCTTAGTCATAATATTTCTACTGGGCTAGTTGAACTCACCCTTTTGCTTTCATTGTTCTCTTCAAGAAATGAGAACGTAGCTGGGACGAGTCGGGAAATGGAGTGATGGTCTAGGATAAGTGGCTATAGTAGTCCTCACTATTCTATGAAATAGTGTGATAATAATTATAATGAGGACTCTATTGAGTGTGGATATTGTCTAGAAGACACTATTCGTGTTAAAACTCTCAGCTATATTTTGTAGTATTTTATACAACAGTTGTATAAAAGAAGTTTGTAGTTGTATTCTGTACCATGTATTTGACGACTCAGAATGGGTGATGTATACCTATTTTGGGGGCATCACAATTAGATATTTTGGCCTGAATGGCAATATGATTGGCTTTGATGTAGCCACTGTCAAAGGGTTTTTAACTCCTTTGAGCTGAATTGGTTGAATTGTAAGTGGTGTGGCAGCTAAATCTCCCTCAGAGGATATAACTGCTACAACTTCCTTCCGCCCTGGAGGAAATGTGTCCCCACTCTCAAATAATACGGCGTCATCGTCTGCCATTTGTAGGTCACCACTGTCAATCATGTTTTGGATAAGATGGCGGAGTGCCCAACATTCCTCAGTGTTGTGACCGCGAAAATGGGAGTGGTATTGACATACTCTAGTAGCATTAAATCTTTTTGAGTATGGGTTGACTGGAGGTAGCAGTGCTATGAGTTTTTCCTCTTTGATTAGCATCTGTAATATTTCTTCCATCGGTTGGCCTAAATAGGTGAATTTCCTTTTGTTGGCAAAGTCCCAACGGGCTTTAGCTTTTCCTTTTCTTGCAACCTTTTCCTCCAAGGTTTCATTTTCTTGGGTAAGTGGTGAAGTATTTGTGATAAGAGAAAGGAGGCTAGCATGCTTCTAACTGAACAACTGCCATGTGACTTGGTGTTGATGAATCACCAGTTCTGCTAGTTGATTGTCTTGTTCATCAACAGACTTTAACTCTCGTTCCATTATGAACTGGAACTCTGAATAATCCCACTTGTCGGTATTATCCTTGTTAGTTTGGGAAGAATCACCCACATATTTGAGGTACTTGGAGCTCTCTCCACTGCTCTTGTTGATCATGTTTACATCCTCTTCCTTGTGTTGAGGAAAAGGGTTGTCTTGAACATGTGATTGCTCGGGCTTATTCACCACAATCTCCCCACTGTCTATTAAGTCCTGGATCTTATGCTTAAGGGCCCAACAATCTTGAGTATCATGGCCTGGACCTCCAGAATTGTAAGCACACTTCTTGCTTCTATTGAAGCCCTTTCCACTTGAGTTGGCTGGTGGAAGGAGATGAGCGATTTTTTTCTGAGTTATCAGAAGTTTGAAAATGTTTTCGAGTGAATCCCCAAAGGGGGTGAATGTAGCGAATGCGTTGTTTGAGTTGTGATTCTGAGGACAGAATCCTTTTAAGAGGGGAATGATGTAACATTCCATATTTTTTTTTAAATGTAAGTTATAAATATTTATTGATTTATATAAATATTTATTGGATATGTTATTGTTGAATAAATAATTGTTCAATTTGAGTGATGTAGTTTATTTAATTATTTGTTGAATAAATAATTAAATATTAAATATTAAATATTTATTGGCAATATTAAATATTTATTGAATTATATGGCAATTTGAGTTGATGTGATTTAATTAATTATTTGTTGAGTAAATAAGTAAGGAGCTAAATAAATTAATTATTATGAGATTTTATAATAATGGAGTTTAATTTAATAAGCTAGAGAGCTTATAATGATTTTAAATAAATAATAATATTTAAATGAGAAATTGTAGTTTGAAATGTCAGTTGATTAAATGAAATTATAATTGTAAAAAGAATTATAATTGTTTATGTGTTAAAGTAATTTAATAGATTAGCGTTTAATTGATTTATTAATTTAATAAAGGTGTGACTAATAACCTTGCTATATAGGAGTTACCAAAATAAATTAAAAGAGTTTAATGTGGTTTTACCAAACATGTCTTATGGCATAATAACTCTTTATCTAATTGAGTTTTACCAAACAAGGCATAAAGATTAATGAGTTATTTTATTTAGACTAACCAAACAAGCCTTATGGCTTTTGATTTTCAAAACCTTTAACTGATGTCAGTTATATATCTTATATTTATAATATACAATTATTATAATTATAATTATATACGTTATATTTTAGTACGTATGTTATAGAGAGAAAAGAGTTCAGAAGAAGGAAAATAGAGAAAGAAAGAACTCAGAGGAAGAAGAGGAAGAAAAGAAGAAAAGTGAGAGAATTCTAGAGAGAATTGAGAGATTATTAACAGGTTTTGGAGAAAAGCTTAACAATCAAAGAGTTAGGACCATCATCTTCTTCATAATCCAAGGTAGGCCATCTTCTTCTTTACAAAACTCTAAAACTTTTTTTTTCCCAAAAAGTTTCTGTGAAAAATTTATGAAAAGAAATTTTGGTTGTTTTGGTTATAAGTTTATATAATTAGCAATTGTAGATGTGTTTCATGAGTTATGCATGATTATATAGAGTTTAATTCATGTATGTATATATTTTATGAAGAAATTGTTTTACAGAGAATTTTATGAATGAGAATGGGTTATTTTTAAAATGGAAATTAAGGTTTAATTAGTTGTTGTATTGATAAATTGATTATAAGAATTGCTAGAGTGTAAAATCATAATCATGATGCTTGGAAATTTCTGTTTTGATTGAATAACAAAATCACAGTATTGGTTTTCATGAAAAATATCAAAATATAGAGTTTTGCCAAAAATATTAAAATTGGGTGTTGAATATTTGATGTTTGTGCTAATTGATGAGTAGAAACATGTTAGAAGTCGTTAGTATACGATTATATGATGTATGTATGCGATTTATATGATAATCGACTTATTAGATTCGAGCTTTTTGGCCAAATCGGTTTTTCTGGTACTGTTGCCGAGGCTGTCGCCGGATTCTGGAGTCTGGCGCCGCGGCGCGACTCCAGTAGTACTTTAGTGGCGCCTTAGCGCCATGTCCGCGCCCCAGCGCCATGGTTCGCGCCGCAGCACCATGTCCGCGCCCCAGCGCCGTGGCCCGCGCCCCAGCACCGTGTCCCGCGCCCAGCGCCACTGTTCCGCGCCCCGGCGCCGGAAAAGTGGCCTAGTTGGGCAGTTTTGGCCTCCTGTAGTAAAACGGCCATAACGTTTTCATACGAACTCCGATTTAGGTAATTCAAGATGATTCGGAAAGAGGACGAGTAGACCTACAACTTTCATTCTTTAAGTTTTTTTATTTGAGGTCTGTAACAGTAGTCAAAATGGTCATCTTTATGACTGTTGTGTATTTGGAGCCAATCAGAGGGCGTCGGGATGCACGAATGCAAGTGCAACCCTTTGGGTATTAGTATAACTTAATGATAACATGTTGGACATGTATTAGGATGTTATATCAAGTTGTTAATGTACACGTGGTGTAATGGCATGATCATTTAGGTAGTTGTAATAAAGCTAAAATGTAATATTCATGAAAGATGTGCTGTGTTTAAACTTAAACTTAGTTAGTAGCTATACTAAGAGTATTAAAGGAACTCATAAAGGTAATGTTAGTGTAACTAATGTGTATTATCAATGCATATGATATGTGTAGGAAGGTTACTACTTTATTATTCAGCAAGGTTACTTTCTACTTTATTATTCAGCAAGGTTACCTTTCACTGTTATGTTATACTTATGCAAGTTCTCTAACTCCAAACTTCATTGTGCAAGTTTGAATTCGTTAAACACATTATCGCTTTAATTCCATTTCAATTGTACAAATTGCTAACTTTATAATTTCGTAGAGTTAGATTGTTTATTGTTGATTAAGCTCGTGTATCTATTGGTTTATGAGGATGCATGTTATGATTATTCCATGATTATGCTATTAAATTATTCCTAAAGCATGATGTTAGTTTATAAATATCAATTCAACTATGATTATTCCATAGTATACAGTTATGTTGTTTGTAATCAACTAACCCTTAGTTGATTACCGTTAAATTCTAAATTATCCCATGATGTATCCAAACCAAACTCACTTTGGTACGGACTTGTATTCTAAATACTGAGAAGAACAACTCTTTTATAAGAGGTTACGCTTAGCGTTGAAATGATTGTGCACAATACATTGTACGAAGGGTTGATCCCCCTAAGTACGTGAAGTCTTATAGTCTTATGACTGTTAAAGTTTAAGTTGAAAAATTACTTATAACTGTGGACATGATTCGTGGTCAATAGACCCTCAGTAATTGATTAAAGTTTTTAGAAAGTAATAGAATTTATTGTTCAGTTCTATTAAACCTAATGTTGGTACATGATGTAAAGTTAACTGATTTATTTATTATTATTTCAAGTGGGCCTTGTTTGCTCACTCTTGCCTGTAAAATTTCTTACAGCTAAGGTTGAAACTGGTGATGTACCTAGCACCAGTAAAGGGAAAGGAAAGATGAAACAATGCTGAAGACCTGTAATAGATTGAATAGTTTATTTTCAGACTTGTTTAAGGATTGTAATGAAGTTTATATTAATTTATTTTCCGCATGAATGAATGTTTGTAAAGGTTAGATAACCTGGGAGATTTTTATGTAAGTTTAATCCTGTATGGGCAGGTTTTATTTATTCAATTTTATCAATTGGGTAGTTAGTAATGAATGTTTTGATTACGTGAACACCAAATCTTGAGGAAATGAAGTACCAGGATTTGGGGGTGTCACAGGTTGGTATCAGAGCTTTAGGTTATGAACCTTAGGTGGGGGAAAAAGCCTTAGGAAGTAACCTTTTGAAAAGATAGTGGAGTTAACTCTTATCGAGTTTTAAGAAAGAAGTAATAAAACACTTATGTGCTTATGTGTTTGTAACTTATGTGCTCGCGAGTGTCAATTAGAATGATTAATAACTAAAACTTTAAAATTTTGTTGTCAGGATGACTAATGTCGGAGAATCTAGTCAGACTAGGGAGGAGGGACCTCTAATGCCTATAGAGGAGGAGCCTCGCGACATTCAGGTAGTTTGGGAACAACTACTGCCACGGGAGTCAGCCCCGTTGGTCACAGTAGTTGAGGATGAGGATGATGATGTGGAGACAGACGAGGAGGATCCCGTGGAGTTACCACAGGAGGATGAGGATGACGAGGATGAGGAGGAAAGGATTCCGCTCAACTCGATTGTTGGACGTGTATACGATGAGGTGCATGACCGTAACGTGGAACTTCAGGATATAGTTGAGGAGTTACAGGAGATAGTAGCTGAACAACAGACTACAATTACACAAAAAGACGGCGAGATCCAGGATCGTGATGAACGACTGACAAACGCCGAGGAGAAGCTGACACAGACTGAAGGGGAGAAGGAACAACTGATCGAGACGGTCGTGGAACTGAAGAAAAAGCTGAATGAAGAAGCTACCAAGAGGGCGAGAGCTGAAGACGCATACGAGGAAGCTTATCAACGAACTGGAAGAGCAGTAAGGGATGCACAAGCAAAGAGGATGAAGATGGAAGAGATGGATAAAGTATTCAATACCGTGATCAATCGAGCTCAAGATCGGGTCATGGGTTATCCAATTCAGTTCGAGACTCTGCCATCATACGTGTTAGATCGCCGAACCATGTTCCGTGTTATGGAAGAAGAGCGTCAAAAGGCGACTGATTATCTTAATAGATCATCGTAGGAAATTTGTCTGTTTTGCAAATAATAAGTGTTAAATAATGTGTAAGTCCCGAGTGTTAAGTAACCATGGGATATGAGAATGATGATGTTGCCCTGAAACTTTTGTAGTTCAGGAAAGTAATGTAGATAGCAGAGATGCTATTGTGTTATGTTTGCAAAAGTTATGAATAAATAAAAGTTATTATTTTATTCAAAGTGTTATGTGCTATGTGATTATTTCTTTGTTGAGGCAAATTAATTAGAAATACGTAAAGAAGTTGAGTAGTGGTCTAATAGATGATTTCTTTAACAGAAAATGCCTCCCAGATGTCAACCAACACGACAGAGAACCACAGAAGAAGCTAATGACAGTGTTGATGCGAATCCCGTTCAACAACTAGTGGCACTATTGACAGGAGTGTTGCAGAATCAACCTCAAAACCAAGGCACAACGTTTAAGGAGTTTAAGGCGGTCGGACCACCTGAATTTCGTGGGTCAATGAATCCGGTCGAGGCACAAACCTGGATTATGGAAATAGAGAAGGTGTTCGATGTCGCTAGGGTAGGGGATGAGCAGAAGACTGCTTTCGCAACTTTTATGTTGAAAGCAGAAGCTAGTTATTGGTGGCAAGCCAATAAAACTCGGGAAGGGCCAGGAGTGATGACCTGGGATAGGTTCAAGGAATTGTTCTTCGAGACCTATTTCCCGGAGAGTTCAAAGAGTCAGCTGGAAGTACAGTTTCTGGAGCTGAAGCAAGGGACGATGTCGGTATCCGAGTATGCCGCAAAATTCAACGAGTTGGCGAGGTTTGCGCCATATCAGGTTAGCACAGACGAACGCAAAGCGAAGAGATTTGAACAGGGACTGAAGCCCTGGCTGTACAGTAGGGTTTCCCTGTTCCAGTTGAAGACATTTGCAGCAGTAATGGAGAAAGCAATACTCGCTGAAGGTGGAGGAGAGGTGGTGACCAAATTCAACCAGGAACAAAAGAAGAAGAAGAATGAGAATGAAATGAAGAATGGAGGTGGCAGCAGTGGAAATAACAACAACAACAGCAACAACAAAAGCTTGAAGAGGAAGTGGAATGGGAACGGGGGAGCTGGAAACCAGCAGGGTAACCATCAAAACAAAAAGTTTGAAGCATGTGCGACATGCGGGAAATTTCACAAGGGTGCATGCTTGATGGGGAAACGAGTTTGCTACAATTGTGGCCAGGAGGGTCACATCGCCCCAAATTGCACTCAACCAAAGAAGAAGGCGTGCTTCACGTGCGGATCCAAGGATCATTTTGCTCGTGAATGCCCTAAGAAGAAGGAGGGAGGGACAACCAGAAACAATGGAGGAGGTAACAATGGAGGTACGTGGGCTATTACAGGACCTGCAGCATCAAACAAACCCACAGCCAGAACCTTCAACATGACTGTGCAAGATGCTGTGCAATCAAAAGATGTGGTGTCAGGTATTATCCCAATCAATGATATTAATGCATATGTATTATTTGATTCGGGTGCTACTTGCTCGTTTATATCTGATGAATTTGCCAAGAGGTTAGAATTGCCTAGAGAAGAACTGAATTTTCCTTTGAACATAGAAATTGCGAATAAGGAAATAATCCCTGTTAGGTTCGTTTACAAGAACTGTAGGGTAAACATTAAGGGGAATATCTTGTTAGTAGATTTGATTCCGATTAGACTCGGGGAATTTGATGTAATTTTGGGAATGGATTGGTTGTTCAATTATGGAGTAGTAATTGACTGCCAAAAGAAGTGTGTAAACCTTATGACTCCGTCAAAGGTAGTATTTTATGGTAGCAAGTCGCCAAGATAAATGAAATGTCTGACGACTATGCAGGCCAAGAAGTTGTTGAGTCAAGGTTGTGTGGGCTATTTAGCTTACATAGTCGATACTCAGAAGAAAGGTGTGAAATTAGAAGAAATACCGGTAGTGAGAGAATTCGAAGACGTGTTTCCGGAAGATTTACCAGGACTTCTGCCGGACAGAGAAATTGAATTCGTGATCGACTTAGTGCCGGGAACAGCACCGATATCAAAGGCTCCGTACAGAATGGCTCCGGTAAAAATGAAGAAACTGATGGTACAGTTGCAAGAACTGCTAGACAAGAAGTATATTCAACCAAGTGTATCGCCGTGGGGAGCGCCAGTTTTATTCGTGAAGAAGAAGGACGGGTCAATGCGTCTTTGCATTGATTACAGGGAGTTAAACAAAGTCACTATTAAAAACAAATACCCGTTGCCAAGAATAGATGACTTGTTTGACCAGTTGAAGGGTGCTAAATACTTTTCGAAAATTGATTTGAGAAGTGGGTATCACCAGTTGAAAGTGAGGAAGGAGGATATACCATGAACGGCATTCAGAACTCGGTATGGACATTGCGAGTTTCTGGTGATGTCTTTTGGTTTAACAAATGCCCCTGCCGCGTCCATGGATTTGATGAACAGGGTATTTAAACCATTTTTAGACAAGTTCGTAGTGGTGTTTATCGACGACATTCTGGTGTATTCCAAAACTCAAGAAGAACACGTGGAACATTTACGTCTGACATTGGAGACACTAAGAAAGGAAAGGTTGCACGCGAAATTCACTAAGTGTGAATTTTGGCTCGACCGTGTACAATTTTTGGGTCATGTGATTGACAAAGATGGGATTTCAGTAGATCCATCGAAAGTGAAAGCTGTAATCAATTGGGAACAACCAAGAACACCTTCGGAGGTGAGGAGTTTCTTGGGGCTGGCCGGTTATTATAGAAGATTCATTCAAGATTTTTCTAAGATAGCCACTCCGTTAACAAATTTGACACGAAAAGCTGTGAAATTTGTTTGGACAGAAAAGTGTGAAGAGAGCTTCCAAGATTTGAAGAAAAAGCTAAGTATGGCACCTGTGTTAACCCTACCAGATAATACAGGAAATTTTGTGGTGTATAGTGATGCCTCACACAAAGGGTTGGGTTGTGTTCTTATGCAGAACGGCAAAGTTATTGCCTATGCATCAAGACAATTGAAAGATTATGAGAAAGGGTATCCGACTCATGATTTGGAATTGGCTGCAGTGGTATTTGCTCTCAAGATATGGAGACACTATCTTTATGGAGAGAAATGTGAGATCTACACAGACCACAAAAGTCTGAAGTATATTTTCACTCAGAAAGATTTGAACCTGTGTCAGAGAAGGTGGATGGAACTGATAAAAGATTACGATTGTGAGATCTTTTATCATCCGGGCAAAGCGAATGTGGTTGCGGATGCTTTAAGTAGGAAAGGTCGGGAGAAATTAATGCTGCTAACAACTCAGGAGGAGCTCATTTCAGCAATGACAAAGTTAGAACTGGAAATCAAATTTCCACAGGAATCCGACGAACAATTATTTCAGATAGAAGCTGGTCCAACTTTAATGGACAAAGTGAAGAGTGCCCAACTACAAGACGAAGAGTGTGCGAAAATCAAAGAGAATTTGATTGAAGGCGGTGATGTAAAATACAAGATCGACACCGAAGGGTTACTACGGTTTGAGGGAAGGATCTGGGTTCCAGCAACACCAGAACTGAAAGAAGAAATTTTGATCGAAGCTCATAGCTCAAAATATTCAATTCATCCAGGGAGCACGAAAATGTATCAAGATTTGCGCCGACATTTTTGGTGGCCAAATATGAAAAAGGATGTCGCGGAATGTGTAGCAAAGTGCTTAACATGTCAGAGAGTAAAAGCCGAACATCAAAGACCCAGCAGATTGCTTCAACCGTTGGAAATACCGGAATGGAAGTGGGAGCATATCACGATGGATTTTGTGGTGGGTCTTCCAACTACTCAGAAAGGATACGATGCGATTTGGGTAATAGTAGACAGACTGACAAAATCTGCACACTTTTTGCCAATAAAGATTAGATTCAATCTTGATCAGCTGGCAAAACTATATATTAAAGAGATCGTTGCAAGACATGGAGTTCCAGTGTCAATTGTGTCAGACAGAGATCCGAGGTTCACATCAAACTTCTGGAAGAGACTACAAGAATGTATGGGAACACAGTTGCGAATGAGTACGGCATATCATCCGCAAACAGATGGCCAAAGCGAACGAACGATCCAGACATTAGAAGATATGTTGAGAGCATGCGTCATGGATTTCAAAGGAAGCTGGGAAGAGCAATTACCGTTGGTGGAATTCGCCTACAATAATAGTTATCACGCGAGCATCGGCATGCCGCCTTACGAAGCGTTATACGGCAGAAAGTGCAGAACTCCACTGTACTGGGATGAAGTTGGAGAACGTCAACTGTTAGGACCAGAATTGGTGCAACAAACTGCTGAGGTTATCAAACTCATCAGGATAAGATTAGTAGCAGCTCAAGACCGACAGAAGAAGTATGCTGATCAACACAGGCAAGATCGTGCATTTGACGTAGGAAGCTATGTATTCTTAAAAGTTTCTCCTTGGAAGGGGAAAATTCATTTCAGTAAAAAGGGAAAACTAAGCCCGAGGTTTATTGGACCCTTTGAAGTGCTGCGAAGAGTGGGAGAAGTGGCTTATGAGGTAGCTCTACCTCCAGAGTTGGAAAACATTCATAATATTTTTCATATTTCGGTGTTACGACCATATAAACCCGATTACAAGCACGTAATCGAGTACGAGCCGTTGCAGTTCGAGAAAGATTTGTCTTATGAAGAGATTCCTATCCAGATAGTCGACAGGAAAGAACAAGTGCTCAGGAATAAAGTGATACCTTCTGTGAAGGTGATTTGGAGGAACCACAACGCTGAAGAAGCAACGTGGGAACTCGAAGAGAAAATGTTGAAAGAATACCCTGAGTTATTTGTTTAATCTGTGTCTTCGATTCTGAGGACAAAATCTTTGTAAGTAGGGAAGAATGTAGCGAATGTGTTGTTTGAGTTGTGATTCTGAGGACAGAATCCTTTTAAGAGGGGAATGATGTAACATTCCATATTTTTTTTTAAATGTAAGTTATAAATATTTATTGATTTATATAAATATTTATTGGATATGTTATTGTTGAATAAATAATTATTCAATTTGAGTGATGTGGTTTATTTAATTATTTGTTGAATAAATAATTAAATATTAAATACTAAATATTTATTGGCAATATTAAATATTTATTGAATTATATGGCAATTTGAGTTGATGTGATTTAATTAATTATTTGTTGAGTAAATAAGTAAGGAGCTAAATAAATTAATTATTATGAGATTTTATAATAATGGAGTTTAATTTAATAAGCTAGAGAGCTTATAATGATTTTAAATAAATAATAATATTTAAATGAGAAATTGTAGTTTGAAATGTCAGTTGATTAAATGAAATTATAATTGTAAAAAGAATTATAATTGTTTATGTGTTAAATAATTTAATAGATTAGCGTTTAATTGATTTATTAATTTAATAAAGGTGTGACTAATAACCTTGCTATATAGGAGTTACCAAAATAAATTAAAAGAGTTTAATGTTGTTTTACCAAACATGTCTTATGGCATAATAACTCTTTATCTAATTGAGTTTTACCAAATAAGGCATAAAGATTAATGAGTTATTTTATTTAGACTAACCAAACAAGCCTTATGGCTTTTGATTTTCAAAACCTTTAACTGATGTCAGTTATATATCTTATATTTATAATATACAATTATTATAATTATAATTATATACGTTATATTTTAGTACGTATGTTATAGAGAGAAAAGAGTTCAGAAGAAGGAAAATAGAGAAAGAAAGAACTCAGAGGAAGAAGAGGAAGAAAAGAAGAAAAGTGAGAGAATTCTAGAGAGAATTGAGAGATTATTAACAGGTTTTGGAGAAAAGCTTGACAATCAAAGAGTTAGGACCATTATCTTCTTCATAATCCAAGGTAGGCCATCTTCTTCTTTACAAAACTCTAAAAGTTTTTTTTTCCCAAAAAGTTTCTGTGAAAAATTTATGAAAAGAAATTTTGGTTGTTTTGGTTATAAGTTTATATAATTAGCAATTGTAGATGTGTTTCATGAGTTATGCATGATTATATAGAGTTTAATTCATGTATGTATATATTTTATGAAGAAATTGTTTTACAGAGAATTTTATGAATGAGAATGGGTTATTTTTAAAATGGAAATTAAGGTTTAATTAGTTGTTGTATTGATAAATTGATTATAAGAATTGCTAGAGTGTAAAATCATAATCATGATGCTTGGAAATTTCTGTTTTGATTGAATAACAAAATCACAGTATTGGTTTTCATGAAAAATATCAAAATATAGAGTTTTGCCAAAAATATTAAAATTGGGTGTTGAATATTTGATGTTTGTGCTAATTGATGAGTAGAAACATGTTAGAAGTCGTTAGTATACGATTATATGATGTCTGTATGCGATTTATATGATAATCGACTTATTAGATTCGAGCTTTTTGGCCAAATTGGTTTTTCTGGTACTGTTGCCGAGGCTGTCGCCAGATTCTGGAGTCTGGCGCCGCGGCGCGACTCCAGTAGTACTTTAGTGGCGCCTTAGCGCCATGTCCGCGCCCCAGCGCCATGGTTCGCGCCGCAGCACCATGTCCGTGCCCCAGCGCCGTTTCCCGCGCCCCAGCACCGTGGCCCGCGCCCCAACACCGTGTCCCGCGCCCCAGCGCCACTGTTCCGCGCCCCGGCCCCGGAAAAGTGGCCTAGTTGGGCAGTTTTGGCCTCCTGTAGTAAAACGGCCATAACTGTTTCATACGAACTCCGATTTAGGTAATTCAAGATGATTCGGAAAGAGGACGAGTAGACCTACAACTTTCATTCTTTAAGTGTTTTTATTTGAGGTCTGTAACAGTAGTCAAAATGGTCATCTTTATGACTATTGTGTATTTGGAGCCAATCGGAGGGCGTCGGGATGCACGAATGCAAGTGCAACCCTTTGGGTATTAGTATAACTTAATGATAACATGTTGGACATGTATTAGGATGTTATATCAAGTTGTTAATGTACACGTGGTGTAATGGCATGATCATTTAGGTAGTTGTAATAAAGCTAAAATATAATATTCATGAAAGATGTGCTGTGTTTAAACTTAAACTTAGTTAGTAGCTATACTAAGAGTATTAAAGGAACTCATAAAGGTAATGTTAGTGTAACTAATGTGTATTATCAATGCATATGATATGTGTAGGACTTGGGGTGAATGTGAATAGTAATTGTTTAACCTACACGCGAGGCAAGTTCCCTAACCTTTTCTACTTTATTATTCAGCAAGGTTACTTTTCACTGTTATGTTATACTTATGCAAGTTCTCTAACTCCAAACTTCATTGTGCAAGTTTGAATTCGTTAAACACATTATCGCTTTAATTCCATTTCAATTGTACAAATTGCTAACTTTACAATTTCGTAGAGTTAGATTGTTTATTGTTGATTAAGCTCGTGTATCTATTGGTTTATGAGGATGCATGTTATGATTATTCCATGATTATGCTATTAAATTATTCCTAAAGCATGATGTTAGTTTATAAATATCAATTCAACTATGATTATTCCATAGTATACAGTTATGTTGTTTGTAATCAACTAACCCTTAGTTGATTACCGTTAAATTCTAAATTACCCCATGATGTATCCAAACCAAACTCACTTTGGTACGGACTTGTATTCTAAATACTGAGAAGAACAACTCTTTTATAAGAGGTTACGCTTAGCGTTGAAATGATTGTGCACAATACATTGTACGAAGGGTTGATCCCCCTAAGTACGTGAAGTCCTTATAGTCTTATGACTGTTAAAGTTTAAGTTGAAAAATTACTTATAACTGTGGACATGATTCGTGGTCAATAGACCCTCAGTAATTGATTAAAGTTTTTAGAAAGTAATAGAATTTATTGTTCAGTTCTATTAAACCTAATGTTGGTACATGATGTAAAGTTAACTGATTTATTTATTATTATTTCAAGTGGGCCTTGTTTGCTCACTCTTGCCTGTAAAATTTCTTACAGCTAAGGTTGAAACTGGTGATGTACCTAGCACCAGTAAAGGGAAAGGAAAGATGAAACAATGCTGAAGACCTGTAATAGATTGAATAGTTTATTTTCAGACTTGTTTAAGGATTGTAATGAAGTTTATATTAATTTATTTTCCGCATGAATGAATGTTTGTAAAGGTTAGATAACCTGGGAGATTTTTATTTAAGTTTAATCCTGTATGGGCAGGTTTTATTTATTCAATTTTATCAATTGGGTAGTTAGTAATGAATGTTTTGATTACGTGAACACCAAATCTTGAGGAAATGAAGTACCAGGATTTGGGGGTGTCACAGTGAACACTCTTGAGCGTTTGATTTCTCCACTTTTTGGCAAGGGCGGATTTGAAGACTGTGCTTGAATAGGGGAGTAATTTTTCCTTTGAATAAGCAAGTTTTGATTCCATTTTTGTCCTTGCAGTATCAAGGAAACATCCTCTTCTTTCGTGTTATGGACCCTTCGGGGGTTGTTCCCATAACTTCCAGATTGGATATGCTCAGCTACGGCTTTTAAAGAGGTGAGGTCTTGAATCTTTCCAGACTTTAATCATATTTCTGCCATTTCTCTGTGCTTAACCATTTATGAGAATGGCTTTCCTATTCCAGCTAGGTCCCTCTCATAAAATGGAGCTTCTTGAATATCTATGAAGGTTATCTCACCATTTCAGACTCTATCATGAATGGGATAACTTGAGTAGCTAAACGCCTCCATCTTTGGGCATACTCTCTGAATGACTCATTGACTTGCTTCTTGACTTTGGTAATTTGATACCAGTCTGGAGCCATCTGAGTTTGAAAAATGTATTGACTGAGGAAAGCATGGGCTAACTCCTCCCACCTGTTAATTTTGGAGTTATCCAATCTAGTGTACCATGCTCTAGCTTCTATAGTCAGACTTTTCTGAAAAAGCTACATTTTGAGCTTTTCATTCTTAGCATAAGATCCGACCTCTCTAATGAACACCTTTAAGTGGGTATAAGGATCTCCCAATCCATCATATTTGAATTTTTTTTTAGATAATGAACCCTGGGGAAGATGCAAAGGTCTGAATATGAAACACTTCCCTGTGTTCCAATCCCTTTGATGGACCGAATGGTCTCTTCCATTTGTAGATCATTCTTCCGAATATCACCGGTGTCTTGATCTTCTTTAAGATGGGTGATTTCATGGGTTTTATAAGTCTTCTCAGTCTAAGACTCAGGTGCCGAAACTTCTCTGTCCAGACTCTGGATTCCTCTATGTGCAGAGGGTTCTATGTGGATGGGTATTTGTGGACCCCGAGTTGATTTATGTAATTCTTTGAGCAGAACAGCCAACTCTGTTATTTGATTGCTTTATCCTTCGAACTGCTCGTGAGAGACAGGAGTAGGATTAGGCTGACCATTTGTAGCCATGTCTGGCTGTAGGCTTAATGCCTTTTTGGACTTTGAACGGGTAACGGGACCAATCATTTCCATACAAAAAAGACTTATGTAGTTTAGCCTGGGGAAACATGGCAATGTTATATGCTATGTAATGTGTCCATTTTTAAGGAGTATTATCTTGCAAAAGGGATGTCATCAGTTTTAATGACAGGATAGCATGACAGGTTTTGATATGCATGTTCACATATTCCTTTATATTTTCCATTACATTGAGATTGACATGGAAATGAAAGTACAAGTAATTGAAATTATAAGTAATTGAAATGGGAAGGAATGAAGAGACTTCCCTATGCGTTTGGTTTATCAGAGGCTGACCTATCTTAGGCTACTCTCGCAGTTTTTTGACATGAAGGTCCCCAGATCATCGTAATTTACTTGATGGGAAATTAATCCGATCTTTCATCTAGAGCGAATCTGGGTGGTGCATTTCATGAGCCTCGTGGAATTAGTCTTCTGACGAGTCTAGTAATCAAACACCAACGAGATAGCCTCCTGATGGAGGGACCACAAAATATACAATCACATACATCGCGTCTCACCGTATGAAAATGATGACATGTGCAAAACACTAATATCACAGACAGATATGGTGCGAAGCACTAAGTGGCATTAGTAAACATTCATTCAAATATAATTGTAGCATCCACACATAAGTAGATAAAAGCTTTTTGAAAACTTGAGATAGTGACTTAAGCCCTCTTACTTGAGTCCCCAGCAAAGTCGCTACCTGTCGACGTCGGGATCTTTATTTGTCCCTTTTTGTTCTTGTCTTTTGGTGTTCTCATGTTAGGTGAGATTTGTTTGAAAACACAAGTTTGAAAAGGTCCGACATGTATATGTCGATGATTTAATTGTAAGAGTCGCCAATTTATATTTTTAAATGGTTGCACCAACTCAACCGAGAAAAGGTTTGCACAAAGACCTAGTGATGTGACATTGTTTAACTGGTCTGTAAAACCGAAATTCGTTAGGGTCCGGGGGCTTGATTAAGCGGAGGGAAGGTGTTAGACACCCTTTGACTTCCATGATAACACAGTTACCACCACTTTTCATTAAAACTTTTATCTATGAATGTGTGTGTGTGTGTGTATGAGAGAGAGTTAGGTCTATGTGTAGTTATTTGGAAGTAGTGTTATGCCTCGCTTGCACCTATATACAAAAGGTTTGACTTTTGTATAAAAGTTCAATTTTAACAAGATATATATAAGTGATGTTTTGTAAAATAGGTTTTCCAAACCCTTGTGCTCAATAGTAATTGAGGCCTTTGATACTTCTATTTTATTATGTGTTCAACTTGTTTTCTTTTATTTTTGAGATGCGAGGCAACTTCGAGAAAATAAGATATATAGCAGTGCCGAACTCCTTGTGGGCATGAGAGCCATCTAAGTATATTCAGACACCGTAAATAATTTACAAGCTGGCCGTAGCTGAAAATGTCCATCACGGGAACCGAATCTAGATTCAGAGACTGAATTTGTGATCACATGATTCATAGGCTCACATTTAAAATTAATATGTATAAAATCTAGAAAAAGAACTAGATTTGGGTAAATCTAAACCATTCCAGCTTCAACGGTTCCAGTTTAGTCACTATGAACCAATCAAAGTGAGAATAGCCAAATTTAAGCAAATCTAGCCTACAAGCTGAAAAATTAAATATATACATTATGAAAGCAGATAAAACAGTTTTGTTATATATATATATATATATATATATATATATATATATATATATATATATATATATATATATATATAAAAGTAGTAAACGCACCAGATGTTATATCTAGGCTTAATCAAACAGAGTTTGATGATAATATATATAAGTATTTATATATATATATAAGCAGTAAACGCATCGGATGTTATATCCAGGCTCAATCAATATATATATATATATATATATATATATATATATATATATATATATATATATAAAAGCAGTAAACACTACGAATGTTATATTCGGGCTCAATCGAAGCAAAGTTTGATAATGTGTGTGTGTGTGTGTATATATATATATACAGAAGTGAGAAAAAGCTTAAAAATCTGAAATATCTTAAAGTGGGCTGCCAAGAAGGCTTCAGATAGCTTTAAACGCCTGAAAACTCGGTTTTCACCGGGTAAATTTCAGTATGTAGCAAAACACGAGCTTACAAGTGTTTAGATAAAAGAATCACTCAGTTTAGAGCACTCTATAAGTGTTTGTAGGCTGAAATGGACAAAGTTTTCTCTCATTTGTCTCTTTTTTTTTCAAATGAGCTGCCAAAAGCTCATATTTAAAGACTCGATGGCCGCGGGATTACCCGCGGCAACCGCGGGTCTACCTATGGTTGCCCGAGTTTCCCTGGGCCATGCGGGTTATGTCGTCTCGAAGTATGTAAACTTTGGCTGCGCGTTGTCAGCTTAAACCTTTATAACTTTTAATTCGGGCATTCGATAAAGGCGTAATGTACCTTTTCGAAATGTTGTTACCGAGAGCTACACAATGACATGGGATTAGAAGTTGTACGAAGCCGGGAAGATGGGTCCATGACCAGATCTTCAAGTCTTCAAATTCTATCCGGTGTGCTATCTTGTGTGGTAGTCACTCGAGATTTGAGATATGGTTCTTGTGGGACACCTTGTATGAAGTGATGTTGAGACGACGTGAATGTCGTATCGAGGTGAAAAAATTACGATTTTGTCCCTCACCGGGGTTATCTCCGGCTTTGCGCAGATGTAACAATCGTTGCTCAGGGTTATCTCTGAGATTGATCTGCTGTGAATGCTGAATGTCGTCAAGGTTATCTGTGAGGTGTTATTGACCTCCCGGGGTTATCTCCGGGGTTGGAACTAAATATCCCGGGGTTGTCTCCGGGGTGGGAACTGACTTTTTTTGGGTTTTCTCCAGAACTGGAATTGCTTCCCTCGGGATTATCTCCGAGGTTGGAACTTAATCTCGTAGGGTCGTCTCCGGGATTGAAACTGAATATCTCGGGGTTGTCTCTGAGATTAAAAACTGAGTATCCCGGGGTTGTCTTAGGGATTGAGCTAGTTTGACTTCCAGGGTTATCTCTAGAAGACGATTTTGCCCTTCTACAAGGTTAGTAACAGGAATGCAAAATTTCGAGTGTCTATTGATTCATATCATTGTCATCATCCTCATACTTATATTGTACTGGAAGTCATCTTTGGCCCGTAGTGCAAAGATGCACTATAGATAGGTATGATTATGACTAGGAATTGTGTATTGGTATAATCATAACCTTTAATGTTACAGATAAGATTTGTGGTGAAAGTCCTCTTTCACTACTACAAAACAGTAAATAGATAACGCGTAAAAAATGTTGTGGTTTCAGTCAGAAAAACGTCGTGGTTAAGGGTGTCATCTATTTGACACCCTTATACAAAGTTTTTAAAACGTTGTAATTAAACACATTCTACAACGTTTTTTAAGAAAAAAAAATGTTGTAGATTTGTTTTTCATAAATTAGTAGATTCTTGAAAACGTTGCAGATAGTATACTTCCACAACGTTTTCTAACTTAAAATGTTATAGTTTAATATATCAGACAATGTTTAGACACATTATACAACGTTTTTGAAATGTTGTAGATTAACTTGAAAAAAAAATTTTGTGGTTCACCTATATTACCAATGCACCTGTAATCTACTAATGCCATGATATATAGCTAAAAAAGGTCTAAATTCTCATTTAAATTTAAAGCCAAAATGTATCAACCATTCAAAATACATCCCAATAATACCATTCGTTTATAGTTTCAAATTACTACATCCACAAAATATATACCAAACTATCCATATATACATCTCAAATTCACTTTTCAATATAAATTACTACTATATTGAATTATGAATTTGATTACATCCACAAAATAAACCAAACTTAGTTTGATTTAGACAGGCAAGTAACAGTTACACAAACCATGTTCTTGGCTTCCAATTCAACCTTTTCTAGTCCTTGCCAATCTAGCAGAACTTTAACTATCTCAACACTGTTGTGACCAGCAGAGACATGGAGGGGCGTATGTGCCATCTGTATTTGAGTAAGAGTATATGAAATTTAGAATAAAATAGCGACAAAAAGACACAGTGAAAATAACAAACAAAATAAAGGATTTGTGTGCAAGGTTATCCAATCTATTGAGGAATACATCAATAAAAGCTGCACTTAGAATAAGCTACCTAAACTTAGACAAGGATTTATGTTGCAGTAGTAGTAGTTATCTCTCCCTTCAGCATTCTGAGAAATGAAGATCTTCTAGACACAATGTGAGAAAACAACAACTAAGCTACCTTAGATTGGAGTTCTACCTAAAATAGGTAGTAATGCAAATTAACTTTCATTGGTAATTGACAAAAGGTGAAATACCAAAGACAATGTAATAAAAGATGTATAAGCTTGTTGAGCAGGAAAGCAAGAGTAGTACCATCTTATCTGTGTTATATCGTGCAGAATAACCAATACCAGATTTTCGATGTTGACCAGCCCATAATATTGTATCATCAACATGTATCTGTAATCAAATAGGAAAGGATATGTCTCAATATGCAAGATAAAATAATAATGCCAACTATTCTAAAATATTATGTAAATTTAAAAAAGGAATGCAAGTTAGCGTAAGCACTACCAACACATAAACTAAAAATATAAACCAGCACTTATTAAGAACTTTACTTAAAAGAACTATTGTTCCAACTACGAATGCCTGCTAGAAATATATAAATGAGTATGACAAGCAATTACTAATGATGAGAAGTATGATGGAAAACCCTTCAAGTTATATGCTCAAATATAAAGATACTATAATCATGCTAGCCTGGGGTTTGCTGGATCATGCCAACGAGTCCTCACATTTTGCCAAACAAGCATATTAACTAGATTGCTTTTATAAGGCTTGGAATTATTTGCAAACTACCAGTATAGTACTATTTTAATGCTTGGAACCATTGCACTCCCATCAAAACCACCCAGAACATATCTGCATTAGGAATTCTGCATCATATAATCATGTGTGCTAAAATTTGAATACCATCGTACCATTTGATTATTTTTGTTTCTTTTTATTTCTATGATGGTTATAACTGATCAAGTTAATAAAACATTACCGATGCTTACTATGTTTGGAGCAGCCCTCATTCAATACCTTATCAATCAAAAAAGTATGTGGAAAAATTTCTTCACATTTCAAAGAACAATTTCCGACAATTGTAATTTTTTCATATTTTAATATTCTGACAGTAGGAATTCAACATTTTTCACCAAGATTTTCTAATAAGAATAAAGAACAGACGAGTAACAATCTCGTTTTCAAAGCCATACTATAGAAAATTCAGGAAAGTTTTCCTGTGAAACTTGGTGGAATATTATGAATACAGCACAAATTATCAAATGTTTAATAGACAGATGAAAAGAAATAACCTTTAAAAATAGATGTACAGACTTATAATTTTTCATTCATAACAGTTACAGAATGACAGCCCCTCTTCGTATTCATAAGCTCAATTCTGGTCTACGAATGTTCCCTGGGGTCAAATCTTTCAGCAGACCTGAGATAGCAGACAATTTTTATAGACCATTCAGAAACATTTTTTATTGGAGAGACGTCATGGTCCAATAAGTGAAAACTAAAGGAACTGCATTTCCACATGAAGATCACATTTTAGACCTCAAATGTATCACTGGCCTATATTGCAAGGCTTTCTTTGATTCTATACCAATCTTAAACACAAGAATGACTCCCATTAGTCCCATCCCTGTGCACGAAACTTGGACCGTTATCCAGTATTATAAAAGGTTGAAACCAAAAAAAAGAGGAAACAAGGTCTAATGCTAAACTTTAAAAGAACTATGAAGAGAAATGAGAGATACAATATTTTTGCTATAGTTCAAAAGTGACCTATAGCACTACTACAAAATTAATGCATCATGTGCTTGAGTGAGTGGGTGCAACCAGCAGGAATACATTTTAACTGGAGGAACAAGATAAAGTTGTTAATTATCTTACTTCAAGTAATCCTTTCCGTCAAATCCACAAACAGCATAGATAGCCCCATTAAGCTCTACTGTAGCAAGAACAAATCGCTGGAAGAATAAAAGAAAGCATAACATACTGAATGCTAAAATTTTGTATAAGCATAAAAATTGATTCAATAGAGCACATCTAAAGTTTTAACACTACATAAATTGAGATGAGCCATGAAACTAAAGAGATACATATAAATCAAAATTACGAAAATCAACTAACACAGCAGCTGAAGAGATAATACAATTACCTTTTGTAGCATTAACCGTGTCAAAATCTAGCGTCCAACATCTAAATTCAACATTTCGACATCTGAAAAGCAGTCAACACCGTTCCTGCCACCAAGTGCAAAAATTTTGTTATTTACAATAGCACTAGCTAAGCTTCCCTTTTCCACGTTTAGAGAAGGACGCAAGGTCCATTGGTTGTTAGCTGGGTTATATGATTCAACTTAACAAAAATCAAGTAACAAGAGTTAGTGACAAATATATTTTTATAAATGAGAAAAAGAAGAAAAGTAGAGTTGTACGAGCAAGTACCTGTGTTGTACCATAAGGAACCATTCCCACCACCAAATACATAAACTTCACCATTCTACTTTGCAATTGAGGCATAAGAACGAGCAAAGTTCATTGGCCAGAGAGATTTTATCGTATCCAGTGTAGGTGAGTAGGCATCCAATACACCGTACACCGTTCTTTTAATATGTTATACAGAAGAATTTGATCCAGATTTCAGCATCATACACCGTTCTTTTAACAGTTGAATTTATGTTTCTGCCTCAACCTGAAATACCAAGTGAGAGGCCAAAAAATGATGAGCACGAAAACAGCAAATATGCTCTGCTTTCCTCCAATCCACAAGTATGGTATATACAAACATATTTTTTAAAGGTAGGGAAGTAGAGGAATAGGTCTGAGTCCTTACAAGTTGTAAACCAAACAAACAAGTTTAAATTAATTTGACACAATCCTGAAATAAATTGAAAGTAAAAGCATACAAAATCTACTTTTCTAGTTTCATATTCCTATATTAGAAAGAGGCTGTAGGAAAAAGGAACCTAAATTCATGAAGATTCAAATTGAATAGAATGAGTATTGTACAAACATAAAATAGAACTGAAACATCAAGATCCAAGAAATGACAGAGTACCAGCTTCTACTCCAAATGTTTCATCTTCTGGTTTTGCTTTATTTTAAATGTGAGAGCCCCAAATCCAGGTCCCGTATCACCACGGATCTGGTACAATCATTCTATAACTATTTGCGGAAGATATAAACATAAATTGTTTATACAATACACTTTACACACTATTCTCCAAAATCGAGTAACCTTAACTTATACACAATTCATAAACTATCTAACACCTAACATTATTATCAAACTATACTATTACAAACTAGCTGCACATTTTATCCCAAGCAGAACTTGGCATTATCCTTTTTTTCCTGTATCCGAACGCATTCGCCTTATCTGCAATGTTTATCATGATATAGCAAGGGTGAGCATGAAAGTTGCCCAGCAAGTTTAAATACAATTTAAGGATATATCATGATTGAAAGAGTCTGAATAATAGACTGGCTATAATTCATCAATATAATTGAGAACTAGCACGAACAAACTTTTGACTGAACAAGTATTGAACATGAACAAATATATCTAGACCAACTGGTAATGAAGGTGATCAGCCTTTCATACCTGACTTATACATGCAATATGTACATAGTACAATTCCACATGGCAATCAGCAATGATTAACCACAAGCATATCTAAATAAAACAACTCTTAGTAGAATTAAGTAAAACTTGCCTGAACCATTGATTACCATTATGCAATTTAATAAGCTTTGTCTGAAGACCTATTATTAATAATATGTATTTTTAAGTTAGAATAATATCATCACAATATTTAAAAATAACCTAGACACATAACACATAACCCTATCAGTCTATACAACACATAACACCTAGCCTCAAGTCAAACTATTGCAGTCCGAGTTGAGTTCGGTACAATTCTAACATCCCGGCGGTCTAGTCAGAATTTTCTCGAGTCTAAGTTTAATTAAACTATGCTTGAACACTTAACAATTATCTTAGATAATTTATCATCAGTCAAAACATTAATCATAGGCTTGTAATAATTTTCAGATAATTATTATCATTTATCATTATTTTTTAATCACTAATATCGTATTTATATAATATAAATACCACATAATTCATTTATCATTAATATTTATTTAATATTAAATTTTAATAAAAATCATAACATAATATTATAGTATAATTATAATATCACAAAGTATTTTTAATACTTTAGAATCATATTTATATGACTTTTAAACAGCTAAATTTATTATCCGATAATTGATATTAATATTAAAATATTAATATTTTCATGACAAAATAACGAAAGCTATATTTAAAATATTTTGCTAACCCTTAAATCATTTTTATATGATTTTCAAAGAATTATTTCTTATTTTCTATAATTTATTTAATATATTTATTAAGTAAATAAATAAACTAATCACCATTAATATTAATTTATTAATGAATCTCATTACAAAATATCAAAAGTCATTAAAAATAACATAAGATATTTTCTTATACCATAATATAATTTTATACGCAATTGTAGTTTTTATTTCACTTAAATATGTAATTTATATTTATTACATATTTTTATTGCTTTATTTATGTCTGAAAAGAAGTTTATTGGCGTAAAATATCATTTATAGCCAAATCTCGTCCCGTAGGACTTTATTAGATTTATTAATACTTATTATTTCGCCGAAACACGATTCGGAACGTCGAACGTCAAAATCGCTCGACGAGCCGACGCTCGGCGTTCGCTCGTTTTTAAGTTCTGACATGCTCATTTGCAGATTTTTAATTCTCAAATCGTGAATCATATAAGAGTGAAATTTTGGGCATGTTCTAGACCTCATGTCATAGTATTTTTAAAATATTTCTAAATGCAAAAACGAACAACAGAAACCATTCGAAATAGGGTTCAAAAATGGCTTCAGTAGCCAGCTGCAGAGCAGGTGCCGATGCTGCTGGGTGCTGCCTGCAGCTGCTGTCCAACAACTGCTGCTGCAGTACTTAACGAGTAGCCCACTTTGCGATTTTCTCATGCCCTACTCGTTTATCAGAAACTTCCCAACTTTGGATATGTTATACATGGTATACCAAAGTATTTTTAAAAAATACAACCCAGTAATTTCGGACCTCTTAAGCAGCCAAAACAAGCCCCAAAAATGTCCACTCGCAACAGTTTTCATCTTTTTCCCAGATTTACCCTCTTTCGCTAAAACGGTCATAACTTTTTTTCGTTTTAAAACATTTTTAGGCGATTCTTGAGCCCACGCAAAGCTAATTTTCGGGACTACAACTCTTCAATACTGATGTTTTTCCAGATTCCGAACATATTAGCTCAGAAATTCCGTTCAAGTGGACTGCACCGCACTTGTTGGACAGTTTTGACACTATTACTTTGAAATGTCATAACTCTCTCCTCCGATGTCGGATTTAATCCATTCCAGAATCTATGGAAAGCTTATTGAGTGTACTATAACATACCAAAAGCCCATAATTTTATGAACATCCTAACTAATCTCGAATTTTCCTTTTTAGGTCAGCAGTTTACTAGTTTTCACACTTTAGAAAATTAGTTTTCTTTCCTTTCCTTGTTTAAGCTTTTCACTACGAAAAATGGTTATATTTACTCATAAAACACACTAGAACTTGCATATCTATGGTTTTAGAGTTCAAGAAACATAGATCTTTATTTTGACAAAAAAACCATCACAATAAATCATATTAACTAACTAGAGTTTTGAAATAGGAAAACTTTTAAACCTTTTGTTTTGATGACTTTTCTTCCTCTCCTTCCAAGAGTGATTATGGAGCTTGGAGGAATGGAAACTGAAAGTAGTATGCATACAAGCCAATCATGTATGATGATAAAGCATATACTTTGTAATCAATCTTATTTATTTATTAATAAAAGAATTATTTATTAAAGGCATTTATTATCTACATGGTGCTGTTTTAATAATATGTGATAAACCCATAGTATTAAGCAATATTTTTAGAATCATAATGAGATCATTCTAATGAGATAAAAATTCTTAGATAGCTTAAACTAAAATGTTCCCAATCAATGGATTACTAAAAAGGGGATTAGTGAATCCGGATAGATTGGTACATACGTTGCTTGCTCATTGGATGAGGATGATTGATCTTATGATCATTTGTGTGGAGACACTAAAGTAAGTATGTAGGTGCTTATTAGAGAATAAGTTCACTGAACGTGACTCGCTAAGGAATACCTAATGGAGTTTTACTTGCCTGCCAATAGTAATTCCTATAGTGATAGTAGTACAAATGATCCTTAGACTTGAGATCATCATAGTATCTTATATATAATGAATTACACTTTGACTTATTCTTTAAGACTCTTAGAGTATATCAAAGGGTATGCTTGGGTGTAATAAGTTATATATGAAGATAATGAATGATCAATAAAGAATCTACCACTTCTAGTAAAAGAAGAGAAATGTCCTATGTGATTCGATAAATGACAACACAGGAATTCTTGCCCAAGGTGGAATGAAATTAGAAAGAAGTTTCTAATTTGCATTCATTAGGAGTTGTGCATTTAGGAATAGAAATATATATAATTAAATAAAATAAGACTTGACAGTAATTTCATGTCTTATATTTAATTGGGACATTGTATGGTGGAAGGATTGAATTGTACGGTAACTATTAACGCAAAGGTTCTTTTATGATTAATATTAAAATCTATATTATCTGAAAAGTCGTTGATCGCTAGGGAGGCTTATCCTTATTGTAGAATAAATATTATTTATTTAAATAAATTAATCGTTTAATTTATTTATTTAAATAAGATTAGAATTATTCTAATTAATTTATTCACAACCGGTTTAATATGGAGAACCTAAAGGGTCACACCATAAAAGGAATAATAATTATTTAAGAAGTTAATGGCATAATCGTAATAATATGTTAAGTATATTTAATTTAATCTATGGTGATAGAATAAATTAAATAGCATAATATTTATTATTTAATATTTTAGAAATATTAAATATAAATTAATAAGAGGAGTCTTATTAATATTATTACAATTATTATTATTTTAATTTCTAAAAGAGTTTAGGAATTAATTTAATATAAGTACTCTCATTTATTCCTAATAGGATTAGGAGGGAAAATTAGTTAAAGGAGTTTAATTAATTATCCCTAATAAGGTTAGGGAGCCCATTTAATTAAAAGAGTTTAATTAAATAAATAATACCTTATTTTAATTAAATAAGGTTACTTAATATCTTTATAAGAGGAGTCTTATATCAGATATCAAATATACGTAATTTCAATAGTTGGAGAGTACGCCCCTTTTTCTATAGAGATAGGAAAAACTAGGGTTTGAGCCAATACACCCTTCTTCTTGAAAATTCTTCTTCCTTGGTGGATCACCTCTAGAGGCCATACACTTAGGTAGCTTACATTGATCAAAGGAAGGAATCTACCCGGAGATTCAAGGAGATCGCGGAGAAGTAGGAGGTGAACTCGTACCTGAGGAAGCTCGTTTCTACAAGGGTATGATTTCATAATTTCTTGTTCTTCGTTTTAATTAATAATATGCATAAAGGATGATCCGGGTAATTGGTTTGTGAAAAATTTTAAAATCTGATTTTATTATGCTTCCGCTAATTTTGCAATTTGATTGCTACTTTGATTTTTACAAAACCTAACAGTGGTATCATGAGCCAAACTTTATGCGAATTATTAATTATTTTGATTCCAGATATGTATGAGTATGTATTTTGAATAATTTATTAGGCATATTTTGTTGTATAAAATTAGTATTTTATGAAAAAAAAAAAAAAAGGCGTAAAGCTGCTGTTTTTTTTTTCAGTTTTACGCTGAGTTATGTTAAAAACAGCTTTCCGTGTAAAGCTGAGACGGTTTTTCTATAATATGATTCACGTCTGATATGATATATATATATATATATATATATATATATATATATATATATATATATATATGATAGTTATATATATTGTTAACATGTGATCCTGACATCTCCGGTAAAATGGGTATATTATATACCGTAATTATTTATATCAAGTTACCTGAAGCTTTTTAATACCATATATAGTAATTATATATATATATATATATATATATATATATATATATATATATATATGGTCACTTTCTTATTTGATTACATGGATGTGCAGGATCAACATGCCTTTTATTAACGTGATTCATAAATTTTATTTTATTTTTAACATGCCACAATGTTCGGTAATATATTATATATATTATCATAATAATTTTATAATTAAAATAAATAGTTTATTTTAATCTTGAAATTGGATTTCATGCAACTTGATATTGCCCATTAAATGATACTCATATATATATATAGAATGATTTTATTTATTGATACATATGATGATATGTATGATAATAAATGGGATTGATTATGGACTATTGACCAATGTGATTGAATTTATTTTGGTTGGATGTTTGAATGAATGGGTTTTATTAAATGGGGTCTGCGTACCTCGTCTTTTCTGGTTTTCTTCTTGATGTAAATTCTATCTCTCTCCTATGTACTTCCCCTTGACTGTTGATCAAGGTTTCTATTTAAATTAAATAGTTTAATGTAATAGGATTAGTTAGAATTTTTTGAAGAACCGGAGATCAAGGAGAAAGGAGCGCTCGAAGACCCGTTTGTAATAGAGCCCGGGTTTAAATGTAATAGTTATATTTAAATGTTTATTCTTGCACCCTAGGGTTTGACCTTTTGGTTCACTTGGTGGCTCTAGTGAGCCAATCTAGAATAAAAGTTCGTAATCAATTCGGGTAGAATATAGTATTCTATATGTGCATGCTAGTATTATATATATTATATATTATGCAAACATGCTTCGCAAGTTTAATAATATGACGCGTATTTTATATATATATTTGCATGTACGCTAAACAAGATGAGACTAATAATAACAAACCCCTCAATGAAATTATATTAAGTTGTAACATTCAAAGATATTTGAAATATTGAACGTCGCCTTCTAGCATGATAAAAACAATAGAGCATTGAATATTTAATATGAGTTTGTTGTGCACACACAAGGCGAGTATTAAATATTTGAGATGTTATTTTTATTACATTTGATGTTTATAAGGAATTGAACATTACCTCTTTGTTGTGCACACACAAGGGCTGTAGTTTTCTCTTCACTTATATGGAAATGCTGGGTATGACTTAACTTAAATCATTTTAGTTCGGATGTGCACACACTTGACCATTATGATTTAAGAGGCAAAATATAAGGAGTTACATGATGATGTAATTGACAAGAGTTGTCTACCTATTTATTTATATATAGTTTGTTGTGCACACACAAGGCTATATACATTTGAAATAGGATTCTTATTCTCACTAGGAAATCTTTAATTAGATATTGTCGAACTATATTCATGAGGGTAATATTGTTTGAAGAAAATAGTGGGAGATACCAATATAAAATAAGACCTAATTTATTTTGGTAATTAATTAAATGAATGCTTGCTAAAATATTGTCTTTTTACATGCAGAATTTTGAAAATGTCACATTCACTAATTTCACTGCGTAGCATACTTGATGCTAACAAACTGACCGGACCAAATTACACGGACTGGTTAAGGAATCTAAGAATTGTTCTCACTGCTGAAAATATTTCTTATGTCCTAAATTCGCTCGTACCTGCAAAAGTTGCAGAGACAGCCTCTGAGGAAGAGATTGCTACTTTTAAACGGTGGCAAGATGATGCATCTTTGGTTCAATACATCATGCTTGCATCCATGAGTAACGAGCTTCAGCGTCAGCATGAAAACATGGATGCTCCTACTATACTGCTGCACCTGCAAGAGCTGTATGGTGAGCAAAGTAGGACTGCTAAATATGAGATATCTAAAGAGCTCTTCCGATCTCGGATGACCAAGGGTACTACTGTTGAGACTCATGTCCTAAAGATGATTAATTTGATTGAACGTCTTGGACAGCTTGGGTTCGTCATGGATGGGGAGTTGAGTCAAGATTTGATCTTGTAGTCACTCCCTGACACCTTCTCACAATTTGTTGTGATTTTTCACATGAATAAGTTGGACGTCAGCTTGCCTGAGTTACTTAACATGTTGAAAACTGCTGAAGGTCACTTCCCATCCAAGAAGAACCATGTCTTACTGGTGGATGATTCTTTCAAGAAAAGAAAGAGGCCCAAGGTATCTTCTGAAAAGAAGAAATCCAAGAAGGCTAAGGGAAAGACAAAAATGAAGGATAAAAAGAAACCTGATCCAGCTAGCAAAGGAATTTGCTTCCATTGCAATAAGTCGGGTCACTAGAAGAGGAACTGCAAGGATTATCTTGTGGATCAAAAGCAGAAGAAGCTTGGAGAAGCTTCGAATCCTAATCAAGGTTTTTTTATGATTGAAATTAATTTTTCTGAAAGTCAATCTTCTACCTGGGTATTGGATACCGGTTGTGGTTCTCACATATGTAATAATATGCAGGGACTGGTCAGAAGTAAAAAGCTGAGCAAGGATGAGATCGTCCTACGAGTAGGAAATGGAGCAAAGGTTGCTGCATTAGCTGTAGGAACTTATTGTTTGGCACTGCCTACGGGCAAGTTCATTAATTTAAATAATTGTTATTTTGTTCCAAATATCATTAGAAACATTATTTCTATCTCTGTATTGGATATGGACGGTTTTAATATTATAATAATGAACAACAATTGTTCTATTTATTATGATAATGTTTTATATGGTGTTGGTAATTTGTGAAATGGACTTTATATACTTGACTTGCATGAAAATATACTTCAAATTGAACAAACTAAGAAAATAAAAAGAGATGGTGTTAATTATACCTTCATGTGGCATTGTAGACTCGGTCATATCAATGAAACAAGATTATCCAAGTTGCATAAAGATGGGCTCCTAGAGCTATCGAATTATGAATCATATCCAACTTGTGAATCTTATCTCATGGGCAAAATGACTAAATCTCCTTTTAGTGAAAAAAGAGATAGAGTTACAGAGTTGTTAGCGTTGTTACTCACAGATGTGTGTGAACCTATAACAACAACTGCACGAGGAGGGTATTCTTATTTTATTACATTCACAGACGATCACTCAATTTGGATATATGTATTTAATGAAATACAAATTTGAATCATTTGAAAAGTTCAAAGAGTTCAGAAGTGAAGTAGAGAAGCAAACTGGTTAAGGAATCTGAGAATTGTTCTCACTGCTGAAAAAAATTCGTATGTCCTAAATTCGCCCGTACCTGCAAAAGTTACATAGACAGCCTCTGAGGAAGAGATTGCTACTTTTAAACAGTGGCAAGATGATGCATCTGTGGCTCAATGCATCATGCTTGCATCCATGAGTAACGAGCTTCAACGTCAGCATGAAAACATGGATGCTCCTACTATACTGCTGCACCTGCAAGAGTAATATGGTGAGCAAAGTAGGACTGCTAGATATGAGATATCTAAGGAGCTCTTCCGATCTCGGATGACCGAGGGTACTACTGTTGAGACTCATGTCCTAAAGATGATTAATTTGATTGAACGTCTTTGACAGCTTGGGTTCGTCATGGATGGGGAGTTGAGTCAAGATTTGATCTTGCAGTCACTCCCTGACACCTTCTCATAATTTGTTGTGAATTTTCACATGAATAAGTTAGATGTCAGCTTTCCTGAATTACTTAACATGTTGAAAACTGCTGAAGGTCACTTCCCATCCAAGAAGAACAATGTCTTACTGGTGGATGATTCTTCCAAGAAAAAGAAAGAGGCCCAAGGTATCTTCTGAAAAGAAGAAATCCAAGAAGGCTAAGGGAAAGGCGAAAGTGAATGAACAAAAGAAACCTGATCCAGTTAGCAAAGAAATTTGCTTCCATTGCAACAAGCCGGGTCATTGGAAGAGGAACTGCAAGGATTATCTTGCAGAACAAAAGCAGAAGAAGCTTGGAGAAGCTTCGAATCCTAATCAAAGTTTGTTTATGATTGAAATTAATTTTTCTGAAAGTCAATATTCTACTTGGGTATTAGATACCGGCTGTGGTTCTTACATATGTAATAATATGCAGGGACTGGTCAGAAGTAGAAAGCTGAGCAAGGATGAGGTCGTCCTACGAGTGGGAAATGGAGCAAAGGTTGCTGCATTAGCTGTAGGGACTTATTGTTTAGCACTGCCTACGGGCAAGTCCATTAGTTTAAATAATTGTTACATATGTAACAATTATTACATATGTAATATGTAATAATATGCAGGGACTGGTCAGAAGTAGAAAGCTGAGCAAGGATGAGGTCGTCCTACGAGTGGGAAATGGAGCAAAGGTTGATGCATTAGCTGTAGGGACTTATTGTTTAGCACTGCCTACGGGCAAGTCCATTAGTTTAAATAATTGTTATTTTGTTCCGTCACTTATTAAAAATATTATTTCAATATCTGTATTGGATATGGATGGTTTTGACATTATAATAAAGAACAATAGTTGTTCTATTTATAATAATAATATTTTATATGGTGTTGGTAATTTACGAAATGGACTTTACATTCTTGACTTGTATGAAAATATACTTCAAATTGAACAAACTAAGAAAAGGAAAAGTGATTATGTTAATTATACCTATATGTGGCACTGTACACTTGGTCATATTAATGAAACAAGATTATCTAAGTTGTATAAAGATGGGCTCCTAGAGCTATCGGATTATGAATCATATCCAACTTGTGAATCTTGTCTCATAGAAAAAATGACTAAATCTCCTTTTAGTGGAAAAGGAGAAAGAGTTACAGAGTGGTTAGCGTTGGTACACACAGATGTATATGGACCTATGACAATGAATGCACGAGGAGGGTATTCTTATTTTATTACATTCACTGATGATCACTCAAGATTTGGATATGTGTATTTAATGAAATATAAATCTGAATCATTTGAAAAGTTCAAAGAGTTCAGAAGTGAAGTAGAGAAACAAATGGGCAAAAGTATTAAGATTCTTCTATCAGATCGAGGTGGTGAATACTTAAGCAGTGAGTTTCTCAATTGTCTCAAAGAAAATGATATAATCTCACAATGGACTCCACCAGGGATGCCACAACTGAATGGTGTATCTAAAAGGAGAAATCGAACACTGTTGGACATGGTTCGTTCCATGATGAGTTTTACCGATCTTCCAGTGTCATTCTGGGGATATGCCCTAGAAGCGGCTACATATCTACTAAATAAGGTTCCCTTGAAATCCGTCCCTAAGACTCCATATGAGATGTGGACAAGGAGGAAGTCTATTCTTAAGCATGTTAAGATTTGGAGATGTTCAGCTTATGTGAAAAGGTTTCAGAACGATAAGCTTGGGACAAGATCAGATAAGTGTACTTTTGTGGGATATCCTAAAGAAAGTTTAGGATATTATTTCTACAATCCTACTGAACAAAAGGTGTTTGTTGCCAAACATGCTGCCTTCTTGGAAAAGGAGTTTATCCTTGAAGGGGTCAGTGGGAGGAAAATAGATCTTGAAGAAATTCAAGAACCACAAACCACTACAGATCAAAGTGAGGTACCTAACCAAGTAGAGATTCCTTCTGTACCACACCCTATTCGTAAATCTGGAAGAG